>CM028357.1:23737461-24188279 GCA_016618105.1 Dendrobium huoshanense
TTTCCATGGTGACTTTTGTTTGTGATATGTTCTTGGTTTTAAAGATTTTTAAAAATACCATTCACCATCCTCTTGGTTAGCCTCGGGACTAGTTCCATAGGCCTAACATCCCTAACAAACTTTCAAGTGGTATCAGAGCGGGATTCATAAAATCAAGTTTTTGAAAACTTTTGAATTTTTGATCCATGGCTAACTTTTCTAATCATACTATTGCGAAAGGTTATTCAATCACCATACCAACTTTGTTTGAAAATATTACATTTGATTTTGAGAAAATTCGCATGTTTATTTTTTTGTAATCGATTGATTTTTGCATGTGGCATATGATTTCAACTGATTATTCATCACCGTCACGTATTTTTGATAGAATTAAAAATGTCATTCCTTTTAGTCAATGGAATAGAGATGAACGAATCGATGCTCAATTGAATGCAAAATCTTTAAATTTCTTTTTCTGTGATTTAAATTCTGAAGATTTTATGTTAGTATCCATGTGCACTACTGGTAAGGAAATTTGGGATAAATTAAACACCATATACGAAGGCACTAGTGAAATCAAGCAATCCAAGTTGAATATGTTAATGCATGATTATGAACTATTTTCCATGAAACCTTTTGAGATAATTTTAGTGATGTATACTAGGTTTATCCAAATTGTAACATCATTGCATGCTTTAGGAAAAGAATTTTTAAATTTTGAAAAAGAACAAAATTCTTCGTTGTCTACTAAATAAGTTGATGCTAAAGAAATTGCTATTTGTGAATTAAAAGATTTGAATGAATATTATATTGATAATTTGATTGGCTCACTCATTGCCAACGAGCAAAGTTTGGGTCACAGAATGCAAGTGAAACGATTGTTCTAAAAGCTGAAGATACGGAAAAAGATAGCTTAGTTAGTGATGAATGCAATGACATGTCAAGCAAATCAAAAAGCTCACCAAAGCATAAACATCAACAAAAGTGGAATAAAGGTAAAAATGGTAATGATATTAATATTTCTTCTGACATTATTTGCTTTCGTTGTAGGAAGCCTGGTCATATGAAAAATCAGTGCCCTCATTTAAGAATTCTTCCAGCAAAAGAAAAGGGTAAAGCGAAGCAAATTTTAAACTGGGGAGATAATGAAAAGAAAAAATATCCAGGGTAGACCTGATTTCTGAAGCATCGGACCAGGAGAAAGATATTGGTTAAAAGCCTTTTTGTGTGTTTGTGTTGTGTTTTGTTTGTAGTTATTTTCTTTTTTGTTTATTTATTTTGTTTCAATTTTTATTTTGTGTTTTTTTTTGTTTATTCTTTGAATTTTTTTTTGTTTCGTGAAGTATTTTTCTCTGATCAACACACACATTCACTTTTCTAAAAATGAAAAATCTACTTCATGTTTTTTATTGAAATCTTTAGTAAGTTGTGATTGACTTCTCTAAAACAGTCAGAGGAAGGGAACCCATGATTTCGTTTCTCTTTCTCTCTTCTTAAAGAGGTTATTTTACTTTTGATTCAAAATTTTCATCATATTTTAAATTGGATTTTGAAACTTGTTTTTTCATCTCCCTACATGTTTTCTATCGCATAGAAATCTTTTGCAAGATTGTTGAATCCACCTTAAAATTTCTTAATCAAATTATTCGTATTGTCAATAATTTAGGTTTACTTTAGTTTTGAAAATATAATAAAGAAAGCATATTTTTTGAAAATAATAAAAAAAAGTGGGCAATGATGCCAAACCAAAAGATGCACAATGACGCCAAATTAAAAAAATAATACACAAAGTGTATTAAAAATCAAAAGATGCTCAAAGAGACATTCAAGTGATAAAGGGCATAAAATGAGCCCACAAAAAAAAATTATGCTTATTTTTTCTTATACTACTAAAAACATAAGAAAATTCTTGATATCTTCAAAACTTGTGCTTGAAAATCTTGGTTCCTGATTCAGTAATTAGTGCATTGATATTCTATTAGATATGTTTTATGAAAGGAGTTTTGCAAAATTAATGTTTCTTTTTTCCGGTTATTCCTTGATTTGGATATTGGATTAAAAAGTTTTTGAGCCTTTAAAAGAACTTGAGTTGGGATTATTAAACTCTGAATTTCTAATATTTTCTGGGCTATGCGTTGTCAATACAATTATACTAAGTTTTTTTATAAAACCAAGAGCTAACTTCCTCATTTTAACAATATTTGTTTTTCACTAGATCAGGGAACATTTTTATCTTTTGGTAATTTTGTTTTTTGTTTGTGTCTCCACTCTTTTTGATAATGTCAAAGGGGAGAACGTATTGTTGAATTTTTAAACTATTGTCGTATTTGTATCTTTATGTTAAAAAATTTTAAAAACAACAAACTATTTTTATCTCCTCTATTTTTAAAGTATTATTCTTGTGAGGGGAAGATTAGGAAAAAATATCCCATTTAAAAATTCAAATTAAAATGTTTGCCATCATTAAAAACGGGGAGATTGTTGCAGATCTATTTTCATGATTTATGATTTTGATGATAACAAACACTTCTATTTCTAGATGACGACCTTATTTACTAACATTTCAGGTCCTCATGATCAACTTGCAATTATTTAGCTCCTTTGAAGCTCTTCTATTTAAGAGCTCTTGTTCAACATTTTTAGATAGATCTTTGGCTGCTGTCTTGATCTGAGAAAACCTAATGGAGAGAGAGAGAGAGAGAGAGAGAGAGAGAGAGAGAGAGAGAGAGAGAGAGAGGAGAGAGAGAGAGAGAGAGAGAGAAAGAGCGAGAGGGAGAGAGAGAGGATCTTATGAGGGGGATCTTGTGAGGGAGTTCACAAGGGTTTCTCCAAGCATTGTTCCACTTCTTCTTCCCTAGAGTCTCTTGTCCTCGGAAGGGTTGGGAGAGGTAAGCTTCAGCGATCGATCGAGGTTCTCTGCCTGCTTCAGGAGGAAGCTAAAGGAGTTGGGTTCTCTGCCTTGCGGGTGTGGAAAAAAGGAGGTGTTTTGCAAGGGCTTCTTCGCCTAGCTGTGGAGGCTAAAGGAGAGTCATGTTGGTAATGCAATACTCGGAGGGCGCATCTAAGGAGTGGACGTAGGTCAAGTTGACCGAACCACTATAAACCCTTGTGTTATTTTTACTGTTTCTGCACTTTAATTTTCCACACTTGTTTTTTCGTGGTGACTTTGGTTTGTGATATTTATTATTGGTTTTAAAGAATTTTTAAAAATACCAATTCACCCCCCTCTTGGTTAGCCTCGGGACTAGTTCATAGGGCCTAACATCCCTAACAAACTTTCACAGTTTAGTGTTTATTATAATTAAATTATATATTCTCCATTTTATTGAGTTTGAGAGGGTGTGATTGGAATTGAGTAACTGAGCACATGCACATCATGCTCATTTTTCAAAAGTAGTCTAAACTTAAATTCATATTTTTTTAACAGATCGTACTGTATGATATCACTTAATACGGAGAATCTGGTCAGTTATTTTTTGCAACGAGTAGTTGAACGAATAGAAATGCAAAATATTTTTTTTTTAAGTATGGGTCATACAGGATGATCCTAACTTCGTACAAGGACGAACGTCTTGGGTCAATTCTCGCAAGAAGATCGTATGGGATGATCCTAGCTTCATACAAGGATGAATATCTTGGGTCTGTTATCACACGAAGATCAAACGGGATGATCCTAGCTTTGTACAAGGATGAATGTCTCAGGTCTTTTCTCGTACGAAGATCATATGGGATGATCCTAGCTTCGTATAAGGATGAATGTCTTGGGTCTATTCTCGCTTAAATTTTTTTCCTAAGTATGGATCATACAAGATGATTCTAGTTTCATACAAGGATGAACGTCTCAGGTTCGTTCTCGCTCATTTCATCCAACATTTTGTACAGACAAAATTTGAAAAGTTTCATTCTATTCGTCCAGAAGAAACTTGGCTCGTACCGGATGATGATCCCATACGAAGTGATTTCATACCTATTCAAAATAGGTTCGTATGCAATAGTATTTAAACTGTTCATGCATACGAACATATGATCGTTTACACTTAAAATTGAAAAATTTAGTTTTCTGGATGGTTTTTTGTGTCTTTTGTATAAAAGGTTCATTAAGAACTGCGTTGAAAATTGTCATCTTCATGATTTTTCAAGGGAAATTGAACGAGATAGTGTGAGAGAGTGTTTGAGAGAGATTTCTCCTAGTGGAGTGTGAAGGGTTCACAAGATTACTCAAAGGTAAGGATCTCTGAGTGTGATTTGTGTTTTTTACTCTTCCTCTTATCTTTCTATATTGCTCGTTAGAAGATCTTGTTCTCTGCTAACACTTGGAAAGTGTGAACAACTGATAGTATTCTGCCAACACTTGGAGAGTTTGAAAGGATGACAGTACTCTGCTGACACTTGGAGAGTGTGAAAGGATGATGGTTCTCTGTCGACACTTAGAGAGTGTGAACAGCCGAAGGTACTTTGCCTACACTTAAAGGGTGTAAAAGGATGATGGTTCTTTGTCGCACTGGGGATTGGTGGAAGAGAGTTTTATAAAGGCTTCTCCACCTTGATGTGGGAGCAAAAGGAGAGTCACTTTGGTAAAAGTGCAATACCTAAAGTAAAAGGCTTCAAGTAGTGGATGTAGGTCGTGTTTGATCAAACCGCTATATATTTCTATGTCTTTTATTTTTTGCATTTTATTTACTGCAAGTAATTTTTTGTGGTTTAAAAGTTTTATTATGAAACTTTAATTAACTTGCTTTTTGAATCAATCAGTTACATTTTTAAATCTAAGAAAATTTTAAATTACCAATTCACCCTCCGTCTTGGTTAGTCTTGGGACATTATTTTAGATTTAACAACCTAATATAGATTCAACAAGAATCAATAAGTGGTATCAGAGTATTATTTCAAAAACATAAGTTTAAACTACTTTTGAAAAATGAGCATGACTACTTTGGAAATCAAAACACCACTTGAAGGGCATTTGATCACTAGACCTCCTTTGTTTGACAACATCCCTTTTGATTTTTAAAAAAACTCGCATGTCTATATTTTTATAGTCTTTAGATTATTGTATATGGATCTTAGTACAAGAAGGGTATACAAATCGAACTAGATTAGTTGATGGTATTAGAGTTAAAACCCACTTTACAAATTGGACTATAGAAGAACATGTCTTCGCAAAGCTTAATGCAAAATGTTTAAACAATTTTTTTTTGTACACTTAAGTCAGAAGACTACATGTGGGTTTTCACTTGCAAAAGTGGAAATGATATATGCGATAGACTTTGTATTACTTACAAAGGGACTAATGAAGTAAAATAATATAGATTAAGCATCTTATTACATGACTATGAATTATTTCGTATGAAACCCAAAGAATTTATTTCTAACATGTACACAATATTCACTCATATAGTCACTTCTTTACATGCATTAAGTAGGGAACTAATGAATATTAAAATTGTTAAAAAAATTCTTCATTTTTCCTACTTCTTATGATGCAAAAATAATTATTATTATAGAATCTAAAGATTTGAATGTTTACTCTATTGATAATCTTCTTGATTCACTAATTGACTATGAGCAAAGAGTGAGTCAAAGGAAGATTGATGTAGGTGAATAGTGAAAGGAGAAGAATATTGTACTGAAAGTGGAGGAGTCAGAGAGTGATCTTTCACATTCTGAGGATGAGGATGACATTGCCTTGATGACTAGACAATTCATAAGCTTTCTTAAAAGAAAACAAAGGAGACGCCAATAATGGAACAAAGGTAAGTTTAATAAGAATGTTAGGGTTTCTAATGATGTAATTTTTTATGAATGTAGGAAACCTGAACATATAAAATTAGATTGCCCAAACCTAAAAGCCACTCATAGCTAGGAGAAGGTAGAGGAGAAACCAAATGTGAAGAAGGGCAAGAACAGATTCCAAAGAGCTTTTTGGGTGGACCCGGCTTTGGATTCGTTAGAAATAGAAAAGGAGGATAAAGTCACCATATTATGCTTAATGGCCAATAATATTGATTAGTCAGATCAAGAAGAAATATGTGACTTAACCTGTGCTGAATTGTTAGAAGTTTCTTAAAGAATTCATGATGCATATAAAAAACTAAAGAAAATGCATACTAGTCTAAATTTAGAAATGCAAGAATTATAAAGAGAACATAAAATTCTTAGGAATAATCATTCATTGATAGATAACAACCACATGAGCTTACTTGATGAGTTTGATGACTTGAATAAGAAGAATGATATTTTAAAATCATCCTATGCCTAATTAGAAAAAGAATTTAAGGATTTTAAGGATGAATCAGAAAATAAAGAACATTATTTGAATTATAGTAATAATTTGTTAAAAGATTTAAACTCATTTCTTAAATTATAAATAAAAGCTTTGAAGAAAATAGGAAACCACCAACACTTAAAAATTTTACTAATCATATTTTGTATCCCAAATTTTTAAAATTCAGGCATAGATAGAGTATTTATAAAAGATTGAGAAGTCCATTTCTTAGAGTTAAATGTTATTCTTGTGGCATGGTTGGACACATTACACACACTTGTACTTTATATAAAAAACTCAGTGTGGAGACCTAAGATGCATAACTCAAGTTGTATCATACATGCATCTATTTTTAAATTGCTAAAAGGAGAACCCAGACTTGTTTGGGTTCCCTAGTCTAAAATTTGATAATTTTGCAGGTACGCTCTCATACAAGGCTTCATGAGAGCATTTGGTACCTAGATAGTGGTTGCTCAAAGTATATAATAGGACACACTAAGCAATTTATATCACTGGAAGCTAGAAGTGGAGGCAGGGTTACACTTAGATATAACACCACTAAGAAAGTGGTTGGATCAGGTATGATTGAAAACTTGAAAATTTTTTTGTTTGAAAATGAGCTACTTGTAGAAGGCTTAAAGCATAATCTATTAAGTATTAGCTAGCTATATGATGAAGGATATATTATAAATTTTTTTCTTACTTGCTATATATTAAGCCTAAATGGTAATGATGTTTTGCATAGATTAAGGGTAAACAATATTTATATGCTAGATTTAAATTATATCAAAACTTCTAATGCTTTTTACTTCAAAACTATTTCTGATGAATCATGGTTATGACATAGGAGACTTTGTCACTATGGCATAAAAAACCTTAGGAAAATTACTAAAAAGGAATTAGTTTGAGGTATATCAAAACTAGACTTTACTAAGGATCACCTTTGCGAAGCATCTCAGTTAGGAAAATATGTGAAGTCATCTTTTCAGTCCAATAAGAATCTTAGAACTAGTAAACCTTTAAAGAATTTACATATGGATATATTTGGATCAGTTGGAACTATAAGTCTAGGAGGGAAGGTATATGGATTTGTGATTGTAGATAATTTTTCAATATTTACTTGGGTTAAATTCTAATATCATTAGAGTGAATCATTTGAGGAGTTTAGAGATTTTTTAACTTGGATTCAAAGAAAACTAGGATGTGAGATTTTAATAATCCAAAGTGTTTACAATGGTGAATTTGAAAATAAAAAATTTGAGGATTTCTATAAAGAAAAAAGAATTAATCATAATTTTTGACACCTAGAATACCTTAATAGAAAGGGATAGTCAAAACAAAGAATAAAATATTAATGTAGGCCGCTCGAGCCATATTGGCAGTATATTCACTTTCCAAATATTTTGGGCTGAAGCGGTTAACACTGCATGTTATGTTCTGAATAGGGTGAATATCAGATCGAAATTAAATAAAACACTCTATGAGCTTCTTAAGGGGAGAACACCTAATTTATCATATTTGCATGTTTTTAGATGTAAGGTGTTCATACATAATATTAGAAAATCTTTCTTAGAAAAATTTGATCCAAAACCAGATGAAAGAATTTTTTTTGGAATCTCTAACATTGGAAAATCTTATAGAGTATTAAAAAAAAAACTTTAATAATTAAGGAGACTACACATGTTGTATTTGATGAATCTGAAAGTTTGTTAGGGATGTTAAGCCCTATAGAACTGACCCAAGCTAACCAAGAGGGGGGGGGGGGGGGAATTGGTATTTTAAAAAAAATTTTCACAAAGAAGTAAAAATCTCATAAACCAAAATCACACAACGAGAAAAATAAATGCGGAAATTTAAGGTGCGGAAGCAAGAAATAAGAACATAGAAATTTATAATGGTTCAGTCAACTCGACCTACGTCCACTCCCCGGAGGCTCCCTACGAGTATTGCACTACAATCGTGATTCTCCTTTAGCCCACACGACTAGGCGAAGAAGCCTTTACAACGAACCTCTTTTTGCCACCCCGACAAGGCAGAGAACCTAAATCCTTTTGCTTCCTCCTGAAGCTGGCAGAGAACCACAATCAGATGCTGACTCCTTACCTCTACCGACCCTTCCATAGATGAGAAACTCTAGACAAAGAAGAAGCAGAGCGATCCTTGAAGCAACCCTTATGAATCCTCACATAAGCTCCCCCTCATAAGATCCTCTTTCTCTCCCTCTCTCTCTTTCTCTCCTCAAGGCCTTCTCAGGTCATGGCAGCAGCAAAAGATTGTTCAAAATGTTGAACAAGAGCTCTTAAATAGAAAAACTTTAAAGGAGCTCATTAATTGTAAGTTGCTGACAATATCGTCCAGGCCGATATGAACATCATCCTGGCCGATCAGTACAAATAGCAGAAGATCGGCCAGAGCATCACCCTGAATGCAAACTGGATGATTTAAAATTGGCTTGATCGTCTAGGCCGATCTCACGATCATCCTGGCCGATCAGTTCAAATCAGAAAAAATCGTCCAGAGCATCGCCCTGAATTTGAGCTGGCCGATATTTATCATCCAAAAGTAACTAAGGTTTTTGAATAGATCGTCCTGGTTGATTCTGTGATCGTCCAGGACGATATGATCGTATCAATCATCCTTAATTACTCCCTTGATTCCGTGATCAATTAAGACATAATTTGTGAAAATCGTCCAGGCCGATCAATGATTATCTTGGCCGATTATTAAAAAATACATAATATCTTAATTGTCTATGGCAACAACTTCTTTCTATTTTGAGCTTATCGTCCTGGCCGATACACGTATCATTTAGGATGATCTGTTAATGACGGCTGTCTTAATTAGGAATCCTTGTTTAGATTTTCTATTTTAAGCCCGATCGTCCAAGACGATAAAAATATCGTCCTGGCCGATATGAGTAAAAATAGAAATTCTAAGTCACTCAAGTGTGTGTGTGCAGGGTTACTTAGCATTAGTCTCTTCGAACATTACAAATAGTCTCAAGAAGAGAAAAAACAAAGTACAGACTGACTCAACTCTAAACCTACGCATTCTTGAACTGGCTTCGTTTGTTTATTCGATCTTCGATTCCTGAAAAGTTAGAAGTAACAGGCAGTCCAAGAGAATCAATAGTGTTTTTCAATCATCAAAATATAAGTCATGAAAATAGATTTGTAACAGAATCTAGAATTTTGAAAGAGCCTAATATGGAAGAGGATGAGATATAAATTAACTCCCAAAGAATTGAGAAAGTTGATTTGAAAGAAAATTTGGAGTTAGAAAACCCGATGCTTAAAGATTTGAGATTTCATAAAAACCACCCTAAGGTATTAATTGTAGGTGAACCTAGTGAGGGTGTTAGGACTAGGCATGGACTAAGCAAAAAAGTCAATCATTCTGCCTTTATTTCAATAATAGAAATCATAAATATAAATCAAGCACTTTCAAATGAATTTTTGATTTTGGCAATGCAAGAGGAATTAAATTAATTTGTAAGAAATGATGTTTGAGAACTAATTATAAGACCAAAGGATCAAAGTATAGTTGGAACTAAGTGGGTATTCAAGCACAAAATGAATGACTCAGTAGTTATTATTAGAAATAAGTCTAGATTGGTGGATAAGGGTATAATCAGAATGAAGGGATTAATTTTTAAGGAAGTTTTGCCACTGTAGCGAGACTTGAAATAATTAGGGTTTTGTTAGCCTTTGCCAATTTTAAAGGATCCAAATTATTTCAAATGGATGTTAAAAGTGTATTTTTAAATAAAATGATTCAAGATAATATTTATGTTGAAAAACCTCTAGTTTTGAAAATTCAAAATACTCAAATCATGTTTTAAATTAAAAAAAGACATTTTATAGATTGAAACAGGCACTTAGGGCTTGGTATGTGAGGTTAAGCACTTTTCTACTTAAGAGATCTTTTGAAAAAAGAAGTGTGGATACCACTCTCTTTTAAAGAAATTAGGAGACGATATACTCTTTATACAGATTTATGTTGATGATACCATCTTTAGATCTACAAATAAAATTCTTTGTTATGGTTTTTCTAAAAAAATTGAGTAGTGAAATTGAGATGAGTCTAATAAGAGATTTAAGCAAATTGAGGAGGAAATATTTCTTAGTCAGTCAAAGTATGTTAAGAACATCCTCAAAAAGTGTGAAATGGATAATATTAAACCTGTTAGTACACCTATGAGTTGCTCAGTTCAATTGGATAAAGGCCTAAAGGGAAAATCTATTGATCAAAAGAAATTTTGAAAAATAATTAGATCTTTGCTTTACTTGACTGCTAGCAGACCTGTTATATTTAGTGCTTGTTTGTGTGTTAGATTTTAATCAGATCCAAAAGAATCACATTTGATAGAATTAAAAATATTTTTATATATCTCTTGGGAACTTAGAACTTAGGGATTTTATAACATAAGTTTAGCTTTTTATTTGAAATAATTAAATATTCAGATGCAAACTTTATAGGTTGTTGGGTTGATAGAAAGAGTACTTCTATAATTTATCAATTTATAGGAAATTCTTTAGTTTCTTGGTCCAATAGAAAATAGAATTCTATAGCCTTATTTACTACTGAAGCTGAATACATTGCCTTAAGAAACTGTGTGGCATAAGTTCTTTGGTTGAAATAACAGTTAATTGACTTATGATTTATAATAGGAACAATTCTAATTTATTGTGATAATACTAGTTTCATTTGTATTTTAAAATATCCTATTCAACATTCTAGAACTAAACATACAGACATAAGACATAATTTCATAAGGGATCATGTATCCAAAGGAGAAATTTAACTGAACCCTGTTTCAACTAAAAATCAACTTGCAGATATTTTTACAAAACTACTAGCCTTTGATACTTTTAGTACATTAAGAATAACGCTTGGTGTGATTGATCTTAATGCTTAATTAAAATTTTCTGCAAACTTGATATATGTTTTTGTTTGTTTTCTATTTTTGTATTTTTTGTGCTTATTTATGTTTGTGATTTTATATTATTGTTTTTATGTTTTGTGTGATTTTGAAATGTTTTCACATAAAATTTCCTATTCTGATCGATCGTGCAAATTTTTTTAAGTGTTATATTCGTATTGTAAAAAATTATTTTTGTCTTGTATGAATTCTGTAGTATTTTGATCATTATTTTTAACTGATTGTGTAATGTTTTCATTTTCTAATAAATATCATATTATACGATCTCTATATCATCTCGGACGATGTGTATTCATTCATTTGGATGCACCTAGACAATTATCCGGGAAGATTAAGTTATTATAACTGATCGTACGTACAACCCATTAGTTCGTATGTACAAACCATGTATCATTTAATATAGGGGATGAATCTAACCGTTATTAAAATAATCTTAAATAATTAATCATCCCGGATGAACACCTGTTCGTTTGTACGATCGTATGGTCAAAAAGCCTGTATGGATAGATGCCTCGTAACTTTCGTGATTAGGAAAAGTCATTTCATTTTGAATGTAATCGTTCGTATATGTGAAATTTATTTTGTCATGTACGAATCATCAATCGTACAGTACAAACCTATTTTTGTATGTACGAAAGATCATTTTTCTTTAAATATGAGGGTTTTGGAATTCATTTTCATTCACTATAATAGCCTTTCTCTAATCCTTCAAATCTTACCAATGGACAGTTTTAGCAAGAAGGGTAGACTCACTAAGGGGCCATCTTCTAGGGGTAGACACGATAACTTTCTATCTAGGGCTAATGAGGATTCTTTTCTTAAGTTTGTTTCTTCAAAAATTACACCCTCTAGAATCCTACTTCAAGAGGATATTCACTTTCAAGTGATACCTCTTTTCGCCACTACTCAATTTGCATTTATCCTAACTTTAATTCATGCCTATAACAACGAGACCTTCCATTACTTTCTAGCAAACATAACTTTTAGTGAGGATAAGAGTAGGATTAGATATCTTGTACTGAGGAAAAGGGTAGATATAACTAAGGAATATTTGGAAACCTTTTTGTACTTAAGAACTCAAGGAGTTAGAGCCTGCACTTTGACTTCTACATCTGATTTTGACTAGACTAAAATAAATAAAGTTATAAGAGGGATTGAATAAGTATGTCATTTTCCTAGGGTCTCTTCTTTAAAGCAAAATGTAAGGATCATTTAGCATGTACTTAGAACCTCTATTATTCCTAAAGCCGGTGACTGCTAACATTTCTCCTCTTCTATCCACTGTTTCTTACCTTATCATGACTAGTCAACCAATATATGAAGCCCTACTTATTATTGACTATATTTATGATCTTTCTAAAATTGGACATGTCTCTCATAAGAAGAAGAAGAACATTGCTTTAGGACACCTAGTGACCTATAGCCTTGAGAAGAAGTACAATCTTTTTCATCCTTATCCTCTACTTGAATTGCCTATCTACATCATTGATGCTTCATTTTGAGCACTTTTCGGGAGAGATGATAATACAAGTGAGGATTCTGAGAAAGAAGAGGGAGCACCTGCACCTGTACTTGCACCTTCGCTTGCTTATGGACCTGACTTTTAGGAGATTGTCCAGTGCTTTGATCAGCTAGAGAGTCATTTTGATCAGTGCTTTGATTAAATTTAAACTCATCAAAATCAGCAGGATACACAATACTAGCAGGACATAGGTTGGATTCTAGGTCAACTCGACTCGGTAACACCAATGTGACTATAATGAATAGTTATTTTTCTATCTTTAACCAACCACCTCTTCTAGATCAGGGCTCCTCAAATCTATAGATGTACTTCTTGAGTGTTGTCTTTGCTAGTTCCTTAGGGATGTGATGTAAAATTTTTGTAGTTTCTATACTTGTGTTTGTTTAGTATTTTTTTGTATTTATCTTGTATCAGATCTTTGATGTTGTTATATTTTTTCATGATTTGAGATAGATGTTTTGATATCAAATATGGTTCATTGTATCATCTTTATATTGATATCAATAAAAAATGTCTTATTTTGTTTAGTTGATTTTATTCTTTGTTTAAAATATTAGTTTGCCTATATGATAATGCTGACTTAATTGATCTAAAAAGTATTTTAATATGAACTACAGTACAAAATTTAAATTCATTATGAAATCTAATTTATAAAAATATTTAAGTTAATTTATAACTCGATCAAATTAAGTTTATCAATCTCATGTTCTTCTTAGGCTTACATAATTTTAATATTATTATTACAATTTTGATATCTTATTATTTCTTATTTCTCTTTTCAATATAATTATCTTTGTACTTAAAGAAGTTTGAGTTTTTGGATTATTGATTTTGAAAAGATCATTTTAAAAAAAATTAAGAATTGTACAAGTGTACAAAAATCGAAAGAATGCGCAATGGTTCGCAAATTGAAAAGAGGCACAAAATTAGCCCAAATACTAATATATGCACAAAATATACCACAAATATTTGAAAAGATGCGCAATGTTGTCAAATAAGTATATTGAAAATATTTTTTGCTCTATCTTTAATCTTTAATTTCAAATCAATATAATGTTCAATTATATTTTGTATTGAAAATTGACTTTAATTAATCTTCATTTCGTCACTTTTGCAATAATTTTTCTTATCAAATTGTCTAGATTGTTTCATGACCTTGATATATTTATCTTGTATATATTATATTTTAAATTAAATGTTAGGAATCTTTTTTTTTCTAATGAACATTAATCTTGTTATTGTAATTATAATTCAATCTCTTTCAAGATCAATTATCAAAGGTTTCTCATACAACTCCTTAAATTTCTTTTGTTATTTTTTCTTTCTTTTTTTGTTGTTGTCAAAAAAAGGAGAGAAATATTATTTGTTTGTTTGTTTGCATTTGATTTTTAGTGTTTGTTAGAGTTGTTTTAATTTTTTATTTTTCTGTTTGAAGTGTTTTTGTGACTAAAGTGTTTTATGGTTTTATGAATAATTAAAAAACAATATAGATTTGTAATTAATAGAAATTCCCTTATATTCATATATTTATTCATTTAGGGGGAGTTAAGGAAAAATTTAGGATTTTCAATTTTATTCAAACAATAATTATTTTGCCATCATCAAAGAGGGGGAGATTGATCAGATAGTGCTACTTAGTTTTGCATGTTTGATATTCTTGCAACTTGTATGTTTTTTATGATTCCAAATATTATTATTTTGATTATTATTTCTCCTAACATAATTTGGATGAATTATTTTGCTCTTGTGTTTACTAACATTTCTGGGAAATCATACTCTGGATTGTTGAAGACTTAAAATAAAAGATCAGTTTAGAGTTTATTGTAATTAAAGACTATATTTTCCATTTTAATTAGTTTGAGAGAGTGTGATTGTAATTGAGTAACTGACCACATACACACCGGGAGAGAGTTTAAAATTTATATTTTTTAAACTGATCGTACTGTAAGATATCACTTCGTACGGGATGATCTGGTTAATTATTTTTCCCGACGAGTAATTGAATGAACATAAATGAAAATATTTTTCTAAGTATAGATTGTACAGGATGATGTTAGCTTTGTACAAGAACGAACGTCTTTGGTCTGTTCTCACACAAACATTGTGCGGGAGTATCCTTGCTTCAAACAAGGACAAATGTCTCGGGTCTATTCTCGCACGAAGATCATATGGGATGATCCTAGCTTTGTACAAGGATGAACGTCTCGGGTCTGTTCTTGCATAATTTTTTTTCTAAGTATGTATCGTACAGGATGATTCCAGTTTTCTACAAGGATGAATGTCTCGGGTCCGTTCTCACTCATTTTGTCCCATTATGTTATACAGATGAATTTTGAAACTTTTTATACTGTTCATCCCAGACAAACTTGGTTCGTACCAAATGATGATCGCGTACGAAGTGATTTCGTACCTATTCACATCATACGCAACAATATCTAAACTATTTGTATGTATGAACATACGATCATACTGTATGATCGTGTATGCTAAAAATTGAAAAACTTAATTTTTTGGATCATTTTTTGTGTCCTTTGTATAAAAAGGTCAATTTAGAACTGACATTAAAAATTGTCATCATAATGATTTTTCAAGGGAAATTGAAAGAGAGAGTGCAAGAGAGTGTTTGAGAGAGAATTCTACCTAGTGGAGTGTGAAGAGTTCACAAGGTTACTCATAGGTAAGTATCTCTGGGTGTGATTTGTGTATTTCACTCTTCATCTTGTTTTTCTAGATTGCTCGTGAGAAGATCTTTGAAGAAGATATGGTTCTCTGCCGACACTTAGAAAGTGTGAACAGTCGACGATACTCTTTCGACACTTGGAGAGTGTGAATGGACAATAATACTCTGCCAACACTTGGAGAGTGTGAAAGGATGATAGTTTTATACTAATACTTGGAGAGTGTGAATAATCGAAGCTATTCTGCCTACACATGGATGGTGTAAAATGATGACGGTTCTCTGCCACACTAGGTATTGGTGGAAGAGAGTTTTGAAAAGGCTTCTCTGCCTTGCTGTGGGAGGAAAAGGAGAGTCACTTTGGTAATAGTGCAATACCTGAAGTGAGAGGCTTCATGGAGTGGATGTAGGTTGTGTTTGACTGAAACCCTATAACTTTCTATGTCTTTTATTTTCCTCATTTTCTTTTCTGCAAGTTTTTTTTTTTTGTGGTTGAAAAGTTCTATTTTGAAACTTTAATTAACCTGCTTTTTGAATTAATCAATTTCGTATTTTAAATCCAATATAATTTTTAAATTACCAATTCACTGCCTCTCACTCTTGGTTAGCCTTGTGACATTCGTTTAGGTTTAACAACCTAATCTAGATTCAATAAGAATCAACATACATGAGCACGTATATGGGGTTTTTTGGTTCTCCGCAAACTCTGAGAGTGAGAATATTTTAGTTTAAAAAATTTTACCTTTGTGATGGTTGATGATAACAGCGTTGAGGTGGCAGAAGAGTTACAAAATAAAGGTATTCTATTTTTTTTACATACCCTTCCTTTTTTACTTTCACCTTTTTTGTCTTTTTCCTTTTTTTTTCTCATTCATTTTTTTTCCTTTCTTTCCTCACATGAACTTACACTATATATATATATATATATATATATATATATATATATATATATATATATATATATATATATATATATGCTTGTGTGTGTGTGTGTGTGTTTAAAAATAATAAGAATTACACAATGGATCACAAAATCAACTAATCAATTAATAATACACTAATCTTAACAAAGGATAAAAACTAATGTTAGCAAAAAAAAAAAGTAAAACAAAAAAAAAATGAAAATAGCTTACTGTTGGAGCTATTGAGCTTTAAGTGGTGTCGGGAGGATTGTGGAGGAATTTGAGGCTTGCTACTATATAGTAAGTGGAAGGAAAAATGGGTTCTATTTGTAGTGTGGTTGTTTTGGGTTATGTGAGGGTTAGAGGTATTGATAGGCGGCTTGGATATGGGCCTTTTGGATGAAGGATTGGAGCCTTGGAAGCGGGCTATTTCTATTATAGAGGTGGAAGCAAATGTTGCACCGTTTGAATCTATAGGTTGCGGTTAGAATGTAATTTTTGCAAGTCTAGTTTTATTTGCTAGTTGAGGAAGTGGAGTGGGCCACTTTGAGTTGGATGTAGTGGGTAAGCAGTGAGTTTGTAGCGGGCTGAGTGTTGTTTAATTATGGCAAGGAGGAGAAGGTGGTCTCTAGATGGATTATATTATTTAATGGGCTTTTTGGCATGGGATGGTTTTGCTGGAATGGAAAAGACAAGAATGGCTTTGGGTAAGAAGTTGATTGGAGTGAAGTGGACTTGTTGGGCTGCAAGAAATATATTGGGCCCCCTTTTTTGTCTGTATTGGATGAAGATGTGAGATGAGGTGGGTTGGTGGGCTTTTGGAAGCATCAATTACTTAGAGAGCTTTTTTTGCATATACACATAATTAACTTAATAACCAATGACATGAATGATAATATTAATCTAACCAATAACAATAATGAGTTAGAAATAATTTGAGGGAGAAAATAAGGACCACTAATAAAGACATTTGTACTTACTTTCTTGTTCCTTTTAGCTTATAGTAAAAAAAAAAGTGAAAGAAATGCGTTGAATGATGAAACAACATTCATAAGAGATTCTTGTGCAGGAGATGTGAGAATCAGCTTATGGTGAAAAAAAATGTGGGGATGGAATGAGCTGTAAAGTTTTCGATGTTGTTTTTCAGCGATTTGTTTCACCAGCGGGTTTTTGGCGATTAATACCTCCGGTTAGCTTCCAACGGTCCAAGCGTCGGTGACCATCAATTTTATTACCGCCGGCGTACCGGCCGTTTAGCCGCCGGTTAGTTTTCGGCAGTCTAAGCACCGATGACCGCCGATTTTGTTACCAGCAGTTAACACCGATAGAAATTCCAAAAGTATGACTGCCGGTGTATTGCCGGTGTACCGTCAAACACCATCGGCAAACTGCCAGTGTTGATTGACGGTTTCATAAGTTTTTTGGCGTCGTCACTTAGCCGCCGATTGGCCGCCTGAAACCTGTAACATTTAAAAAAAATTGACAGCCTCCCCTCTATTTGAGGGATTTTTATCCTAAACTCTAAACCTGCACAAAAATATAACAATATTCACCATTTTGAGCAACACACCACTGTAGTCAATGTTCACAATTTTGGACAATACACCACTATAGTCAATCACAACAATTATCACAAATATATTCATTAAAATAAAACAATAAGTGAAACCAAATAATTTCATAACTAAATTCATGAGTTCAACCAAATAAGTTCATAACTAAGTTTAAAAAGTGAAACCAAATAAGTTCATAACCAAATAATCTTATAATAACTTCATCATAAGTTCATCAAACAAAAAAGAGTAATAATCCTCCCCCGTATCCTGGCTATCTGGTGATGCATGTGGCTGCTCTTGCTCTTTCTCTTTCTTCTTTTGATTTTTATCTCTATAGGATCGCAGCTTTGCCTGCATCTCATTTTGAACCTTTCTCATCTCTTCTATCTCTCTCATTAGCGCTACAACCCTCTGGCTTACAGTTTTTTTAGCTCCACTTGGATCATAAAACACTGAGGTGAATGAACTACCCTCATGAGCATAGTCTTGCAAACCCAAGCCTTATACCCTCCCCCTCTATCTTCCTCCAACAACATATGACCATGTATGATACTCAGAAATCTTGGTTGATCCTGAAGATGATCCCTCACCAATGGACTAACGACTTTCCCGAGCTTGTACACAATTATCTTGTGAGAATAAATCCATAAAATATATTGATATTAGAATTAGTTTTATTATAATAAATTTCTATTCACAAAATCCAAAAAATTATAATCACATGAGCCTTTTTAACCTTCTCATCAACTCCCTGATGGTCAGCTTGATGTTGATGAGTTCTCATATGCAACTCCAACGGTGTTGGTTCCCGACCAAGAAACTCTTTCTGAAAATATAAGATATAGTTATAATAACATAAATATATTTAATAAACTAATTTAAATCTTTTACCAGTCATCATTTATATTCCGTATGAGGAACAGATCTGCCAGTATGAAGAGAATGAAGAGAGCATTCGTAACCCCCACATTTAGATGCTATATTCTACTTATTCTGCTCTCTTATTTTTGTGAACTCCAGGGTTACCCAAGCTCTTCTCAGATCTACCCATACGCCCTCTCCAATCTATTTTGTACATTGCTTGAACTTTCTAATGTCCATGAACATGTCCTTGAGATGGGTCACTCCTCTCATCTCAAAATTTGTTATGATCCTCGTGTTATGCTCTGGCAACCACCTAATTTTTTTTTGTAAAAAATTATAGGCATAACAAAAAATATTAATACAAATTAAATCAAATATTTGAATTTATGCCAAATAAGTATACCTGAAATTCTCCATACCACATATCCCTAATTTCATTTGGGATCTTCTTCCATGATTAGTAAGGAGCATCATATTTGTTCTTTATATTATCTCGAATCTTGTGAGTAGGTGGCCTTGAAGGAATGAAGCTGCACATTAATTTTTTTGTCAATAACATATAATATATCAAAATACAAGAAACTTAACAACATAAATTAAATTTACTTATCGCCTTTAGGCTCAATGTTTTGACGCTTATTTGTTGTAGCTGCATGATCCCGAGAGCCAACCTCTGTAGGTCTAGATGGTCTATCGTATTCTGGCTACATCGGATATGGGTAATAATATGGGTTGGGGTAAAGAGGGTAAGGATTTGTGGATGGACCTTCAGCTTGTGATGATGGTGGGGGGTAATATGGATAGAATGGAGCTGCATATGCCTGATCTGGAGAGGGAAAGTGAGGACTCATCGACAAAGGAGGGAATTACCCAAGAAAGGGTGGTGGTATAATAGTAGGTGGATCTGACGGACCCTGACCCTGCTCACCAGGGGACTGATGCTAACTCCTGGGAGGTGGTGGTGAAGGTATAACTGGTGGAACTGATGTCTGTCCCTCACTTTTATTAGGCTGTCTAGGTCTATTAGGATTAATACTAATATTTTTTTGAGAAAACTTTGAGGCAAACGATCTATGAGGAAGATTGTCACTTAAAGATATCTACATTAAAAGAAGTAATTAATAAAGCATTATAATATATAAAAAATAAGGAATACATAAATAAATTAATGAATTACAAAAATAAAGAATGACAAAATATAAAATAATAATTAAAATTTTCTTTGCTTAGAATTCAAAAAGTATAATTCTGTAAGTATAAAACTATTCAGAAATATTACAAAAACTATAATTCTACAATTCTAAATTATAAAAACTATAATTCTAAATTACAAAAACTTCACAGAATCAAAATTATTTTTATTGCACTCTAGGGTATCTTCACTTTCATCCTCATTCTCACTTGATGAGCTAGTTGAACTATTCTCAACTTCTAAATGCATTTCAATACTAGGGGTTGCAGTTGGCATCTCCTAAATTTCAATAGGCTTATAACTTGACATCTCATCCTCTTGATCTGCAGCTACTACAACATATTGTCTATCAATTATTTCCCATGCTTTTATTTTTATGACAGCTAGCCAATCTTATTTATCCCTATGACCACTGAATATTTGCTGAAATAAACTTGAATAGCTTCACTTGCTAACACAAATTGATCAAACTTCCTGTATCTTCTCAGGATGAACCCTTGTGCCTCTATTTTGTACTGGATCATACCTTTGATAGTTAAATAAGCAAACAAAGTTTTCATCTTTTCCTGGGTACTCTAGGTCAAGAACATCATTCAGAATACCATAATAATCACGCTCATCTTCTTCATGAGTATTCCCTCTAACACATACTCCACAATTTTTAATTTTTTTTCTTTCACTCCATGACTTGATATGAAATATGAACCCATTCACTATATATATTGACCAGATCTTTACTTTTCATATTGTACTCCATGCTAGTGCTTACAAACCTTCATCGAAAAATATTATTATCAGGGTTTTGTATCTAAAAATATTTTTAAATATTAATTATTTTGGTATTAAATAAGATGTAATTCAAATTAAAATTTTATAATTTATGAGACCACATAAGATCTGAACCAAGCTGGGAATCCATTTGCAGCAACTTGCTCAATATCTCTAGAATCTGTCAAAAACAAATTGCTTACGAAATACCTGATGATAAATCTTCCAAATAATACTTTAGTATTTTAAATAAACATTACTCATTATGCACATTATGGAAGAACTTACTCTAAGATTGGTTCAACTTCTTCACAGTTTAGTAGCACATATAAATTCGCTGTTTTGATTTTTAAATTATTGAGAAATCTTTCAACACATTTTTCACTGGGCTTTCCATGACTTCTAAATACTAATAGTGCAGCCTATGATTGTTCTTCTACAAAGATGTCAATGTTATGACTAATCTTTATTCTTGTACTCCTTACATGGGGCTCGAAGTAGTAGGAACAAAAGTGAATGGTTTCTTGAGACAAATATGCTTCACATATTGATCTTTCTAGTCGTGCTTTATTCTTAACATATTTCTTCAACTTGTTCAAATATCTATTAAACAATTACAATTATCATGTTAATAAAAATAGAAGGCTAGTGCTTTATTCTTAACATATTTCTTCAACTTGTGATGAGCTTAATTAAATGTAGATAGACTTCTTTTCCTTTTATGGTTATGCGTGATTGTAGAGCATGATCCTTGCATTGATTTGTTCTGTGTATCTTTGTGACATTGCATGTTAGTTGCTCAAAAAAATGCCTTTGTAAATTAATATGATAATTAATGATTTTAATTGTGGTAAAATTTTATATAGAGATATTTTTAATGTTAGGTAAAAGATTTTCCAATCATGATTCATTGCCTCATATATATATATATATATATATATATATGAAAAGTATTCATAGAGCATTATACTGACTTTTGGCTCAATAAGCTACATGAAAGATGCAATATTTGTTATCAAGTGATCTTGTGATCGTCATGTCGGTTTTAGTAAGAAGTATACATAAGTATTTAGTGGCTGTTTAGAATTTCTATGTGTCATTGAGTGAGTGATTTTTCTCCTATGGTCATGAGAACTATGTTGTAGTGATCAAGCTCTGTTTTAAGGAGACGGATTCATATCATAATGATATTTGATGAGGGTACTATAAATAGTCACATTCTCTAGCAAAACAAAAAAAATGATCATAGATGTATAGTTTTTAAATATATTTGAAATAACCTCTTGAGTGTGCTTAATGTGATCGTACAAGTTATATAAGTTCTTGGGAACTTACATGTTTATTTTAGTTATAAAATCAATTGTTTGATTCAAGAATGTGTAAACTTGTTGAATCTACATATACACATATTTTATAATCTCATGTCATGCTCTAAGAATATATGTATGCATGTTAGAAGTATGTTTGATGAAAGTCACCAATCAATAACTAAATCCTTAGCAATGGAATACACATACGGTAAATCTTTACATAGATTAGAAGTGAATGTTGATACTCCATCCAATAAATCGCTTGGGAGAGTTTGGCAAGGTCGAATGTCTTGGTTGTGAATAAAAAATGTTGAGAACTTCTCATGGAAGGTTGTATAGTATTGGAATATCGTTGTGACATATTATATAATGCTAAAACTTTTTCATTTGATTTGATTCTATCTTTCTTCTCAGTATTTTTGCTCACAATTGCACATGCTTGAATATGCATGATTCATACAAATATATGTATATATATATGTATATATACTATAAAATTTTCATACCGCGTTGATACATTCAATGGAGAATTTGTATACTAATTATGGTAGAGAACACTCCACAGGAATATCTTGCAAAGGATAGTTGTCTTAGACTTAGCAAAATTATACAATTGATTAATGTTCATTGTGTTAGCATTACACATCACTTGGTGCACCACTTCAATTTATTAAGATGATATACATTAGATGCTCATGTTATAGAATTGAACTTTAATGTTAGGTGCACATTCAACATCAAGGAAACTTTATGAGTTCATTGGAAAATTCACTGTATGTTTTGTAACTATGTAATGCAAGAATTATTGCTTAATTTTTTAAATCCTCATATGATCCACATATAGTTTTCTTCTATGTTTCATGTTAATAAATTTTCTCATGTTTCTTTTATAACATGTTTTATATGCAATCCTCCATTTCAACTTCCAACTGGAATTGTGCTGATAATGTCCCCTTCTATTTCACCATCACTCTGAAAAATATATCCAATATATCTAAAATGTGTACTTTTATTAATGACTTGATCGCCCAAAGTCACAAACCCCTCACTAGGTCTATTACTAATAAATTTTCACTTCATATTTTTTAGTTTAAGATCTACTCAAGCAAAAACCTTTATACTCTATGGTTGACCTCCATAATTCAAGTTTACCATCAACTCTCTCTCTAGTCTTATCAACAAGAA
Organism: Dendrobium huoshanense; assembly: GCA_016618105.1. Lineage (NCBI taxonomy): Eukaryota > Viridiplantae > Streptophyta > Magnoliopsida > Asparagales > Orchidaceae > Dendrobium > Dendrobium huoshanense. The sequence continues at coordinate 23,760,624 of CM028357.1, forward strand.
GAATATCATCAACAAAAAGCATACAAAAAGATACATCCTCTCGAATGTCTAGTGAGAACATCCATGACTAAAGCAAAAAGATATTGGCTTAAGATTGATTCTTGATGTAATTTAACTTAATAGCAACAAAATGCATAAAAAAAATAAAATGCAAACCTCGGAGGCAAAGCAACTGGAGCGGGAGAGCCTTCATCGGCTAGAGTGGAGGTGAGATCTTCATTTGGAGGAAGTTTTTAGCTGCTGGAGGGAGCCCGTCGGTGGCCGGAGGAGGCGTCTTGATCGTGAGAGGGCAGAGGAGATAGAGGTGAGCGCCACGCAGGAGAAAGATTGAGCGAGCAATGAAATGAAATGGAAGGCTCGGGATGGATTATTCTAGGGCCTTTTCAGGAGGCTATCTGGCGGTTCAGACCACTAGAAATAAATTCACTATCGTTCATTGTGTTAGTATTAGGCATCACTTGGTGCACCACTTCAATTTATTAAGATGATATACATGAGATGCTCACATTATAGAATTGAACTTCAATGTTAAGTGCACATTTAAAATCAAGGAAACTTTATGAGTTCATTAGAAAATTCACTGTATGTTTTGTAACTATGTAATGCAAGAATTATTGCTTATGTTGTTAAATCCTCACATGATCCACATATAGTTTTCTTCTATGTTTCATGTTAATAAATTTTCACATGTTTATTTTATAACATGTTTTATATATAATCCTCCATTTCAACCATCCAACTGCAATTGTACTGATAATATCCCCTTCTATTTCACCATCACTCTGAATAATAGATTCAAGATATCTAAAAAGTGTACTTTTATTCATGAATTGATCACCTAAAGTCACAAACCTCTCATTAGGTCTATTACTAATAAATTTACATTTCATGTTTTTAGTTATAGATCTACTCAAGAGAAAACCTTTAGACTCTATGGTTGACCTCCATAATTCAAGTTTACAATGTACTCCCCCTCTAGTCTTATCAACAAGAAGAATATCATCAACAAAAAGCATACAACAAGGTACATCCTCTCGCAAATGTCTAGTGAGAACATCCATGATTAAAGAAAAAATATATTGGCTTAAGACTGATCCTTGATCTAATCTAAACGAAATATCAACAAAATGCATAAAAAAATAAAAATAAAATAAAACACAAACCTCGGAGGTGAAGCGATGGGAGCGGGGAGAGCCTAAAGCGGCTGGAGTGGAGGCGAGATCTTTGTTTGGAGGAACTTTTTGACGGCCGGAGGGAGCTCGTCAGCGGTTAGAGGGGGCATCTTGATCACGAGACGGCGGAGGAGATGGGGGCGAGCATTGCGCAGGAGAGGGAGAGTGAGCAATGAAATGAAATGGAAGGCTCACGATAGATTATTCTAGGGCCTTTTTTGGTGGCTATCTGGTGGTTCAGACCGTTGGAAATAAATTCACTTAACAACGACGGTTCAAGCCGCCGGTAACGTGCTGGTAAGACTTAATGCCAACCATTTAACCGTCAATTTCTAGACCGCCGCATTTTCCATTGGCTGTATTTAAATAACAGCCGGTTAGACCACCGGTAAAAACAGGCAGACACACCACCGGTTAAACAGCCGTTAATACCGATAGCTGGAGAACCACTGGTCATGACCACTGGTAATTGATTAATTCCTATAATGGAAGTGGAAGAGGGAAGATCAGATTGGTAGGTTGAAGGCATGAGGGTTTTCTAGAAGAAGGTAGGAAGACCTGAGGGAAGTTAACTACAGCAAAAAAGCACGTACATACAAATTGATCAATGCTTCCAGTGGAGAAAGTGAAGCAAAGTGGAGATGGAGAGAACGTGGAATTATGAAGATTTTTTTAATGACAAAGACTTCGTACATACATGTGAAAACAAAAGAAAAATATCAAAGCTACTTCACTCAATTTTGTTTCATTTTAGACTTGATGATGAATTGGGATAAGGCCAGCTGGTTATGTGGAGATAGATGCAATTTTGACATAAGAAGGTAATACATGTAATGGGCATTTCACTTTTTCTTATTTTGGCACTTGATTTTTGCTAAATCCTTTAGAATTAAAAGTTAATCATCAATAAATTAATTTAAAACAGACAAAATGTCTTAATCTGGTCAAAGGTCACCTTGATTTCCATGCTCTCTTATTTTACGTGCATTTCTCCTCATTCAACATGTCAATTTCACCAAATAATCAAAATTGGACAAATCACTAGTACAATTAGGCTATTATTGAACTTTTGAACATAACGACTAAGTCTATTTTGCGATCAGACATCATTTGGGTGATGTTAAGAGTTAATTTTATTAAAATGTGTGCTTTTATATTAGGACCACCTCAATTTAAATGCTTGATCCCTTCCAAAAAATTTGGATGTCAATTTAGACTACTGATAGCATTTTAGATGTAACAATAAAGTCTGATCATAAATTAGATATCATTTGGGAAGTGTCGATCAACATTTTTCTTGAAATTCATGCTTTGCCTTCATGATGCGTATCGACCACTTTGCATGTTTTAAATTGATCATATTTTCTATCATCCTTGGGTATTTAGGATGTTTAAAATGCAATGGCAAAGCTTGATTCATGATTGGAATTATTTTTGGAAGCGTCGAGGCCAATTTCCTACATATGTGTGTTATCACCTTTGGATGTGTGCCATCACTCTTAATGACCCTAATTGAGTAAGAAAAATATATATTTTGAATGCTGATGATCCTTTATACACAATGAAAAAATTTGTTCTATGATCGGATATTATGTGGGCGACGCCGACTATTAAATTTCTCAATTTATATATCATTATCTCAAAATTCATGCCACCACCTCGGTCAAATCCAATTAATAAATAAAATATATTTTTGAGTGTTGACGATGTACTGGATATAACGGCGAAGTCCATTTTGTGATTGGACATTGTTTGACTAGCATTACACTTTAATTTTGGGTGTCGGTCATCCCTTTTGATTAATCTCATCCGATTTAACTAGGAGGGGACTCAACCTTGTAGAATTTGATGATCTAATTGCAATACTGCTACGTGTTTAAGATTCAAAGGTTATTTGACCCTTTAAGTGATGCGTTGTACCAACATACGCAGCTTGATTTGCCTTTTTTATCCTTTTTATGTGCATTCTGAGTTGTATGTGTCAACAAATGCCCCTAACAAATGTGGTACATATCTAGAGCATATCATGTTTACTATGAGTTAGTTGACATTCTTTAGTAGCTTTCTATTTAAGCATTCATGCATTTCTTTTTACTCCTTGTACAGGAGATGTTTTGTTAGCTGAGACCTAACGATCTACCACTGGGTTAACCTAGTTAAGCTACCATCTGGGATGCGATTGATAGGTAGAACTTCTAGTATAGTGTTGATGTTTGAGATAGTCTAGAGTAGAACTAACACATGCTTCGGGGGGGGGGGGGGGGGGGGGATACCTTTCATAGCTTTTATGCCAACCCCCTTACTTTTGGAGCTTTCTTAGGACTATTATTTTTTAGATCCCGGATAGATGGGTCACTAGTTTAAGATTACAGTGCAGGGAGTACCACCCATTAGGAGTTCTATTACACCACTTAATTGGGCGACTTGTGACATTTTAGAGCCTGCAGTAGACACAATTAATTTAAACAGACATTCGAGTCAGTCAAAAAATCGAGGCTTCTTAATCACCTATAGTTATAGTCATTGGATATGTTTGTTGGGCTCGTTACAACCTTCAGGTTCACAGAGGTACACTATAGGTGGCGGAGATTTACAAGGTAGATTACGCCTAGTTATTTTACTATGGGCACCTTCATAATTCTTGGGTCTATAACTTAGTTGATTTTTGGGACTCAGGTATATGCACTTGATGGATTGGGAAAGAGGAACTCATTATTACTCCTGTAGGTCTCTAGACAGTGTCAGGGCTACCAATTTTTGGTCAACACTTTGAGGAGTGCATCCCTCTAGAAGTGCAATTGTTTTAGTATATCCTTTTTTGCAAATGATGATAGGAGAGGGAGACTTCTGTTTCCTAACATTGACCCCGTCACTCTACAGCACTACAGATAGATATACAGAGCATCCGACATATCACGGCCTGCTAGGGCGTCCATGCCCATGGATGTTTGGATCTATAATTTTCTCTCAGAGAGGTAGCTTTATTTGGTTGAGGTTTCAGTATATAACCTTTTTGGGCTCAGGTTGGAGTGTGGTACTCCATTGTCAGAGGAAACCACTGAACCTTCTTCTACTTATGGTCGTGCCTTTTTAGGATTATTCGATGTCAATGAGGACTTTTTATTGGTGGGATTATTGGCAACATGGCTTTGCACTTTTATTCTTCCTCTCAGAGCAGGGTTTGTCAGATGCAATATACTTTTGTCTGTTAGTCTGTTAGCATAGGGATAGAGACTTTGAGACTTTATTTATCTCTAACGACACTTAGTAAGATTTACAGGTCTTTATGCACTACTTCTGAGGCCACTTATCTTGAGCTATGCCACCTAACTTTGTCATGGTAGTACTTTTATGGATTGGTTCATATGCACGTTTAGGGCACCTTTTCTACTCTAGAGTCTCCTACTTACTTTTAAGAGAGAGGGTACCCCACTGTTCTCCCACCATCTTAGGCATCTTTTACTCTGGAGTTAAAGAGGATCATACATTCTTCTTTGCATCATAGTTAGTCATAGACATATTTGCTTTAGTCCACCAGCCGGATATTGCTATATTCCACCCCACTAGAGGGGTATAACAAAAAAATTGTATTTTTGCATTAGGACTACCTCAATTTGTATGCTTAATCCCTTCCAAACAAATTGGTTGTTAATTTTGAGTATTAACGGTATTTTAGATGCAACAATGAAGTCTGTTAGTCAATCAAATATCATTTGGACAGCATCGAGTGTCTGTTTCCTCAAAATTTGAGATTTTCTTTGAGGTATGTATCTACCTCTTCGCATGTTTTAATTTGAATAAATTTGCTATCTTCCTTAAGTATTTATAACATTTTGAATGCAAAGGCAAAGTCAAATTATGATTGGACTTCATTTGGGAAGCCTCAAAGCCAATTTCCTCGATATGCATGTTATCTCCTTTGGACATGTGCCACCACTCTGGATGACCTTGGTTAAACAAGTAACATTTTTATTTTGAATTTTGATGATGTTACAGACAACAACAAAATCCATTTTGCTATTGGATATTTTTTGGGTGACATCAAGTGTTAAATTCCTTGATTTACTTAATGTTGCCTTGAGATTCATGCCACCACCTCGATCGATCCCAATTAATTAGATAAAATATATTTTTTGAGTGTCAATGATGTTCCAAACACAATGGAAATTTTTTTTCTACAATCAAACGTCATTTGACTTGCATCACACTTTAATTTTGGGTGTTAATCATCCCATTTAACCAATCTTATTTGATTTAACTGTGAGGGGCCTAAACCTAAAAGAATTCAATGTTCTGATCATAATGCTGCTGTGTTCTTGGCATTCAGAGGTTATTTGATACTTTAAGTGATGCATCGTGCCTACTTGTGCATTGCTTAATTCACCATTTTCGTCATTTATAATCGCAATTTGAGTTACAGGGGTCAAGTTTAATGTTTAAAATTATATTATTTAAGTTAAAATAGATTAATTTCTAATTTTAGATAGTTGGCATGGTTTTCTCTATACCACTAAAGCTTCTCCTCCTTTGACAATGTTGGATCGGAAGTCACGACGGGAGCTCGCTCGCTTTCCCTATTTCCATTAAATGTCACATAAAACATGAATATGTGATCTGAAATGTTTATTCCACCATATAATAGTGTAATTAATTATTTACATTTAAACTTTATTGAAGGGTGGGCATACCCGAGAGTGTGTTAATGCCAAAAGATTATATTTTTTTTTTTGAAGAATTGCACCACAATTGCATGTTTTGATTAAAAAAAATATATTTAAATATATATATAATTTTTGAAAAATATTTAATTATTTTTGGGAAAATTGAGTTTTGAACTCTAGTTTCGAAATCTAACACAATATTAGGAACGATATATCATCCCAAACGGAGAAAATATCATTCACTAATTGGTTCAAATTTTGAAGCTTTAAAGTTATCCAAATTATCGTAGTCAAACTCAAAATTATTTGACTATGCTAATTTGGATGAAAGACCATTAATTTCATAATCAAAATCACGATACTAATTGATATATCTCTCCAAAGAAAGAAGTTATCAATCATCACCAATCGCTTGAAAATAACGATAATGATCGTTGTATTTTCCCAAGAATAATTAATTAAAGATTTTGAATATTTTAATTTTGAAAATTAGATCTGGGTTACTAAATCTCCTACGAGCGCAAGCCCACGTAGTTAATTACATCGTAGAAAATCGGAATTTCCTACGAAAACTCTCAATTAAAATAGCGGTGTAAATTTTATTTAAGATTTTCAAGGATTGATGTCAAAGGAAGAAAATGGTACGAATTTCAAATGAGATTGGTTCAAAATTGAAGACTTATTTTCGGGGTCAAAGGAAGAGGAGTAGGGAGTGTTTTTAAGATTCTGAATCACTTCAGAAACACCCCAGCCTATCCTATGTGTTGGGCTCGAATTTGATTGAAAGAGATTTTTAATTTGAATGGTCAATTTTATTAGAAATTTGGGATTCAATTTCCGGAGGTTGAGGTCTTGTAGTCCGAGCTTGCCTCATAACCTAAGTCTAAACTGGGCACTAATTGTTAGCACCCCGAACCTAACTAGTGCAATGCGAATCTGGTCTTATCCCGGCCTGGATTGGGGAGCCAGCTAAACCACCTAAACGATTTCAAAATATGAGTCCGGTCTTTTTGTAGAGTGGTAGGGACGTCGTTTAAGAAAGGTATTTGAGAAAGGGACCGACATCTAGAGCAGATCCTAAATGGTCCCTTAAACTTTTGTTGGGTTTGATGCTTAAGCTAATGTAATTAAAGATTTAATTCGTTATTAATCTAATGCATGCTGATCGACTCGATTAAAAGATTGAATTTGAATTAAGGCTATGAAATGAGGACTTCCGGCGGTCCTGGGCTTACTTCTTAAATTCGTTAGAATTTCTATATGAGCCTAAATGTTTTAATTTAATTTAAGTTGAAAAAGTTTTATTAACTCCTTAAGAGCCTAAAATCGTACTCCAGGTCAAACCAAATACGACATGCAAGTAAAAAGACTAGGAAAACAGATATTTCTAATGCGCAATCAATTTATATAAATAAATCATATTAGATATATCAAATTGAATGTCTGTAGGCAAGTGCCTCTTATTATTACATCACAGAATTTTACAAAAAATTAAAGTGGCCGGGCACCACTGACTACAACCCGGATTTTATCTTAAGACTCAAATGACTTTGAGATTTGGGATTCTTCTCGTTGTCCATTTCTTCATCTTCTCACGAACATCTTGATTCGTCGGTTCTGGATATCCAAATGGAAAGAAACTCCCCCTTGATCGAGGTGTTATCTTTCCTCTTTGGATATTTGCAAAGTATCCTAATTTGACTCCCAAATAGAAGAAGACTCTCCCCTTTAGGGATGTCTCCACCTCTTTGGAAATCAAATTGGATATTTATATCCCCATCTCAAATCATTTTAAATAAATACAACCTTAACTGAATTAAATTTACATTGAGAGAAATAAGAAAATCTAGACTCGATCCTGCAAGGTTATCCTAATAATCAACAGTTGTATATATTTCCAAGCAGTTATATTATGAAAAATTGAAATGCAATTTTTTTTAGCCACACTTGGCCATGCTCTTTTTATTCAAAGGGGGTCTTAAAAGCGACAGGTACCTGTGCAAAGAGTATATATATATATTTTTTATTAACTGCCCCCTTTAATTTCAGCTCCTTGTATGAGCATGACCACCTGCATAAGATTGCACAAGTATAATTCGCTCCTAACTTAGGGGTAAATCTAACGTACAATCAATCACAGAATGCAGGAAGTAAGTAAATAAACACATCAATTCTACACTAGCAAACAACATGCAGTAAAAGTTCAAAAACTCGGCACACAGCTGCAAAAAGTAAACACCGGCCTAGCCTAAAACTAGAGTTGGTGCTCCTAGCAAACCATCTACAGTGTGTGATATTGGCTGTGTGGTTTAGATATGTCCTAAATAGGATTATTGGTTAGAGTTATTTAAAGTTCAATTAGTTGAAAGGCTTAAGGTATTTAAGTTTGAATTCAAATATTAATGGCTCAAGATTAATTTTAAGATTTATTTAATTATTTGTTAGATATCACCTTTGTTTCACACCGAGGCCGTGAAGTTTATTTTACCTTCCTTGGGGCTAAGTTAATAGCCTCGTAGGCCTAGGTTACCCAGTGGTACCTAGTATAATTAAGTGGCTTAAGTTTTTTAAGGTTTTAAAGTTAATGAATTTTATCCAAAATTGGTTGATTACTGATTTTAGAAGTTAATTAATGAATTCTGGAGTTTTAAAATGAATTTCAAGTTTTTATGAATTTTGGAATATTTAAATGATTTAATTAAGGGGTTGAAAATTGACTTTTTAATTAAGGTTAAATTCTAGACAGCTAGCATTTTATTAAAATTCTAGATCTTACTACGATCAGTTAGACAGTAAGTACGTTGAAAACAGATTTTTCTGCATTTTAATACGAAGGTTTGAAGTTTTGAACTAGTTTTGACCTAGAGTTGACCAATTTGTTGACTTTTTGAAATATTACAGATTTCTGAAATTTAATATTTTTAATAAATATTAGACCTTATTAGGAGTTGAATGCAAGTGAGTTTGTTCAATTTGGATTTTTCTTGAATTAGTTATGAAGGTTTGAAATTTGAGATATTTAATGGATTTTTGAAATTACTTAATTAGAGGGCCTTTTTGTAATTTTTCTCCAAATGAAGCCCAAACTCCTTGAAATCAACTCCAAAGGTCATAAATGACCTAAGGAGAGATTCCCAAGTATTTGGGAAATTTTTGGAATTTTTAATTATAATTAATTAATTATATTAATTAAAGATTAAATTTCACTTAAAATTAAATTAAAGTTTAATTTGCTGTCAATTCAAAGGGATTTTAATTTTCATTGGTTAAGGGTTTAATGCTGGTCAGTTAGAGGGGTTAAACATAATTTTGGATTTAAAAGTGATTTATTACATTTTCTGGAAGTTTTAAGGCTTAATTAGGGTTTAATCTTAATTAAGTTAATTAAGAGGATTAATGAATTAAAAAATCAGTAAGAAAATTCCCTAAGGCTGAGAATGTCACTATGTTTTAAATGTTCAAGTTTCAAGTTCAAATGAGGTGTATCCTAACCACAATGCATTTTCTAAGTTGTCTAACCAAAGTCCTTAATTATTATTCTTAACGGTGTCGCTAAATTTAATAGGCTTAAATCAAGTTTTGACTAACCCTTGACTAAACATATAAGAGAAAATGCATAACAACACAATCAAGTCCTTAAAACTATGAGAGCTTAGGCTAGGTGGTGTGTGCACAACCTAAGCATGCAAATCAAATGATAATTTTGAATATTTAATGATTTGATTAGTGAACAAATACCAATTATCCACTAACCATCCCCATCAAATCTATTCATTCGAGCTTAATTCATGTTTAAAATTTCAAATGATCTCTCAAGTGCTCTTAAAGTTTAACACATATAGTTTTAAAATTAATTTTAATATCTAGAAAATAGATTAGTTTTAGAAATTCTAGAAAATTTAAAGTAATTTAAAATAGTTTTTGAGTAAATATCAAAAATAGTTTTAAAACATATTTGAAAATATTTTAATAATATAAAATGATTTAAAATAAGGATTCTTTGAATTTTTGAAAAATTATTATAATTAAACATTACTTAAATATTCAAAATTATTTAAAATATATAAAATATATCAAATTAATTTTTAATTTAGATTAAATATTTTAAATGTATTCTCTGAATATTTAAGAAAATAACTTAAAAATAAATTTTGAATATTCCAAAATATTTCAAAAAATTTTTAATTAATAATAATTATTTAATAATTCAAATAATTTAAAATGTATATAATATTTTAAATCAAATTTAATTTTAAATTAAAGATCTTAATTTTCTGAGAAATTTGATAGGTTATATTAAAAATTTGGGCTTATATTTAATTTTATATTATTTTTAGAATTTTTCTGGATTTAAAATGATTTAAAAATGATTTTTTAAATCATTTTAAAGGTTTGGCGGCTGGAGATGCCACGTGGCGCATTTTGGTTGGCTGGACCAAAACGCGTGACAATCATTATCAGCAAATGTGCGGCGGCGGCTGGGGTCCACGCATCATCTACTTAACCACGTCAGCAGCTTCTTCCAGCCGTTGGATCACCCGCCGTTCGAAATCAAGGGCTTAGATCAGATCCCGCGATCTGATCTTACGGAAAAGGATCAGACGGCGGGATTTGATCCCGCGGTTTTGGATCAAAGGCCCAGATGTCGTCGCACGGGGATTTCAGCGTCTAGCGGCTAAAATGCGTCGGACCGAACGCTGATGAACGAAACCTCATCCGTTGATCAGATGATCAACGGATGAAGTTTCACAGACCTGAACGAGACCCTCAAAACGCCCCAGGACTCATTTTTTGGCTCGTTCTTTCAATCCGATGCATTAAATCACTTGAAATTTAAAAACTAGATGCCCTAGATGAACAGAAATAATGGGAATATAATTTCATACCCTAAGATGGATTGTATCAAAAGTTATTTAAGCTAGATGTCTTAAACTAGGGTTTGAGATTATACCTCGATTAATGGACGGATGAAACCGTTTAAAGATTTGTTGCATTTGTTGGCTGTCCACGCTATTTTTTGTAGAAGATCCCTTGCCTTGAAAACGCCTGGATCGAGCGGTAGAAGAGATTGAACGGGAAATGCTTCGGTTGGCCGAAAAGCTCGCCGGCGGCAGCCTCCAACCGCCGGGTTTTGATGTAGGAAATCAAAATAGAACTCCCAGAAGCTAAGAAGAGAATAGCTCTAGTCTGGAGAGGGCTTGAATGGTGAGAGAAAGCTAGATGGAGAGAGTCCCGGTCCTTGAGGGGTTTACCCTATTCAAACGTCCCTGGAATGAATGGACGACTAGGATTTAATTGTACACTCCCTAGATGCATGCCACGTGGCAAGGGAGTGGTTGAAAGGCTGAGAACAAGGACAGCCCAAGGACACTTAGGTGGAAAGTGGATTTTGGCCTTATTTGCACATGAGGCATATTGGAGCTTAATCCAAGGCTTAAGCTGGGTTTTAAATAGCACTTAGAAGGTTCTGGAACTTATTTAGGCTACTATAATAGAGTGGATTAACTCAAGCTTAAAGATTTGGTCATTTAAGGGTTTGTTGACCATGTGTTGACTGGTCAACTGACCACTTTGACTGTTGAGGTGGCAGCCAAGTGTCCATTTCAGCTGCTTGAAGTTGTTTAGAGGGAGTATAAGTATAAAGCCATGGGTTGAAACTTAAATGGGTATGAAGGGTTTTATATGGATTTGATCAAGTCAAAATGGATTGACTTGGTCAAAATGACTTGGGTTTGACTCAAAATGAGTTTAGAAATATTCAAGATATTGAATTGAATGAGTTTAAAGGTTTAAAGACATTGATCTGGTTAAATGGGTTGAAATGACCCATTTGAACTCTTAAGGGCTCATCAGGTCAATCATGGTTGACTTGATCAACCTAGTGGGTCCAGGGTCTGGAAATGAGTTTAATCAATTTAAAATGATTTTTGGAGACCATCGGAGGTGGTCCTAAGGTATGGGGAGGTCATTTGGTTCAAAACACCTGTTTGGACCTTTAAGGGGCCTCTTGGGTCAAACCTGTTGACTTGGTCAACCAAGTTGACCCAGGGGTTAGAAATGGATCCAACAGGTTTGAAATGATATTTGAAACTTGTTGGAGATGGTTGCGTTCAATTCGGAGTTCATTTGGTCGGAAATCAATGTTTGAACCCCATAGGGGTATTTTGGTCATTTTGACCCCTGGTCAACTGGGGGTCAAAGTGGGCCAACCAAAATGCAGTTTAAATCTCAACATATCAAAATTAAAGGTCTGTAAGTGACTAGAGGCTTTGGTGAAAGCTCTAAGGTTAAAATCTTCAAAGTGATAGGTCCAGTGGCATGGGCTGTAAATATTTGAAGATTTTACAGCCTATGGATTTTGATTAAGTTTCTGGGGTTAGAGACCTCAGAATGGGCTCAAATTTGGAGGGTTGCTTCCAGAGACATGTCCCATCAGTATGCAACTGACAGACTCTGAATCAAAGGTCATTTAACTGGGTTTCAAAGTGTTTGAAAATTCAACGAAAAAGGGCTTTAAGACAAAATCTTTGGACCTTAGATTTGGCTTGATTGACCTAAGATCTAGGTAGATCCTATGGTTTGAATAGATCTTTAAATTTAGGAATCTAGAAGGATCCTAGAGCCTAAGAAATTCCTAGAACTTGGAGTGTAGAAGAAGTTTAGGATCTAGAGTAGCTCTTAGAGTCTAAGCTCTGGAAGAATCCTAGCATAGCTCCTAGGGTCAGGATTCTAGGAGGATCCTAGAATTTAAATTAATTTGGAAATTAAATTGATTTAGGATCAAGAGTAGTCCAAGTGACCTCATACAAAAATGAGGTCAACAAATGGACCCCCAATATGTGTAAGAGAGCGAAGTTCTATTGCACATATTAGCGTTGACCGAGATTAAAGATCAAGTGTGGAATTTTAATCCTAAGGGAATGGAAAGTGTAACCCTAAGGAATTGAGTTTGAAATTAATTCTAAGGGAAGGGAAGTCCTAACCCTAGATGATTAAATTTAGAATTTTAAACTTAAGGGAATAAAAAAATTCATCGATAGGGAATCAAGATTTAAATTTATTAAGGTGGTGCCACGGAGGGCATGCTCCACCACTAACGGATACAAATTAGGATGGTGCCAAGAAGGGCACGCTCCATCACTAATCATTTAACTCAAATGTTAGGGTGGTGCCACAGAGGGCATGCTCCACCACTAACGGATACGAATTAGGATGGCGCCACGAAGGGCACGCTCCATCACTAATCGTTTAACTCAAATGTTAGGGTAGTGCCACAGAGGTCATGCTCCACCACTAACGGATACGAATTAGGATGGCGCCACGAAGGGCACGCTCCATCACTAATCATTTAACTCAAATGTTAGGGTGGTGCCACAGAGGGCTTGCTCCACCACTAACGGATACGAATTAGGATGGCGCCACGAAGGGCACGCTCCATCACTAATCGTTTAACTCAAATGTTAGGGTGGTGCCACAGAGGACATGCTCCACCACTAACGGATACAAATTAGGATGGCGCCACGAAGGGCACGCTCCATCACTAATCATTTAACTCAAATGTTAGGGTGGTGCCATAGAGGGCATGCTCCACCACTAACGGATACGAATTAGGATGGCACCACGAAGGGCACGCTCCATCACTAATCATTTAACTCAAATGTTAGGGTGGTGCCACAGAGGGCTTGCTCCACCACTAACGGATACGAATTAGGATGGCGCCACGAAGGGCACGCTCCATCACTAATCGTTTAACTCAAATGTTAGGGTGGTACCACAGAGGGCATGCTCAACCACTAACGGATACGAATTAGGATGGCGCCACGAAGGGCACGCTCCATCACTAATCGTTTAACTCAAATGCTAGGGTGGTGCCACAGAGGGCATGCTCCACCACTAACGGATGGTCTTGTGGAGAGGAAACTTGCTCTACACAAAGAACCGGGTCTGGATGATCATATGTGGAAGAAACTTGCTCCACACAGAGGATCGAGTCTGGAATTGATCGTATAAGGAGGAAACTTGCTCCATATAGAGGATCAGGTTTGAATTGATCGTATGTAGAGGAAACTTGCTCTACACAGAGGATCGAGCTTAAATTGATCGTATGTAGAGGAAACTTGCTCTACACAGAGGATCGAGCTTAAATTTTGAAATTTGAGATTTGAAAGTTTTGAATTGATTTGATTTTTTAAATTTTGAAGTTTGAATTTAATTTTTAAGAGTGGATTTTTAAAGTTTCTGATGTTTGATTTTGAATTAAGAAATTTCTTTAATCCAGGAAATTTGAAGATTTTTCATTGACTTTGAATTTGACACTCATCTGGCGTGGTACTTCCTGAAGAGCCTCCCCAACATTTAAAAATATCAGGTGGCATTCTTCAGGGTTGATCAATTAATGTTTGAAATTTTCTCAAAGATCACCTCAACGACAGGAGGACACTTGTGTGTTGGTTCAAATTCCTCCACCGATCTCTCGGTAGGCTAAGATATGCATCCACAGAACTTAGACCAAGTCTCCTCCTTGGAAGGTTCTGAGTTGCTCTATCTTATCACGAGCTTCAACCAGTTAGACTTTGTACGATTCTGAGTTTTATTGAGCCTTGAAGACAAAGCTCTGTAAGGCCTCGAACTTCTCAAGTTGGAGTCGGGCACTCTGCTCAGTCGTGGATTGATTTTAAATGGCAATTCCCAGCATTAAAAAATACTCCTCTAATGGGGTTCGATCTTGGACCCACTATTGAGTGTAATTTTGTTGAAAAGGCTTTAAAGGAAAAGATGCCTTTATGCAAGGACTAACACATTTCTCAAGGACAGGATTTGATTTCTTTTCAGGAGTAGAAGATTCGATCTTTCTATTAAGAAATTTTCTCTAACTTTTTGGACCCTGTCGGAACGACATGTGGGAACAAATTTAGAAGTGCAGTAAGAAGTAGTGTTGACTCCAACGAATCTTGAAAAGGCTTAAGGATTTAGGTTTTGTTGACCCAGACCAAGTTTTGTAGAAACTGAACTGGGGTCTCCCTTGTATAGATTTTGAATTAAAATTAACTTCAAAGAGTCTAAGTTGAAGGTAGAAATTTGATCTTTTCAATTTTCTTGCACGATTTTTTTTTATCTGACAGATAATTCATGCATGTTGAAGAATCTGAATTCAGAATTTTCAAAGTCAAGTATTTAAAGTTGATCGGGTATTTTGAAATTTAACTATTCAAAGAAAGGAAGCCATCTCACTCTTCTTCTCTTTTTCTGGTGGCACATATTGTGCATCTTTTGACTTTTTGTGCACTTCGTGCACTTCTTGATTTTGGCGCATTCGTGCATCTTTTAACTTTTTAGAGCATTCGCTCATCTTTTGATTTCAATTGAATTCGAGAAGAGGCTCCACTTTCTTCAAATATCTTAAATTGATTGATTTTTTATTTATTTTGAATGCTGGGATTATATCTCAAGTATTAGAGAAGAAAATTCGTTCTCTTATGCAAGGAAGAATAATCCTTAAAGCACATTCAATCTTTTTGAAAGGGTATCGACTTGACTTTTGAAAATCATTGAACAGATTTTTGACATGCGAGAATCGCCTATTAAGATAAAAGATTACTAGAAGATTGATAGAATTTTCATTTCTAAGGTCAACTTGATCTTGAAATAGATTTTAATTCAAAAGTTAATTCAACCCGCGAGAGCGGTGGGAGGGAGGTGTATTCAAACATTTGATGGAGTCAACTACAACTCTCTCCAAATTAAAACTTAAGGTAGAGGTCAATTTCGATTAAAAAAAAGAATCGACTATCTTGAAGATTCAAAATCAGTACACTTGAAAAAATCGGAAGCTTTTCTTAAGAAGTTACAAGTCTAGGTGGCAAGACCCTTGTCAATATGGAATTGAATTCCTATAATCTCTTTAGAGGAAGAGACTGTTATAGGGTCTGCAACGTCCCTAAAAAGTGGCATCATTGTAATCAAAAGATTTATCATGATAGGACCCCATTGAAAATTTAAATTTTAATGGTATCACTATCTGACACAATCTTAGATTATTTCCCCCTCTCATTACTACTGGACTAGCAGTTAAGAGAGTGGCACCCCGAGTGGTTCCTACTCCTCCTCCTCTATAGATGATGTAGTGGGACACGTGTAGTAACGCGCCTTAACATCTTCTAGTAGAGTGGACGGATCATAACCCTCAGCTGGGGGCCTATAGCCTAATGTTAGTGATTGCTCAATCCTTTCTTGCTAGAGTCTTTCTGTGTAGTAGTCAAGCAAGTGTATTGAAGATCGCACTCTCGTATCTACAACCTCCCTCCTTTGTGCAAGGAGAGGGTACGTAGAAGGAACAACGAACTCTCGAGTGGCCTCGAAGTCGGTCTTCTCTAAGGCTTCAAATTCAGCAGTCTTTCTAGCCTTAAGATTCCTTTTCCTGGCTCTTTGAAGGTAATTCTTCATCTTGTTCCTACCGACGACGGGGGTGCTAGAATTTGATTCGATCTCAGATTGAGATGGTAACTCTTTTGTCATTATTGACTTCTGGTTTTGATCCTCCTGAGTAGAGAGTATAGTGGGTACAGGGGTGACAACAACCTCCACCTTGGCGATGTGGGAGTTAACTCTTGACCCTAAAGTAATCTCAACTAAAGAAGACTTTTCTAGTATCACGGCAGACAGATCAATCAGTGTTTCCCCTTTAACTGAAATCTTGAGGTTCTGAAATTCCATCTCGTACTGAATTAAATTGCCATTAAGAATTTCTTCTACAGGCACATCTTTATTCAGTGAGAAGATGAGTTTCCCAGCCATTTGAGTGTTCGATTTCCTGGAATTAAGAAAGTGATTTGAATCAGTGATTTGAATTTGAATTTGAATTTTAAGTTTGATTGATTTTACTCAAAATTTTATAACTCAATCGTATTCAGTTTACACTGAACATGATGGTTCATAAAATTGACGAGGAACTTGACTCTTTCGCTACATCGATTGACTTGGGGCAAAATGTCAAAATTCAGGTTTGAATTGTAAAATCAAATTCAAGGTTGGATTTAACATTGAAATCAAACTTGAGTTTAAGGTCGAGATTGAACTCGAACTTAAAGTTAAATTTGGATTTGAACTTAAGATTGAATTTAAATTTGAGGTCGAAATTGAACAGATCTTCTTCAAACTTTGAAACTCAACACATTGGTTTTTATTTGAATGTGCAGGTTTACAAAAGTAACTAGAAGATCCAAGGAACTAGGCTCAACTCTTTTATCCCACCAAGTAAATTGGGGGTGAAATGTTAGAGCCCAGAATTGATTGGAGAATTTTGAATTTGTGTTGCATGTGTTTAATTATAACAGAATGTTATAGAAGACACACGGCAACAACAGTTGAAGTAGGTTTGAAAGATTTTCCTTCACTTTTGAAACTCAATATGTTGATTTTTATTTTCAACAAAAATGGTTAACAAAGATTAGGGAAAAATCTAGAGACCTTGATTTGACTCTTTCACTACACTGACTAGCTTAGAGTGAAATGTCAAAATCCAGGTTTGATCAAGGGTTTGAATTTGTATTGCCTATGTTAAATTACAATGGTATTGTATAAAATATATGGCAACGAAGGTTGAAGTTAGACGATTCTAGAAAGAATTTAAGAGTTTGAAAATCTGGCATCATCCCTCTTTATTTTGAAACTCAATATATTGAACTCGCGTTCGACATAAAGGTTAACAAAAATTTAGAGAGGGGGAGATTCTTAAAAGTCGACCAGACTCTTTCACCCCGACGAACTGTTCGAGAGTGAAATGTCAAAGCTTGACTTTGCCAAAAAGATTTAAACTCTAGAATCAAATTTGGACTAGAAGTTTGTATTCTATCACACATACCAAATTATAAGAGTTATAATTTCATATGTAATGATAGAATACATGGATTGATTGAGATTTGAAAGTGATTGAATTTTGCTTAAAGGATTGAAATTTTGATTTTGAAGTTGAAGTATTTTCTGTAAATTGTGAAACTTAGCATGCTATATATTTGTTCGCACGCGAGTTTGCAACATATACAGAAGGATTTTGGCTTGACTCTTTCGCTCTACCAATCAAGTTGGAGGCAAAATGTCAAAGCCCGACTTAAAGGGAGGTTTCCTACACTCACCTCTCGTTTCACATGTTTTAATTGAGTTGACCACACTCACCCAAGGGAGAAATGGGTAGAGGGACCAACAGAGAGAAAGGTAGTTAAGACTACCGATTCAATAAAATTCAAACCGCTATTAAAGATGGAGAGTGAGATTTTTCCCCAGCGGAGTCGCCATTTTTGTTTTGATTAAAAAAAATATATTTAAATATTTATATAATTTTTGAAAAATATTTAATTATTTTTGGGAAAATTGAGTTTTGAACTCTAGTTTCGAAATCTAACACAATATTAGGAACGTTATATCATCCCAAACGGAGAAAATATCATTCACTAATTGGTTCAAATTTCGAAGCTTTAAAGTTATCCAAATTGTCGTAGTCAAACTCAAAATTATTTGACTATGCTAATTTGGATGAAAGACCATTAATTTCATAATCAAAATCACGATACTAATTGATATATCTCTCCAAAGAAAGAAGTTATCAATCATCACCAATCGCTTGAAAATAACGATAATGATCGTTGTATTTTCCCAAGAATAATTAATTAAAGATTTTGAAAATTTTAATTTTAAAAATTAGATCTGGGTTACTAAATCTCCTACGAGCGCAAGCCCTCGTAGTTAATTACATCGTAGAAAATCGGAATTTCCTACGAAAACTCTCGATTAAAATAGCGGTGTAAATTTTATTTAAGATTTTCAAGGATTGATGTCAAAGGAAGAAAATGGTAGGAATTTCAAATGAGATTGGTTCAAAATTGAAGACTTATTTTCGGGGTCAAAGGAAGAGGAGTAGGGAGTGTTTTTAAGATTCTAAATCACTTCAGAAACACCCCAGCCTATCCTATGTGTTGGGCTCGAATTTGATTGAAAGAGATTTTTAATTTGAATGGTCAATTTTATTAGAAATTTGGGATTCAATTCCCGAAGGTTGAGGTCTTGTAGTCCGAGCTTGCCTCCAAACCTATGTCTAAACTGGGCACTAACAGTTAGCACCCCGAACCTAACTAGTGCAAAGCAAATCTGGTCTTATCCCAGCCTGGATTGGGGAGCCAGCTAAACCACCTAAACGATTTCAAAATATGAGTCCGGTCTTTTTGTAGAGTGGTAGGGACGTCGTTTAAGAAAGGTATTTGAGAACGGGACCGAAATCTAGAGCGGATCCTAAATGGTCCCTTAAACTTATGTTGGGTTTGATGCTTAAGCTAATGTAATTAAAGATTTAATTCGTTATTAATCTAATGCATGCTGATCGACTCGATTAAAAGATTGAATTTGAATTAAGGCTATGAAATGAGGACTCCAGGCAGTCCTGGGCTTACTTCTTAAATTCGTTAGAATTTCTATATGAGCCTAAATGTTTTAATTTAATTTAAGTAGAAAAAGTTTTATTAAGTCCTTAAGAGCCTAAAATCTTACTCCAGGTCAAACCAAATACGACATGCAAGTAAAAAGACTAGGAAAACAGATATTTCTAACGCGCAATAAATTTAAATAAATAAATCATATTAGATATATCAAATTGAATGTCCGTAGGCAAGTGCCTCTTATTATTACATCACAGAATTTTACAGAAAATTAAAGTGGCCGGGCACCACTAACTACAACCCGGATTTTATCTTAAGACTCAAATGACTTTGAGATTTGGGATTCTTCTCATTGTCCATTTCTTCGTCTTCTCACGAACATCTTGATTCGTCGGTTTTGGATATCCAAATGGAAAGAAACTCCCCCTTGATCAAGGTGTTATCTTTCCTCTTTGGATATTTGCAAAGTATCCTAATTTGACTCCCAAATGGAAGAAGACTCTCCCCTTTAGGGATGTCTCCACCTCTTTGGAAATCAAATTGGATATTTATATCCCCATCTCAAATCATTTTAAATAAATACAACCTTAACTGAATTAAATTTACATTGAGAGAAATAAGAAAATCTAGACTCGATTCTGCAAGGTTATCCTAATATCAACAGTTGTATATATTCCCAAGCAGTTATATTATGAAAAATTGAAATGCAATTTTTTTTTAGCCACACTTGGCCATGCTCTTTTTATTCAAAGGGGGTCTTAAGCACGGCAGGTACCTGTGCAAAGAGTATATATATATTTTTTATTAACTGCCCCCTTTAATTTCAGCTCCTTGTATGAGCATGACTACCTGCATAAGAATGCACAAGTATAATTTGCTCCTAACTTTGGGGTAAATCTAACGTACAATCAATCACAGAATGCAGTAAGTAAGTAAATAAACACATCAATTCTACACTAGCAAACAGCATGTAGTAAAAGTTCAAAAACTCGGCACACAGCTGCAAAAAGTAAACACCGGCCTAGCCTAAAACTAGAGTTGGTGCTCCTAGCAAACCATCTACAGTGTGTGATATAGGCTGTGTGGTTTAGATATGTCATAAATAGGATTATTGGTTAGAGTTATTTAAAGTTCAATTAGTTGAAAGGCTTAAGGTATTTAAGTTTGAATTCAAATATTAATGGCTCAAGATTAATTTTAAGATTTATTTAATTATTTTTTGGATATCACCTTTGTTTCACACCGAGGCCGTGAAGTTTATTTCACCTTCCTTGGGGCTAAGTTAATAGCCTCGTAGGCCTGGGTTACCCAGTGGTACCCAGTATAATTAAGTGGCTTAAGTTGTTTAAGGTTTTAAAGTTAATGAATTTTATCCAAAATTGGTTGATTACTGATTTTAGAAGTTAATTAATGAATTCTGGAGTTTTAAAATGAATTTCAAGTTTTTATGAATTTTGGAATATTTTAATGATTTAATTAAGGGGTTGAAAATTGACTTTTTAATTAAGGTTAAATTCTAGACAACTAGCATTTTATTAAAATTCTAGATCTTACTACGATCAGTTAGACAGTAAGTACGTTAAAAATGAATTTTTTTGCATTTTAATACGAAGGTTTGAAGTTTTGAACTAGTTTTGACCTAGAGTTGACCGATTTGTTGACTTTTTGAAATATTACAGATTTCTTGAATTTAATATTTTTAATAAATATTAGACCTTATTAGGAGTTGAATGCAAGTGAGTTTGTTCAATTTGGATTTTTCTTGAATTAGTTATGAAGGTTTGAAATTTGAGATATTTAATGGATTTTTGAAATTACTTAATTAGAGGGCCTTTTTGTAATTTTTCTCCAAATGAAGCCCAAACTCCTTGAAATCAACTCCAAAGGTCATAAATGACCTAAGGAGAGATTCCCAAGTGTTTGGGAAATTTTTGGAATTTTTAATCATAATTAATTAATTATATTAATTAAAGATTGAATTTCACTTAAAATTTAATTAAAGTTTAATTTGCTGTCAATTCAAAGGGATTTTAATTTTCATTGGTTAAGGGTTTAATGCTGGTCAGTTAGAGGGGTTAAACATAATTTTGGATTTAAAAGTGATTTATTACATTTTCTGGAAGTTTTAAAGCTTAATTAGGGTTTAATCTTAATTAAGTTAATTAAGAGGATTAATGAATTAAAAAATCAGTAAGAAAATTTCCTAAGGCTGAGAATGTCACTATGTTTGAAATGTTCAAGTTTCAAGTTCAAATGAGGTGTATCCTAACCACAATGCATTTTCTAAGTTGTCTAACCAAAGTCCTTAATTATTGTCCTTAACGGTGTCGCTAAATTTAATAGGCTTAAATCAAGTTTTGACTAACCCTTGACTAAACATATAAGAGAAAATGCATAACAACACAATCAAGTCCTTAAAACTATGAGAGCTTAGGCTAGGTGGTGTGTGCACAACCTAAGCATGCAAATCAAATGATAATTTTGAATATTTAATGATTTGATTAGTGAACAAATACCAATTATCCACTAACCATCCCCATCAAATCTATTCATTCGAGCTTAATCCATGTTTAAAATTTCAAATGATCTCTCAAGTGCTCCTAAAGTTTAACACATATAGTTTTAAAATTAATTTTAATATCTAGAAAATAGATTAGTTTTAGAAATTCTAGAAAATTTAAAGTAATTTAAAATAGTTTTTGAGTAAATATCAAAAATAGTTTTAAAACATATTTGAAAATATTTTAATAATATAAAATGATTTAAAATAAGGATTCTTTGAATTTTTGAAAAATTATTATAATTAAACATTACTTAAATATTCAAAATTATTTAAAATATATATAATATATCAAATTAATTTTTAATTTAGATTAAATATTTTAAATGTATTCTCTGAATATTTAAGAAAATAACTTAAAAATAAATTTTGAATATTCCAAAATATTTCAAAAAAATTTTAATTAATAATAAATATTTAATAATTCAAATAATTTAAAATGTATATAATATTTTAAATCAAATTTAATTTTAAATTAAAGATCTTAATTTTTTGAGAAATTTGATAGGTTATATTAAAAATTTGGGCTTATATTTAATTTTATATTATTTTTATAATTTTTCTTGATTTAAAATGATTTAAAAATGATTTTTTAAATCATTTTAAAGGTTTGGCGGCTGGAGATGCCACGTGGCGCATTTTGGTTGGCTGGACCAAAACGCGTGACAATCATTATCAGAAAATGTGCGGCGGCGGCTGGGGTCCACGCGGCATCTACTTAACCACGTCAGCAGCTTCTTCCAGCCGTTGGATCACCCGCCGTTCGAAATCAAGGGCTTAGATCAGATCCCGTGATCTGATCTTACGGAAAAGGATCAGACGGCGGGATTTGATCCCGCGGTTCTGGATCAAAGGCCCTGATGTCGTCGCACGGGGATTTCAGCGTCTAGCGGCTAAAATGCTTCGGACCGAACGCTGATGAACGAATCCTCATCCGTTGATCAGATGATCAACGGCTGAAGTTTCACAGACCTGAACGAGACCCTCAAAACATCCCAGGACTCATTTTTTGGCTCGTTCTTTCAATCCGATGCATTAAATCACTTGAAATTTAAAAACTAGATGCCCTAGATGAACAGAAATAATGGGAATATAATTTCATACCCTAAGATGGATTGTATCAAAAGTTATTTAAGCTAGATGTCTTAAACTAGGGTTTGAGATTATACCTCGGTTAATGGACGGATGAAACTGTTTAAAGATTTGTTGCATTTGTTGGCTGTCCACGCTATTTTTTGTAAAAGATCCCTTGCCTTGAAAACGCCTGGATCGAGCGGTAGAAGCGATTGAACGGGAAATGCTTCGGTTGGCCAAAAAGCTCGCCGACGGCAGCCTCCAACCGCCGGGTTTTGATGTAGGAAATCAAAATAGAACTCCCAGAAGCTAAGAAGAGAATAGCTCTGGTCTGGAGAGGGCTTGAATGGTGAGAGAAAGCTAGATGGAGAGAGTCCCGGTCCTTGAGGGGTTTACCCTATTCAAACGTCCCTGGAATGAATGGACGACTAGGATTTAATTGTACACTCCCTAGATGCATGCCAAGTGGTAAGGGATTGGTTGAAAGGCTGAGAACAAGGACAGCCCAAGGACACTTAGGTGGAAAGTGGATTTTGGCCTTATTTGCACATGAGGCAGATTGGAGCTTAATCCAAGGCTTAAGCTGGGTTTTAAATAGCACTTAAAAGGTTCTGGAACTTATTTAGGCTACTAGAATAGAGTGGATTAACTCAAGCTTAAAGATTTGTTCATTTAAGGGTTTGTTGACCATGTGTTGACTGGTCAACTGACCACTTTGACTGTTGAGGTGGCAGCCAAGTGTCCATTCCAGCTGCTTGAAGTTGTTTAGAGGGAGTATAAGTATAAAGCCATGGGTTGAAACTTAAATGGGTATGAAGGGTTTTATATGGATTTGATCAAGTCAAAATGGATTGACTTGGTCAAAATGACTTGGGTTTGACTCAAAATGAGTTTAGAAATATTCAAGATATTGAATTTAATGAGTTTAAAGGTTTAAAGACATTGATCTGGTTAAATGGGTTGAAATGACCCATTTGAACTCTTAAGGGCTCATCAGGTCAATCATGGTTGACTTGATCAACCTAGTGGGTCCAGGGTCTGGAAATGAGTTTAATCAATTTAAAATGATATTTGGAGACCATCGGAGGTTGTCCTAAGGTCTGGGGAGGTCATTTGGTTCAAAACACCTGTTTGGACCTTTAAGGGGCCTCTTGGGTCAAACCTGTTGACTTGGTCAACCAGGTTGACCCAGGGGTTAAAAATGGATCCAACAGGTTTGAAATGATATTTGAAACTTGTTGGAGATGGTTGCGTTCAATTCGGAGTTCATTTGGTAGGAAATCAATGTTTGAACCCCATAGGGGTATTTTGGTCATTTTGACCCCTGGTCAACTGGGGGTTAAAGTGGGCCAACCAAAATGCAGTTTAATGCTCAACATATCAAAATTAAAGGTCTGTAAGTGACTAGAGGCTTTGGTGAAAGCTCTAAGGTTAAAATCTTCAAAGTGATAGGTCCAGTGGCATGGGTTGTAAATATTTGAAGATTTTACAGCCTATGGATTTTGATTAAGTTTCTGGGGTTAGAGACCTCAGAATGGGCTCAAATTTGGAGTGTTGCCTCCAGAGACATGTCCCATCAGTATGCAACTGACAGACTCTGAATTGAAGGTCATTTAACTGGGTTTCAAAGTGTTTGAAAATTCAACAAAAAAGGGCTTTAAGACAAAATCTTTGGACCTTAGATTTGGCTTGATTGACCTAAGATCTAAGTAGATCCTATGGTTTGAATAGATCTTAAAATTTAGGAATCTAGAAGGATCCTAGAGCCTAAGAAATTCCTAGAACTTGGAGTCTAGAAGAAGTTTAGGATCTAGAGTAGCTCCTAGAGTCTAAGCTCTGGAAGAATCCTAGCATAGCTCCTAGGGTCAAGATTCTAGGAGGATCCTAGAATTTAAATTAATTTGGAAATTAAATTGATTTAGGATCAAGAGTAGTCCAAGTGACCTCATACAAAAATGAGGTCAACATTGCATTAAGAGAACAAAAGAAGGCTAATTACACTTGATAAGAATGAAAGGAATCACATTCCTCCTTGATAGAATACAATAGAAAGGAAGGAATGTTACCAAAAGAAAAACTATCAAAAAAGAAACACCTACTAAGAGACACAGTAGCACATATGTTGGCTACCTTATTACAACTTCTATGAACATGATTGAATACCACTTTATGAAAGTCATTGACAAAAAGAAGCTCCTCTGAATGCCACCTGTCCACAATCCTCTTATTCTTTTTAAAAGAATCCTGAATAGAAGTAATGACGTTGAGGTTGTCACTCTCTATGATCACACCTTTATATTCAAGCATCCAACTCCTAATGTAATCCCTAATTGAGAAAACAGCCTCCTGTTCAAGTTTGGTAATGTCCCAATGGACTTTCGTTTCCCCAAATGCAAGAATAAACCTTCCCTTATGATCTCTGAAAATTCCACCAACTCCAGCACAGTTAGATCTAAGCAAAGACGCATCAACATTTATCTTCATCCAGTCTTTCGGAGGGGGGCACCAAGACTCACGAGACTCCCTAAGGAGATTGGTTCCCCAGTTGGAAAGATACGGGCTGTCTTTATTACTGGCCAAAGCCAAAGCATTAGAAGCTATCACAGAAGAAGGCAATGTAGATTTGCCATGTTTCACACAATTTCTATTCCTCCAAGAAAGATATACAATAGTGCAGTAAATCTTAACAATATCGAGATTCCGAGAAGACAGTCTTCTTAACTCCTGCAAACAGTTGTTAAGAGACTGAAAAATTGGAATATAAATGCCCCAATCATGCATTTGTTTCATGACTTCAACCATAAATTTGCAATGTACCAAAATGTGTTCATTGAAAGTTCGTTAGGGATATTAAGCCCTATGAACTTAGTCCCAAGCTAACCAAGAGGGGGGGGGGGGGGGGTGAATTGGTATTTTAAAAACTCTTTTCACAAAGAAAGAAAATTGCATAAAACAAATCACACCACAGAACTAAATGCGGAATTTAAAAGTGCGGAAGCAAGAAAAAGAACACAGAAATTTATAGTGGTTCGATCGACCCAACCTACGTCCACTCCTTGGAGGAACCCTCCAAGTATTGCAATACAAAATGTGATTCTTCTTTAGCCCCCACAACTAGGCGGAGAAGCCCTCACAAGAACCTCCTTTTTTCCACCCCGGCAAGGCAGAGAACCTACCTCCTTTTGCTTCCTCCTGAAGTTGGTAGAGAACCAAAACCAAAAGCAAAACTCCTTACCTCTACCGACCCTTCCACGGACAAGAAACTCTAGATGAAGAACAAGCAGAGAGATCTTTGAAGCAACCCTTGTGAATCACCTCACAAGCTCCCCCTCACAAGATCCTCTCTCTCTCCCTCTCTCTCTTTCTCTCCTCAAGGTCTTCTCAGGTCAAGGAAGTAGCCAAAGGTCTTTAAAAATGTTGAACAAGAGCTCTTAAATAGAAGAGCTTCAAAGGAGCTCATTAATTGTAAGTTGCCAACTATATCGTCTAGGCCGATATGGACATCAGCTTGGCCGATAAGTACAAATCAATGAAGATCGGCCAGAGCATCGCCCTGGATGCAAAGTAGGACGATTAAAAATTGGCTTGATCGTCCATCAGTTCAAATCAGAGAAAAATCGTCCTAACAATAGCCCTGGATACGAGCTGGTCGATACTTATCGTCCTAAAGTAACTTAAGGTTTTTGACTGGATCGTCTTGGCCGATCCTGCGATCATCCAGGATGATATGATCGTATCAATCATCCTTAATTACTCCCATGATTTCCTGAATAATTATGGCATAATTTGTGAATATCGTTCAGGCCGATCCTTGGATCGTCCTGGCCGATAATTTAAAAATATAGTATACCTTAATTGTCTATGGCGATAACTTCTTTCTGTTTTGAGCTTATCGTCCTTGTCGATACACGTATCATCCAGGCCGATATGTTAAGGACGGCTGCCTTAATTAAGAATCCTTATTTAGACTTTCTGTTTTGAGCTGATCGTCCAGGCCGATCCAAAAATCGTCCTGGCCAATATGAGTAAAAACAGAAATTCTAAGTCTCTCAAGTATGTGTGTGAAGGGTTACTTAGCATCAGTCTCTTTGACCATTACAAGTAGACTCAAGACGTGAAAAACAAAAGTACAGACTGACTCACCCTAAACCTACGCAATCCTGAACTAGCTTCTTCTTTATCATCCGATCTTCGATTCCTGAAAAGTTAGAAGCAACAAGCAGTCCAAGAGAAACAGTGTTTGTCAATCATCAAAACATAAGCAATGAAAAATAGAATTGCAACAATCTCCCCCTTTTTGATGATGGCAAACACAAGTAGGAAAAATTAAACAAAAAAATAGGTTCATTAGAAAATCAAAGTTATAACAGCTTTTTCCTACCACACCCTATCCTACTCCCCCTTTTGTCATCACAAAAGAGGGTCCAAAAACAACAGAAAACATCACAAAAGACTAACAAGCAAACTACAAAAAGATAATAAACAAACAACACAAAGTACAGACTAAAAGAACTAGGGATCCTGATCATCAGATGGAGGTGGTGGAGGTGGCTGTTGAAAGTAACTGGCAAGCGTGGTAAACTGAGCATTGAACCAGGCGATGTCCTGGTCAAGCTGCTGCTGCTGGTGAGTAAAGAAACTGTCAAATCGGGCTAGATCTTAAGCTCGGTGATGCTCGTAACGGGCAATGTCCTCAGAGTGTTGCTGCTCATGTGCAGCAACATAGGCGTCAAAACAGGTCTCCCATCGATCAAATCTCTCAATCAACTGATCAATCGGTGAGTGCTGGTGGAGAGGAACAGGGTCAGGAAAGGGAGCGGGAGCGGGAGCCTCCTCCTCTCTAGCCCCCCGAGGTTCCTCAAGGTGGAGACGAGTACTGTGAAGGGTGCTGAAGGAATTGTTTGAGTAGAAAGGAGTTGGGAGGTTTGGTGGAATAGGATACTGAAGTTGGTATTTGGTTTCAAGGACATAGGCTATGATGTGTCCTAAGGCTAGATTGGGTTTCCTTTTGTGTCCTGGATCATGGATTATGGTCAAGTGATCAATGTATCAAAAAATTAGGTCCGCAGTATTAAATTCCCTATGAGCCATGATGTAGAAGGTAGTGCGTGAAAGTAGAGGGGTAATGTGGATTCGGTCGCCGGCTTTTGAAATGACGGAGGTGCGAAGGACATGTTGGATTGTCCTAGCATCTTTGACTAAAGAGTTAGTCTCTCCAACATGGTAAGGTACATTGGTCTGACGAAGGATGTGATTTGCTGTGGACCAATCAAGATCAGGGTCAGAGGTGATTAAGTGCAGCTTATCCCCGGTGGTGGATAGCTGTAAAAGATCAACACAATCCTGATATGTGATTTCGATAGGGCGTCGATTCACATAGGAGGTCAGGGCTGTGAAGGTAGGGTTGATGCGAAGGTTTGTAAAAAACTCTCGAAGAAACTCAGAATTGAAAGAGAAAGCAAGAGACAGAATGAAGCAAAGAGAGGTGTGAGCAAAAAGATCCATTACCGGGTAAGAAATGTGGACATGATTGATGATTTTGGAGACAGTAATTCCACACTCTTTGTAACGTTGATAGGCGTCTTCATCTTCTGCTTCTCTGAAACGAGGATCAATCCTTGCCCTCGAAGAACTCCCAGAAGTTTGTCGGATGTGTTTCCCACCAGCCATAGAGAGAACTAAGCAAAAATCACAAGAGGAGAAAGAATGAAGAGTGAAAAAAACATGGCTGGAATGGCCTGAATTTAAAGAAACGGCCATATCGTCCTAGCCGATCGCAGAATCGTCAAGGACAATCCAGTCAAAAACCTTAAGTTACTTCAGGACGATAAGTATCGGCCAGCTCATATCCAGGGCTATTGTCAGGATGATTTTCCTCTAATTTAAACTGATCGGCCAGGCCGATCATGAGATCGGCCTGGATGATCAAGCCAATTTTTAATCATCCTGCTTTGCATCCAGGGCGATGCTCTGGCAGATCATTATTGATTTGTACTGATCGGCTAGGCCGATGTCCATATCGGCTTGGACGATATAGTCGGCAACTTACAATTAATGAGCTCCTTTGAAGTTCTTATATTTAAGAGCTCATGTTCAACGTTTTTAAAGACCTTTGGCTGCTGCCTTGACCTGAGAAGACCTTGAGGAGAGAGAGAGAGAGAGGGAGAAAGAGAGGATCTTGTGAGGGGGAGCTTGTGAGGTGATTCACAAGGGTTGCTTCAAAGATCGCTCTGCTTGTTCTTCGTCTAGAGTTTCTCATCCGTGGAAGGGTTGGTAGAGGTAAGGAGTTTTGCTTTTGGTTTTGGTTCTCTGCTAGCTTCAGGAGAAAGTAAAAGGAGGTAGGTTCTCTTCCTTGCCGGGGTGGCAAAAAAGAGGTTCTTGTGAGGGCTTCTCCGCCTAGCTGTGGGGGCTAAAGGAGAGTCACGTTTTGTAGTGCAATACTTGGAGGGTGCCTCCAAGGAGTGGACGTAGGTCGAGTCGACCAAACCAATATAAATTTCTGTGTTCTTTTTCTTGCTTCCGCACTTTTAAATTCGGCATTTAGTTATGTGGTGTGATTTGGTTTATGCAATTTTCTTTCTTTGTGAAAAGAGTTTTTAAAATACCAATTCACCCCCCCTCTTGGTTAGCTTGGGACTAAGTTCATAGGGCTTAACATCCCTAACGAACTTTCAAGTGGTATCAGAGCGGGATTCAAAAATTAAAGTTTGAAAACTTTTTGAATTTGATCCATGGCTAACATTGAGAATCGTAACACTACGGAAGGGTATTCTATTACCCAACCTCCTCTGTTTGATAACCTACCTTTTGATTTTTGGAAAACTCTCATGTCAACGTTTTTATAATCTACCGATTATCGCATGTGGATGCTTATTCAAGAATGTTATTCTCCACCTTCTCGTGAAATTAATGGTGTTAAAACTGAAGTTGCTTTTACCGAATGGACTTTTGATGAACGAGATTTAGCTCAATTAAATGCGAAATGTTTGAACTGTTTTTTCTGTGCTTTGAAATCTGAAGATTACATGCGTGTTTCAACTTGCAAGACTGGTAAAGAAAATTGCATAAACTAAATCACACCACAGAACTAAATGTGGAATTTAAAAGTGCGGAAGCAAGAAAAAAAACACAGAAATTTATAATGGTTCGGTCGACTCGACCTATGTCCACTCCTTGGAGGCACCCTCCAAGTATTGCACTACAAAATGTGACTCTCCTTTAGCCCCCACAGCTAGGCGGAGAAGCCCTCACAAGAACCTCCTTTTTGCCACCCCGACAAGGCAGAGAACCTACCTCCTTTTGCTTCCTCCTGAAGCTGGCAGAGAACCAAAACCAAAAGCAAAACTCCTTACCTCTACCGACCCTTCCACGGACAAGAAACTCTAGACGAATAACAAGCAGAGCGATCTTTTAAGCAACCCTTGTGAATCACCTCACAAGCTCCCCCTTACAAGATCCTCTCTCTCTCTCCCTCTCTCTCTTTCTCTCCTCAAGGTCTTCTCAGGTCAAGGAAGCAGCCAAAGGTCTTTAAAAATGTTGAACAAGAGCTCTTAAATAGAAGAGCTTCAAAGGAGCTCATTAATTACAAGTTGCCGACTATATCGTCTAAGCCGATATGGACATCGGCCTGGCCGATAAGTACAAATCAATGAAGATCGGCCAGAGCATCACCCTGGATGCAAAGCAGGACGATTAAAAATTTGCTTGATCGTCCAGTCCGATCTCACGATCGGCCTGGACGATCAGTTCAAATCAGAGGAAAATTGACCTGATAATAGCCATGGATACGAGCTGGCCGATACTTATCGTCCTGAAGTAACTTAAAGTTTTTGACTGGATCGTCCTGGCCAATCCTGCGATCGTCCAGGACGATATGATCGTATCAATCATCCTTAATTACTCCCTTGATTTCTTGAACAATTATGGCATAATTTGTGAATATCTTCCAGGCCGATCCTTGGATCGTCCTAGCCGATAATTTAAAAATATAGTATACCTTAATTGTCTATGGTGGCAACTTCTTTCTGTTTTGAGCTTATCGTCCTGGTCGATACATGTATCATCCAGGCCGATATGTTAATGACGCCTTCCTTAATTAAGAATCCTTATTTAGACTTTCTGTTTTGAGCTGATCGTCCAGGCCGATCCAAAAATTGTCCTGGCCGATATGAGTAAAAACAGAAATTCTAAGTCTCTCAAGTGTGTGTTTGATGGGTTACTTAGCATCAGTCTCTTTGACCATAACAAGTAGACTCAAGACATGAAAAACAAAAGTATAGACTGACTCAACCCTAAACCTACGCAATCCTGAACTGGCTTCTTCTTGATCATCCGATCTTTGATTCCTGAAAAGTTAGAAGAAACAAGTAGTCCAAGAGAAACAGTGTTTGTCAATCATCTAAATATAAGCAATGAAAAATAGATTTGTAACAATCTCCCCCTTTTTATTGATGGAAAACACAAGTAGGAAAAATTAAACAAAAAAATAGGTTCATTAGAACCAGTCGATGTCCTGGTCATGCTGCTGCTGCTGGTGAGTAAGGAAACTATCAGATCAGGCTAGATCTTAAGCTCGGTGATGCTCGTAATGGGAAATGTCCTTAGAGTGTTGCTGCTCATGTGCAGCAACATAGGCGTCAAAACGGGTCTCCCATCGATCAAATCTCTCAATCAACTGATCAATCGGTGAGTGCTGGTGGAGAGGAACAGGGTCAGGAAAGGGAGCGGGAGCGGGAGCGGGAGCCTCCTCCTCTCTAGCCCCCCGAGGTTCCTCAGGGTGGAGACGAGTACTGTGAAGGGTGCTGAAGGAATTGTTTGAGTAGAAACGAGTTGGGAGGTTTGGTGGTATAGGATACTGAAGTTGGTATTTGGTTTCAAGGACATAGGCTATGATGTGTCCTAAGGCTAGATTGGGTTTCCTTTTGTGTCATGGATCATGGATTGTGGTCAAGTGATCAATGTATCAGGAAATTAGGTCCGCAGTATTAAATTCCCCATGAGCCATGATGTAGAAGGTAGTGCGTGAAAGTAGATGGGTAATGTGGATTCGGTCGCCGGCTTTTGAAATGACGGAGGTGCGAAGGACATGTTGGATTGTCCTAGCATCTTTGACTAAAGAGTTAGTCTCTCCAACATGGTAAGGTACATTGGTCTGACAAAGGAAGTGATTTGCTGTGGACCAATCAAGATCAAGGTCAGAGGTGATTAAGTGCAGCTTATCCCCGGTGGTGGATAGCTGTAAAAGATCAACACAATCCTGATATGTGATTTCAATAGGGCGTCGATTAACATAGGAGGTCAGGGCTATGAAGGTAGGGTTGATGCGAAGGTTTGCGAAAAACTCTCGAAGAAACTCAGAATTGAAAGGGAAAGCAAGAGACAGAATGAAGCAAAGAGAGGTGTGAGCGAAAAGATTCATTACCGGGTAAGAGATGTCGACATGATTGATGATTCTTGAGATAGTAATTCCACACTTTTTGTAACGATGATAGGCGGCTTCATCTTCTGCTTCTCTGAAACGAGGGTCAATCCTTGCCCTCGAAGAACTCCTAGAAGTTTGTCGGATGCGTTTCCCACCAGCCATAGAGAGAACTAAGCAAAAATCACAAGAGGAGAAAGGATGAAGAGTGAAAAAAACATGGCTGGAATGGCCTGAATTTAAAGAAACGGCCATATCGTCATGGCCGACCGCAGAATCATCCAGGACAATCCAATCAAAAACCTTAAGTTACTTCAGGACGATAAGTATCGGCCAGCTCGTATCCAAGGCTATTATCAGGACGATTTTCCTCTGATTTGAACTGATCGGCCAGGCCGATCGTGAGATCAGCATGGACGATCAAGCCAATTTTTAATCGTCATGCTTTGCATCCGGGGCGATGCTCTGGCCGATCTTCATTGATTTGTACTGATCGGCCAGGCCGATGTCCATATCGGCCTGGACGATATAGTCGACAACTTACAATTAATGAGCTCCTTTGAAGATCTTCTATTTAAGAGCTCTTGTTCAACGTTTTTAAAGACCTTTGGCTGCTGCCTTGACTTGAGAAGACCTTGAGGAGAGAAAGAGAGAGAGGGAAAAAAAGAGGATCTTGTGAGGGGGAGCTTGTGAGGTGATTCACAAGGGTTGCTTCAAAGATCGCTCTGCTTGTTCTTCGTCTAGAGTTTCTCGTCCGTGGAAGGGTTGGTAGAGGTAAGGAGTTTTGCTTTTGGTTTTGGTCCTCTGCCAGCTTCAGGAGGAAGTAAAAGGAGGTAGGTTCTCTTCCTTACCGGGGTGGCAAAAAGGAAGTTCTTGTGAGGGCTTCTCCGCCTAGCTGTGTGGGCTAAAGGAGAGTCACGTTTTGTAGTGCAATACTTGGAGGGTGCCTCCAAGGAGTGGACGTAGGTCGAGTCGACCAAACCATTATAAATTTTTGTGTTCTTTTTCTTTCTTCCGCACTTTTAAATTCCACATTTAGTTCTGTGGTGTGATTTGGTTTATGCAATTTTCTTTCTTTGAGAAAAGAGTTTTTAAAATACCAATTCACCCCCCCTCTTGGTTAGCTTGGGACTAAGTTCATAGGGCTTAACATCCCTAACGAACTTTCAAGTGGTATCAGAGCAGGATTCGAAAATTAAAGTTTGAAAGCTTTTTGAATCTGTTCCATGGCTAACATTGGGAATCATAACACTACGGAAGAGTATTCTATTACCCGACCTGCTCTGTTCGATAACCTACTTTTTGATTTTTGGAAAACTAGTATGTCAACGTTTTTATAATCTACTGATTATCGCATGTGGATGCTTATTCAAGAAGGTTATTCTCCACCTTCTCGTGAAATTAATGGTGTTAAAACTGAAGTTGCTTTTACTGAATGGACTTTTGATGAACGAGATTTAGCTCAGTTAAATGCGAAATATTTGAACTGTTTTTTCTGTGCTTTGAAATTTGAAGATTACATGCGTGTTTCAACTTGCAAGACTGGTAAAGAAAATTGCATAAACCAAATCACACCACAGAACTAAATGTGGAATTTAAAAGTGCGGAAGCAAGAAAAAGAACATAGAAATTTATAGTGGTTCGGTCAACTCGACCTAGGTCCACTCCTTGGAGGCACCCTCCAAGTATTACACTATAAAACGTGACTCTCCTTTAGCCCCCACAGCTTGGCGGAGAAGCCCTCACAAGAACCTCCTTTTTGCCACCCCGGCAAGGCAGAGAACCTACCTCATTTTGCTTCCTCCTGAAGTTAGCAGAGAACCAAAACTAAAAGCAAAACTCCTTACCTCTACCAACCCTTCAACGGATGAGAAACTCTAGACGAAGAATAAGCATAGCGATCTTTGAAGCAACCCTTGTGAATCACATCACAAGCTCCCCCTCACAAGATCCTCTCTCTCTCCCTCTCTCTCTTTCTCTCCTCAAGGTCTTCTCAGGTCAAGGCAGCAGCCAAAGGTCTTTAAAAATATTGAACAAGAGCTCTTAAATAGAAGAGCTTCAAAGGAGCTCATTAATTGCAAGTTTCCGACTATATCGTCCAGGCCGATATGGACATCGGCCTGGCCGATCAGTACAAATCAATGAAGATCGGCCAGAGCATCGCCCTGGATGCAAAGCAGGGCGATTAAACATTGACTTGATCATCCAGGCTGATCTCACGATTGGCCTGGCCGATCAGTTCAAATCAGAGGAAAATCATCCTGATAATAGCCGTGGATACGAGCTGGCCGATACTTAACGTCCTGAAGTAACTTAAGGTTTTTGACTGGATCATCCTAGCTGATCCTGCGATCGTCCCAGACGATATGATTGTATCAATCATCCTTAATTACTCCCTTGATTTCTTGAATAATTATGGCATAATTTGTGAATATCGTCCAGGCCGATCCTTGGATCGTCCTGGTCGATAATTTAAAAATACAGTATACCTTAATTGTCTATGGCGGCAACTTCTTTCTATTTTGAGCTTATCGTCCTGGCCGATACGCGTATCGTCCAGGCCGACATGTTAATGACGGCTGCCTTAATTAAGAATCCTTATTTAGACTTTCTATTTTGAGCTGATCGTCCAGGCCGATCCAAAAATTGTCCTGGCCGATATGAGTAAAAATAGAAATTCTAAGTCTTTCAAGTGTGTGTGTGAAGTGTTACTTAGCATCAGTTTCTTTGAACTAGACTCAAGACGTGAAAAATAAAAGTACAGACTGACTCAACCCTAAACCTACGCAATCCTGAACTGGTTTCTTCTTGATCGTCCGATCTTTGATTCCTGAAAAGTGAGAAGCAACAAGCAGTCCAAGAGAAACAGTGTTTGTCAATCATCAAAACATAAGCCATGAAAAATAGATTTGCAACATTCATAACTCTCATCAGCATTACAGCTTCTAGCACAAGACCAATCAATAGCATGCCTTCGGTAGTGCATAAATACATTTGTGGGTATTGCAGATTTACCAAGTCTCCACCAGAAAGTTTCAACTTTTTTGTTGAGTTTGAGCTTATACAACCAAGTATAATAATCCTCTCCATACATATTGTATTTACAGTTCAACATATACTCAGAAGACATAGCAGAGATAGACTTACCCAAGTATATTCTCAGCAGCTCCCTCCGATCCTCCATCCCAGGGTTGATCTAAATGTTGTTGATCAGCAAGATAAATTCAGGATGGAAAACATCCTGAAGTAGTGTATAATTCCATTGACCTTCACTTGATATCAGTTGGCTGACATTCATCCCTTCCAACACTACACAATCCACCAATGTAGGCCATCTGTTGATGCACTTGTCCAGCACCCAGATATCATTTAATATGTTGATCTTATTTCAACTGCCAATGGCCCATTTGGTTATATTCTGCAACTGTCTTCCCCCATCAAGCAAAATTTTCCATGCACTTGATGTTACCTTCTTTTGTGTTCCATCCATTAAGTCATCTCCATACTTATGTTTGATAGTTTTGTAACAAAGAGAATCAATTTTTTGAAAAAAATTCCCAAGCCAATTTGGACCTCAAAGAACTAACCCTCATAATAGGAGATTGAAGTCCCATCCCTCCCATACTCCTCGGTTTGCACAGATCTTCCCAAGCCACATAATGTATACCATTTTCTCCACCTGGTTTATGCCATAGAAAATTTCTACAAAGTTTCTTCACTTCATACAACAACTTTTTAGGAACTAGTGAATGAGTTACTAAAAAGTTTGGCATAGACAACAATGAACTAGAGATAAGAGTAATCTTACCTCCCAAAGATAAAGTCTTCTTGCCCCATGCATTGAGCCTATCCATAACATTGCTCAACACATCTTGAAAATCAGCCAACTTCAATCTATTAAAGGATAACTTAATCCCATGGTAGCTCATCTCCTTCACATTTTTGTAGCCAAACAACCTATTAATCTTCTTCTTAGTTGGATAACCAACTACCTTACCAAAAAGAATATGAGATTTACTGACATTTATCCTTTGGCCCGTCCATTTGCAAAAATCTAGCTTCAACTATCTTCTTCAAGGCTTTGGCTAACCCAATCGATACATGAGAGAAGATTAACACATCATCTGCATAAAGAAGATGTGTAATCCTAGGGCCTCTAGGAGAGACTCTAATACCAAAATCCTGTCCCTTCTGCTCAATAGAATTAGAAACCAACTAGACGTACATGATGAAGAGATATGGGGAGAGTGGGCATCCTTGACGAAAGCCACTTTGAGCATCAATCCACTCAGAATTCTTCCCATTTATAATGATAGAAAATTTCACACCCACAATACATTCCATGAGAAGTTTAGAAAACAAACAAGGTAATCCATACCATTTAAGGATTTGATCAAGTGCAGGCCATCCCATGCTATCGTATGCCTGCTCCATGTCTAGCTTCAGAGCCATCAATCCCTTCTTGTTTTTGGAAATTTTAAACTTGTGAAATATCTCTTGAGCCAACAAACAATGTTCATATATAGACCTTCCCGGCATAAAGGCCGTTTGCTCTTCAGTGATCAATTTGGAAATGCATTTCTTCAATCTGTTAACTAGAATAGTGGCTGCAAATTTATAATTAGTTTGGCATAAACTAATCGGCCTGTAATTAGAGGAAGTTAAAGCTCTTTTGATTTTAGCAATCAAAACAATAAGAGTATCGTTCCAATTCCTGCTCATTTGACCAGAATTTAAGAAGCTCTTAATAGCTTCCCATAAAGTTTTCCACACAATATCCCAATAGCATTTATAGAAAGATGAAGTGACTCTATCCATACCTGGAGATCTATTGTTTCCCTACTGAAATATCAAAACCTGTAGTTCAACCAATGTGAATTCAGAGCTCAGATCAGCAACATCTCTCTGGTTTAGCTTCTGGTTTTACGACACCACTGACCACCCTGCTAGCTCACAGGTTCTAGATTTCCATTTAGCTTCAAAGAATTGAATAAAACCCTTCTCAATTTCATCATCTTCCTCCTGAATGTTATTATGCACGTCTTTAATTTGAACCACCCTATTCCCATTTCTCTAGCCGTGGCAAAGTTGTGGAACACTTTTGAATTAATGTCTCCTTCTTCATGCCATCTAGCCTTTGCTCTTTCATTCCACCATGTAGCTAGCCGATTCAAAGTTACATTAAGCTTGTGCACTTTACTTCTAAGCAAAATAAGGTCCTCATTAGTCCAATCTACACCCATAGCTTCTTTGTTTTGGAGTTCAAGAATATCCTTTTTCAGATCTTCCTTGAGAGTTCTCAGATTTTTGCACTTACTTTTGCTCTAAAAGAACAACGCTTTCAACGTTCTACTAGTTTTCCTTTGAAGGATATCACTATTATCACCAATATCATTCTTCTTCCAAGAATGATACACAATGCTTCTAGCTGCTGGATAGGACCTCTATGTATCCTCAAATTTGATACTCTTCATCAAGGGACGTATCCTCTCTTCCAATTTAAAGGCAATTGGACTATGATCTGATGCCACTCTTGCTAGGTGCCTAGTAAGAGATGAAGGAATTCTTTGAAGAGCAACCAAGTTCACCAAACACCTATCCAGTCTTTCCCATATCCGAGAGGCTCCTTTTTTGTTGTTACACCAAGTGTACCTTGGTCCAATGCTTTTTACATCATGAAAATCTGAATTTGTCATAATTTGTTTCATGTCTCTCAGTCCTTTGGAAAATAAGAACCTCTTACCTCCTCTCTTCTCCTCCTTGTTCAAAATGCAGTTAAATTCCCCACCAATGATAGAAGGATTAGGATCCTTAATGCCCTCTTCAAGCTGCCTCCAAAGATCTTCCCTTTCTTTGCAACATCGACTTCCATACACCGGGGCAATAGATCCCCCATGATCACTTGAGAAGAAGTATCCTTGACAAAAAAAGATAACTCTTCTTATCCCACAGCACCAGCATTCCACCTAACAGACCAACAACTGGAACATGGTAGAATTCCCAATCATTCCCAATGAGGTAATCAACCTCTCTCCTACCAATATAAGTCATCTTAGTCTCCAATAGACCAATAAATCAAACATCTTGCTCTCTAACCATCTCCTTCAAATACAAGGTGGCCTCCCTCTTCCTAGTCCCCTTGCAATTCCAAAACAAAAGGGTAGACACTAAATATTTGCTGGGATTCCTCCCCACACATGGAACTCACCCTTCCATCCCTTCTCTTCTTCTTGTGCCCTGTTTCAAGAGGTCCCAATGATCTTAACTCTTTGGCAAGTTTAGTATTATTGCCCCCATATTGAGAACCCACACCAACATACATTAAATCTGAATCATTCAGTTTCATACCAGCATCTCCAGCCCCATCAGTCTCCTCAATGCATTGAGTAACCATGTCCTTTGGCTTATTAACCTCCTAATTGTTATACATAGTTTCTTCTCCAAATTCATTAAGCAGAACATCAAATCTGTTACTGATAACAATCAGCTGCATATTTTCTTTTACAGTTTGCTGCTGCTCATCAATTGCCTTCTTCTGATCATGCATTTTATCAGTCAGCATACCCGGAATACTTACATTATCCACATTTTTCTTCTCAGCTGGGATTACTTTCTATACAAAGTTAGTCACCATATTTTCCATCCTGTTATACTGACATTCATTCATATGTCTTCCACCCCCATTCACCTTAACAAAACGTTTGTTTTTGAATTGTACATGTATCCACAGGCCGTATTCTATCTTGATCACACCTGGATTGGCTTCAGGAATAATCTTTCTCGATTCATCTGCAACAGGTTTAATAATGGCTTGAGCTGTAATCCCCTGAACAACCTCCTCAGGGCATTCAGCCTTATTATGTCCTACACGACCACATTGATAGCAAAACAAATCCACCTTCTCATACTCCACCCATTGAAAAAATCTGCCAGCTGATTCTTCTATCCAAACTCCATTCGGCAGCTTCTTCTCCAGATCAATTTTGACACATGCACGAGCGAATTCCCGCTTTCCCCATCGAAAAGTATTTCCATCTATGTACATCGGCGTCCCAAATCGAGATGTTATTCTCGTTATGTTATCTTCATCCCAGCAGTAAAGCGGTAAACAGGGGAATCTGATCCAAATGGGAGCGAAGATCCCCTTGAATGAGTACGGATCAAATGCATAAGTCCATCGATCCATTTTGACAATGTATCCACCAACAAACCACGGTCCCCCATTAAGAATTTCCTCCACGGCCTCCTCCGTCCTAAATGAACAGAGGATCCAGTTCATGCCAATTGATGTTAAATGGAACCTGCCATACTTGCTCCACTATTTCTTCAAATCCATACTACACACAGGGAAAGGCACATTGTTACCCAAAACATTAATCACCATAGAATGTCTCAGGACATGTATATTTTTCTCCTCTATTTTCGAATTTAACTTAACTGTGACCCCATCTTCCGATTGTTAGAATAGTTGCTATTTGAATGCTTTACATTTTTGCAACTTGTATAGTTTTGATGATTCCAAACATTATTGTTCAAATGTGTAGTTATCTCCTAACAATTTTAGAAGATTTGTATTTGCTCTTGTGTGTACTAACATTTCAGGAAAATCAGACTCCAGACTACGAAAACTTCAGATCAAATTCAACATGAGATACTTTCTTAATTTGAAACTTGCATTTTTCTTTGAATTAAATTTGAAAGGGAGTGATTGTAATTGAGTGAATAAAAACATACACACACACATAAGGAGATCATTAAAATTTTATACTGATCGTACGGAACGATATCCGATCGTACGGGACGATCGGACAGTTATCTCCTATAGAGCACAAGGAACGAATAGGAACTTGCTCAAAAATTTTTTCTAAGTCCTATTCGTCCAGGACAAAATTAAGTATCATCCAGGATAATTGGTTCACTGTAAAATTTTCGTCCAGATGAATTTTATCATCGTCCATGACGACTGGTCCTCTGGAAAATTTTCGTCCCGACAAAATTAAAAATCATCCAGGACGATCGGGTCTCTGGAAAATTTTCATCCATACAAAAATAAATTATCGTCCGTGGTGATTGGTCCTCTGGAAAATTTTTGTCCAGATGAAGTCAAGAATCGTCCAGGACGATCGGTTCTCTGTAAAAATTTCGTCCAGACAAACATATTTTCGTCCAAACAATTAACCGACTTAGAACAGTTTTCAGCAGTTTCTAGAACTGACCTTGTAATAACTGTTCATACTGGACGAACCAAAATTCATACAGGATGATCAGTTGTACGAAGTCATTTTGTACACATATTCAAATAGGGTCGTTTCAGATCATTTAAGTAAAATCGTCCAGGACAATCCACGATCGTACAGGACGATCCACTGCATGCAGAATTAAAAACTTGTAGTTTTTGGATGGTTTTTCCTGTCTTTTATATAAATAGTCCAAATTAGACTGCCACCCAATCTTTTTGTCATTTATTCTTCATGCCTCTTGAGAGAATAGCCAAGGAGAGAGTGGAAGAGTGCATTTAAGGGAGGATTCCTACCACTGGAGCGAGAAGGCTTCACTTGGATTGCAAAGGTAAGATTCTCTACTTGTGAATTGGGATTACTTCACTCTTTTCCTTTTTCCTTCAAGGGCGACGGTTCTCTGCCAGCACTGGGGATTGTGTAAAAGGACAGACGGTTCTCTGCCAACACTGGGGATAGTGTAAAAGGACGAACGGTTCTCTGCCGCACCGGGTAGTGGTGAAAAGAGCGTGTTGTAAAGGCTTCTCCGCCTTGCTGTGGGTGCAAAAGGAGAATCACTATTTATTTTAGTGCAATAATCAGAGGGTTCCTCTGAGGAGTGGATGTAGGTATGGTTATAGACCGAACCACTATAAATCTGGTGTCGTTTACTTTATTGTTTTTACGTTTCCGCACTTTAAATTTTAGTTTTAACAACTCTGTGGTTAAAAAATATTTTTCTACAAACTTTAAAAGAAATTTTTATTTCGGTTCAACTTAATCTTCAAAGAGAGTTTAAAATTTTTAAACTACCAATTCACCCCCCTCTTGGTAGCCTTGGAACATTAACTTAGGCTTAACAACCTAATTACTAGACTCAACAAGTGGTATCAGAGTATCATTTCAAAATCATAAGTTTGAACTACTTTTTGATTAACGTAAATGGCTACATTTTGAAACCGAAACACACCTGAGGGTTACTCTATCACTAGACCTCCACTGTTTGACAATATTCCTTTTGATTTTTGGAAAACACGCATGTCTACTTTCTTACAGTCACTTGATTGTCGCATGTGGATGCTAGTCCAGGAAGGATACACAAAACTAACTAGATTAGTTGATGGAGTTAGGGTAGAAACACCTTATGCATATTGGACTATTGAAGAACGTGACTTAGCACAATTAAATGCGAAATATTTAAATATTTTCTTTTGTGCTTTGAAATCTGAAGACTACATGCGAGTTTCCACTTGCAAAAGCGGAAAGGACATATGGGATAGACTTTGTATAACTTATGAAGGGACAAATGAGGTTAAGCAATCAAGACTCAATATCTTGTTACATGACTATGAATTATTTTGCATGAAACCTAATGAATCTATTTCAGACATGTACACAAGATTCACTCAAATTGTCACCTCTTTGCATGCACTTGGTAGGGAATTAACTAATGCTGAAATGGTCAATAAGATTCTTCGTTGTTTACCTACTGCTTATGATGCTAAAATTACTGCAATTACAGAGTCTAAAGATCTAAACATTTATTCCATTGAAAATCTTCTTGGTTCACTCATTGCTTATGAGCAAGGAGTAAGTCAAAGAAAGATTGATGCAGGTGAACCACGAAAGGACAAGAATATTGCACTAAATGTGGAAGAGTCAGAAAGTGAACACTCACAACTTGAGGATGAAGATGATATTGCATTGATGACTAGACAATTCAGAAGCTTTTTAAAGAGGAAGCAGAAGAGACGCCAGCAATAGAATAGAGGTAAGTATAACAGAAATGACAAGGTTTCTAATGAAGTGATTTGTTATGAATGCAGGAAATCAGGTCATATAAATACTAATTGTCCAAAACTCAAAGCCACTCCTAGCAAGGAGAAGGTAGAGGAGAAACAAATGGTAAAGAAGGGCAAGAAAAAGTTTCAAAGGGCATTCTGGGTGGACTCAGCTTTAGACTCATCTGAGACTAAAAAAGAAGAAGAAGTCACCAACCTTTGCTTGATGGTAGATAATGTTGAACAATCAGATCAAGAAGAGGTATGTGATTTAACCTATGATGAATTGTTTGAAGTTTCTGAACACATGCATGATGCATATAGGAAAATGAAAAAGATGCATGCTAGTTTTGGTTTAGAATTGGAAGAGCTTAATAAGGAACACAAAATCCTTAGAAAAGATCATGCTTTAATAGATAACAACCACATGAAACTACTTGATGAATATGATGACTTGAATAAAAATTTTGAGAATTTAAAATCATCCTATGCTGAACTTGAAAAAGAATTTAAGAATTTTAAGGATGAATCAGAGAGCAAGACATATAGAATCAATTATACCAATCGAATCTTGGAAGATATGAATTAATTTTACAAACTCATAATAAGAGCTCTCGAGGATAATAGGAACCCCCCTAAACTTGAAGATTTTACAAATCCTAAATATTATCCTAAATTCATGAAATTCCTTAGAAGACAATCATATAAAAGAAAACATAAGAATATTTTTCCTAATGTTAAATGTAATAATTGTGGATTTTTGGGACATATATCTCACACCTGCACTTTAAAGATGAAAACTAATTTGGTGTGGAGAACTAAGATGCATAAACCTAGACATATCATACATGCATCTGATTATAAATTTCATAAAGGTGAACCCAAACTTGTTTGGGTTCTCAGGTCTAACATTTGAGAATTTTGCAGGAGTACTCTCACACAAGACCTCGTGAGAGTATATGGTACCTGGACAGCGGATGTTCAAAGTATATGACTGGAGATACTGCTCAATTCATAACGCTGGAAGCCAGGAATGGAGGCAAGGTTACACTTGGAGATAATACTACAAAGAAAGTGGTTGGATCAGGTATGATTGGAAATTTGAAAAACTTTTTCATTGACAATGTGTTATTAGTTGAAGGCTTAAAACATAATCTGTTAAGCATAAGTCAGCTATGTGATAAGGGCTACAATGTAAAATTTTTACCTACTAGCTACATAATAAGCCTAAATGGAAAAATTGTTTTAAATGGAAAAAGGGTAAACAATGTCTACATGCTAGATTTAAATTGTATTCAATCTCCTACTGTTTTTTGTTTGAAAACTATTTCTGATGAATCATGGCTTTGGCATAGGAGACTTTGTCATTCTAGTATGAAAAATCTTAGGAGAATTACCCAAAAGAATTTGGTGAGAGGTATACATAAACTAGAATTTACTAAGGACCATCTTTATGATGCATGTCAATTAGGAAAATAAGTGAGGTCCTCTTTTAAGTCCAATAACACATGGATCTTTTTGGACCAGTAGGAACTGTAAGTCTAGGAGGGAAGGTATACGGATTTGTTATAGTGAATGATTTCTCAAGATTCACCTGGGTTAGATTTTTTTTTCATAAGAGTGAATCATTTGAGGAATTCAGAAAATTTTCAACTTGGATTCAAAGAAAACTAGGATGTGAAATAATTTCTTTACAAAGTGATCATGGAGGAGAATTTGAAAATGAAAGATTTGAAAATTTCTGTAAAGAAAAGGGGATTGATCACAATTTTTCTGCATCTAGAACCCCTCAACAAAATGGGGTAGTTGAAAGGAAAAACATAACATTAATAGAAGCTACCCGAGCAATGTTAGCAGAATACTCACTTCCTAGATATTTTTAGGCTGAGGCAGTTAGCACTGCATGTTATGTTCTGAATAGGGTGAATGTGAGATCAAATTTTAATAAAACACCCTATGAGTTGCTAAAAGGTAGAACACCTAATTTGTCTCATTTACATGTATTTGGTTGCAAGGTGTTCATACATAATAATGGAAAATCTGCCTTAGGAAAATTTGATCCAAAATCAGATGAAGAAATTTTTGTTGGATATTCAAGTGTTGGAAAATCTTATAGGGTATTCAACAAAAGAACTTTAGTCATTGAAGAAATCACACATGTTGTATTTGATGAAAGTGGAAATTTGGAAAAACCAAATGTTGTTGAAGAAGAAATTGAAGAAAACTCCCAAAAGATTGATAGATTAAATTTGGAAGAAAATGTGAAAGCAAATTTGGAAAGAGAAAACCC
Organism: Dendrobium huoshanense; assembly: GCA_016618105.1. Lineage (NCBI taxonomy): Eukaryota > Viridiplantae > Streptophyta > Magnoliopsida > Asparagales > Orchidaceae > Dendrobium > Dendrobium huoshanense. Next base: position 23,805,220 of record CM028357.1, read on the forward strand.
TTTGCCTAGAGATTTGAGATTTTCTAAAAACCACCCAAAGGAATTGATTATAGGTGAACCAAGTGAGGGTGTTAGAACTAGGCGTGGATTAAACAAGGAAGTCAATCATTCAGCCTTTATTTCAACTATTGAACCCACTAACATTGATCAAGCACTTTCTGATGAATTTTTGATATTGGCCATGCAAGAAGAGTTAAATCAATTTGTAAGAAATAAAGTTTGGGAATTAACTACAAGGCCAAAAGATAAAAGTGTTGTTGGAACCAAGTGGGTTTTCAAAAATAAAATGCATGACTCAGGAGTAGTCATTAGAAATAAAGCTAGATTAGTTGCTAAGGGGTATAATCAAATTGAAGGAATTGATTTTGAGAAGACTTTTGCCCCTGTAGCTAGACTTGAAGCAATTAGGGTTTTACTTGCCTTTGCCTGTTTTAAAGGTTTTAAATTGTTTCAAATGGATGTAAAAAGTGCCTTTTTGAATGGGGTTATTGAAGAAGATGTTTTTGTAGAACAACCTCCAGATTTTGAAAATTCTAAATTTCCAAATCATGTGTTCAAGTTAAAAAAGGCATTATATGTATTGAAACATGCACCTAGGGCTTGGTATGAGAGGTTGAGCACATTCCTACTTGAAAGATCTTTTGAAAAAGGAAGTGTGGATACAACTCTCTTTTTAAGAAAAATTGGAAAGGATATACTTATTGTTCAAATTTATGTGGATGACATCATCTTTGGATCATCAAATAAAAATCTTTATGATGATTTTTCTAAAATAATGAATAGTGAATTTAAAATGAGTTTAATGGGAGATTTAAATAACTTTCTAGGATTTAGCATTAAGCAACTTGAGGAAGGTACATTTCTTAGTCAAACTAAATATATTAAGGATATCCTCAAAAAATATGAAATGGACAATGCTAAACCTGTTAGTACACCAATGAATTCCTTAGTTCTGTTGGATAAGGACCTTAAGGGAAAATATATTGATCAAAAGAAATTTAGAAGGATAATTGGATCTTTACTTTACTTGACTTCTAGCTGACCAGATATTATGTTTAGTGTTTGCTTATGTGCTAGATTTCAATCAGATCTAAAAGAATCACATTTGACAGCAGTGAAAAGGATTTTAAGATATTTACTAGGAACTCAAAACTTAGAGATTTGGTATCCTAAGTTTTGCACCTCATTTGAAATTATTGGTTACTCAGATTTTGACTTTGCAGGCTGTAGAGTGGATAGGAAAAGCACTCTGGAACATGTCAATTCATTGGAATTCATTAGTTTCACGGTCTAGTAGAAAACAAAATTCAGTGGCACTATCTACTGCAGAAGCAGAATACATTACATTAGGAAGTTGTGTGGCACAAGTACTTTGGTTAAAACAACAGTTGATTTATTTTGGATTATCTATAGGCACTATTCCAATTTATTATGATAATACTAGTGTTATTTGCATTTCCGAAAATCCTATTCAACATTCTAGAACCAAACACATTGATATAAGGCATCATTTCATAAGGAATCATGTATCCAAGGGAGAAATTGAACTCATACATGTTTCAACTGAAAATCAACTTGCAGACATTTTTACAAAACCTTTAACCTTTAATACCTTCAGTACTTCAAGAACAAGGCTTGGTGTTATTGATTTGAATGCCTAAACAAAATGTCTTTACAACATTGATATTTGTTTTATTTTGTTTTTGATTTTGTGAAATTTTGTGTGTTTTAAATGAATTTGTTTTTAGGTCTATAGTTTTGTTTTATGTTTTCTATGTTTTTGAATTTTTAGTTTGATTTTCTTAAATTAAAAATCAAAAATTCAAAAATTGAAGGAAATCGTCCGGGATGAATCTTGTTTCGTACTGGACGATGTGTGAAAGAAACAGTTTGAGTGAATTTTAACCGTTTTTTAGAGCAGTTTTTAATTAGATCGTCTGTACGATCTAACGATCGTCCAAGATGAAAAAGTTTTGTTTCTCAAACGTCGGGACAATTGAATGTAGCGGTTGAGTGGATAAGACAGTTTTTAATATGGATTTCATTTGTACGAATTTTTGGTTCGTCCAGACGAACAGATGTCGATTCATTGTAGGGACGGTTTTCAAGAGACATTAAAACGAGTTACTTTTTGATCGTTTGTACGAAATAATTTCTTCTGTACGATCGGTCAAGTCAAAAAGCCTGAACGAAGGGACGCATCGTAAGTTGTGTTGATTATGAAAAGCCGTTTCATTTAGGACAAATTTGATCGTCTGTACAAAATATTTTCGTCCAGACGAACGATGATTTTCGTCTAGGACGAAAGTTTTTATCCAGGACAAATGTATCATTTTTCTTTAAATATGAAGGCTTTCTAACTTAACAATCACACTTTCAAACTTCACTTTCAATCCCTTTCTACTTCAAATCGACAATGGCCTCCTCAAGCAAGAGACAAAAGGTGTTGGTAAAGAAACCAAATAGGAATGCCTCAGAAAACTTCCTGTCTAAGGTGAATGAGGAATCCTTTCCTCGTTTTGCATCCGCCAAAATAACTTCCTCTCGCATTTTAATCCAAAGCGAGTTAAATTTTAAGGCAATGCACCTTTTTGCCTCAACTCAATTTCAATTCATCCTTTCTCTCGTCCACTTCTACAACAAGCAAACCTATCACTATTTCCTAGCAAACATGAGTTTTAATTCAGACCACTCCTCTATAAGTTCTTATGTCTTCAAGCAAAAAGTTAAAATCACCAAGCATGACCTTGGTGCCTTTTTGAACTTAAGAACTGAGGGATATAGAGCACACACCCTAATGTCAGAAACCTCTTTCAAATGGTATCATGTCAATAGGGAAATTAGAGAAAATGGTCTTGACTATCATGTCGCTAGAGTCTCTGGTATGATCAAAAATGCCTGAATCATCCAGCATATCCTTCGATCTTTGATCATTCCTAAAGCTGGTGATAGGATTAATATTACCCCTCTCCTTTCTATTCTAACCTTTTTGATTATAGAAAATCATCCTATTGACAAAGCCCAACTTATCATAGATCATATCTATGAGCTTTTAGAAATAGGACATGCAGAACAGAAGAGAAAAATGAACATCTCATTAGGACACTTAGTCACATACATTTTGGAAAAGAAATACAACTTAGTGCATCCTGATGAAGAATACGAAGAGCCAGTATACTATAATGATGCTTCCTTCAGATTGCTTTTCAAGGAGGAAAAAGGAAAAGCACATGCCAGTGCTTCAGAAGAGGAAGAAGAAGGAGAGCAAACTTCTGCACCTCAATCAGATTATCAGAATCTGATTGAAAGATTTGATAGATTAGAAACTCATGTTGATCAAAGGTTTGATCATTTTGATGCTCAACTTAAGCAGCAGCAATAAGACATTGGTATCATTAGAGATGAAGTACATGAAATTAATACCAATGTAATGTTGATGGCCTCCTACTTCAACCTTTTTGGCGGCATTCCTCCTCCTCCTCCTCCAGAACAGCAGAGATGAATTTCTTTGTTTTTGTTGTATTCGTGTTATATGTTTTGTTGTGTCAGTTTTTATGTTAAGTGTTTGTTTTTATGTTTATTTTTTCTTTTAAGTTCAGTGTATTTTCTTACTTATTTTTAGATATTATGAAATGTGTAATCCTTTCATTAATATCAATAAATGTTGTACTTATTTCAAATTTGATTTGTTTTTGGAATGTGATTAATTTTTATGAATTTCATTAGTATTATTTAATTTTTAAAGTGCTTAAATTAGATTTTAATTAAAGATTATCTATATTAGAAAATCTAGTCTTTCTAAATTTAAAAGTGGTTTATAACTTGTTGTAATTAGAACTTTTAAAATTCATGTCTATTCATTTAGACTACATAAAAGTTAATATTATTATTACAATTTAGATGTTTTCTTATTTTGTATTTCTATGCTCAAGTGATATTTATGCACTTAGAAATATTTGAAATTTTAGATTATTGATTTTGGAAAGAATTGGTCTCAATTGCTCTTGAAAATTGTACAAATAGTATAAAAATCAAAAGGAATGTGCAAAGATTTGCAATGTGAAAAAGAGGCATAAAATAAGCCCAACAAAGAAAAAATGCACAAAAATGTGCCCCAAAAAATTTTGAAAAAGATGCGCAAAGCGCCACATGTGGTAATTCTCTTCTTTCCAAATTCTTTCAATCTCTTAATTCAAATTGATCTTATGTTCATTTATATTCCATTGAACTTTGAAATATAAATTTTTTTTACATCTCTCTTGTAATGATTTTTTATATTCGAATGTCTAAATTGAATCATGTCTTTGAAAAACTCTTCTTACTTACAATGTTATATCACTTCTTAAATTTTATGAATTTCTATGATTGACCTAATGTTTTTAATTTAAAATTGTATACCTTATGTCACTCACCATTTACATTAAATTTTCAAATTAATTTCATATAATTACTTACATTTCTCGTCTATTTTTTCTTCACTTTTTGTTGTTGTCAAAAAGGGAGAGAAATTATTGTGTTGGTATTGTGTTTGATATTGATTTGTATTGATTTGTTTTGTTTTGATTATTATGTTTGCATTTTGCTTTTGTGATTTTGCTTTTGTGATTGTTTGTGTTAAAATTTAAAAAAAAAATAAAAAATAAAAATATTATTCTTTGCTTCAAAATGCCTCCTTATTTTCATGTATTCATAAATTCAAGGGGAGTTTAGGAGATAGGAGATTTGTTGAAACCATACAAATAATAATTGTTTTGCCATCATCAGAAAGGGGGAGATTGTTAGAATAGTTGCTATTTGAATGCTTTATATTTTTACAACTTGTATAGTTTTGATGATTCCAAACATTATTGTTCAAATGTGTAGTTATTTCCTAACAATTTTAGAAGATTTGTATTTGCTCTTGTGTGTACTAACATTTCAGGAAAATCAGACTCCAGACTACGAAAACTTCAGATCAAATTCAACATGAGATACTTTCTTAATTTGAAACTTGCATTTTTCTTTGAATTAAATTTGAAAGGGAGTGATTGTAATTGAGTGAATAAAAACATACACACACAGATAAGGAGATCATTAAAATTTAATACTGATCGTACGGGACGATTAGACAGTTATCTCCTATAGAGCACATGGAACGAATAGGAACTTGCTCAAAAATTTTTTCCAAGTCCTATTCGTCCAGGACGAAATTAAGTATAGTCCAGGATGATTGGTTCACTGTAAAATTTTCGTCCAGACAAATTTATCATCATCCATAGAGACTGGTCCTCTGGAAAATTTTCGTCCAGACAAAATTAAAAATCATCCAGGACGATCGGGTCTCTGGAAAATTTTCGTCCAGACGAAAATAAACTATCGTCCGTGGCGATTAGTCCTCTTGAAAATTTTTGTCCAGACGAAGTCAAGAATTGTCCAGGACGATCGGTTCTCTGTAAAAATTTCATCCAGACGAATATATTTTCTTCCAAACGATTAACCGACTTAGAACAGTTGTCAGCAGTTTCTAGAACTGACCTTGTAATAACTGTTCGTACTAGACAAACCAAAATTCGTACAGGACGATCAGCTGTACAAAAACATTTCGTACACATATTCAAATATGGTCATTTCAGATCGTTTAAGTAAAATCATCAAGGACGATCCACGATCGTACAGGACGATCCACTGCGTACATAATTGAAAACTTGCTGTTTTTGGGTGGTTTTTCCTATCTTTTATATAAATAGTCCAAATTAGACTGCCACCCAATCTTTTTGACATTTGATCTTTGTGCCTCTTGAGAGAATAGCCAAGGAGAGAGTGGAAGAGTGCATTCAAGGGAGGATTCCTACCATTGGAGCGAGAAGGCTTCACTTGGATTGCAAAGGTAAGAGTCTCTACTTGTGAATTGGGATTACTTCACTCTTTTCCTTTTTCCTTCTACATTCTTGTGAGAAGATCAGTCAAGGAGATCCGGTTCTCTGCCGACACTTGGAGAGTGTGAACAGCCGAAGGGTTCTCTGCCTACACTTGGAGAGTGTCAACAGCCGTAGGGTTCTCTGCCCACACTAGGAGAGTGTGAAAGGACGACGGTTCTCTGCCAGCACTGGGAATTGTGTAAAAGGATGATGTTTCTCTGCCAGCACTGGGGATTGCGTAAAAGGATGGACGGTTCTCTGCCAACACTGGGGATAGTGTCAAAGGACGAGCGGTTCTCTACCGCACCGGGTAGTGGTGAAAAGAGTGTGTTGTAAAGGCTTCTCCGCCTTGCTGTGGGTGCAAAAGGAGAGTCACTATTGGTTTTAGTGCAATACTCAGAGGGTGCCTCTGAGGAGTGGATGTAGGTCTGGTTATAGACCGAACCACTATAATTCTGGTGTCATTTACTTTATTGTTTTTACGTTTCCGCACTTTAAATTTTAGTTTTAACAACTCTGTGGTTGAAAATATTTTTCTACAAACTTTAAAAGAAATTTTTATTTCGGTTCAACTTAATCTTCAAAGAGGGTTTAATATTTTTAAACTACCAATTCACCCCCCCTCTTGGTAGCCTTGGGACATTAACTTAGGCTTAACAACCTAATTACTAGACTCAACACCGATAATTCAACTTGCTCTCTATTCAGTTCAATCTTGATGTGCTTCTGTTTTGTCTAGGCATTAACAACCTCATTCAAGATTTCTTGTTTATTGGTCTCCTCCATCACCATTCCGTCGACTGTCGAATCCATTCCAGAAAATTTAACAGACTCAAGAGTATTGCCCCGTTGTTGACCATTCACAATTTTTAGATCATTATCCCCACGCCGATCCTCATTCATTCAACACCGATCCTTATTCAAGAATTCATCACTCGATTTCATAGAATCAAGATTCAGTGTACCTGACACCAAAAGCTCCCCATTCCTCATAGCCACTCCATCTTCCACAATCGCCTTCTTACCCTTGCCTTCAACCACAGGTAGACGAGACGGAGGTCTCATCCCTTCTCTGATTACCACCCCATAACCGCCTCTACCACCAGTTTGTAAAGAAGCTGGAGGTCGCAAAGTAGCCATGACATCAGCATAGAATGTCAATGATCATCCGGCGGCCGCACCACCTGCTACAAAAAATTGTGGGAAAGATCAATTCGAACCCGAAGAATGGAAGTTTCTCTCTCTAGAACCCAGACGTTCTCTCTCTAGATCCAATCTCGTAAATTAATAGTTTTGCCAAAAGATTATATAAAGTTCACAAACTACTACTAAAAGATAATAAAGATGAAGATACTTGTAGGGAAAGCATTTCTAATTACAAAGGTGAGATATGCTATACGCTAGCATACCATAAGCACAAATAATAACCATGAGGATCACCTTCTTCGAAATAAAATCAGCTCCACCATCATTACTGTAAAAGACTGCCATACCCCACCATGATCCTCTTATAACAAATTGTCCTTACTCAACATTGTATATACCCTCATGTATTAGGATGGATGTATGGAAATATGCTACAATAACCACAATAAAAGAATTTTAAACATATGTTCTTCTTCTTCCTATTTTTGCTCTGCTTCATTGTTATTCCTCTTTGTAAATAGGTTCTTTCATGGTATATGAGCAAGAAGCTTAACCATAACATACACATTGTCCAATGGTCAATAAAGCCTCAACCACTCCCTCCCACCCAAGTCCAACCTCTCTGCCTCCCTATTTTAATCAACTATACTTACTCCTCACAAATTTCTCATTTTCAATCTCAAGAATGTTGTTCCCACCCAGCTGACCAATAAAGACTACGTAATTTGGCACCTCCAACTCTATCAAAATTTTTCTGCAAATTAATGTCTTCAATAGGCACCTCACCAAAGCTAAACCACATCCACCCGAGACTTCCACCACCAATTACCAACAATGGCGCCTTATCAACCAAAACTTGATTTTTACTCTCTTCTCCACCATTTAACACTTTGTTCTTCCCTATGTACTCACCCTTTCCACTACTGATGAAGTCTGGATTACCCAGAAAGAAGAATACAACCCAATAATAGGTATCATGTCATTTAGCTCAAAAAAGAACTTCACCAAATCCTGATGAGAGATCGCTCCATGACATATTCCTTCCTCAAATCATGCCACCGATAAACAACATTGCTGTTGTCAGCTCCCACATAGACTATGATGATATTGTACTATACATCTTGAATGTCCTTCCCTCTATCTACAACCCCTTCAAAAATGTCATTCACACATCTCTGAACCCAATAAGCTTAGACACTATACTCCTTATTATGTAGTTAGGAAATAAATATTTAGAACAATCAGCTTAAAGACACCACCCAGCTTTCAAAAAATACAACTCTATATTCCAATCACACTTCCTCTACGTATGGCTAATTCACTTTTCCCAACAACAACCACCCCTCACGTGATCAAACCAAAACACCATGCCCACCCTTCTTAGCCAACCGCGAGTTTCATTTAACTCCATCAAACTCTCAATTGCCCTACTTGTTAAATCTATGGAAAAATCAGTCACCTAACACTCAACTGTTGCCATCGTTGCTACCTCCAATACTCTCCTTCATCTTCCTGGAGTTCACGAGCTTTCCTCAGTCTGCAACATGTTACGCCCGAGTGGGTAGTCTCCCATCTACCATGGCATAGACTCCGTCTTGATTGCCAATGTAAGCTCTCTGCCCATTCAGCATAGTGACCAGGGTCTTATATCCCTTCCCGACTCTTCAAATAAGCTTCACCTTAAAAATATCCTCCATGTTCCTTCATTATCTCACAATTTTCTATCCATATCAGAATTAACATATGATAATAATGTATCCATTTATTTTGATGCTCATGGATTTGTTATCAAGGATTTACAGGACTACAAACCACTTCTATATGGTCAGAAACATGACAGGCTCTATCTAGTTTGAATATCCTCCATCTCTCTTTCACCACCCTTCAAGCGTATGTCACCTCCACTTTGCTTTGGAAAGCATGCCTCGGTCATCCTCATCATCACCTTCTTACTACCTTAACTAAGCATATACTAACAATATATAACTCTTTATCCTCCAACATTTGCATTTTGTGTAGATAAAAGTAATAAACTACCCTTTTATACAAGTATCTCCATCTCTACTAAACTTTTTCAGCTTGTTCATTCAGCCATCTGTGGTTCCACTCATATGCCCTTTTTAAATGGTTATAAATATCATGTATATTTATTGATGATTTCACAAGATTTTCTTGTCTTTATCTCATGAACTTAATGCAATTGACATTAAAAAAATTTCAACAGTTCTATAATCTAAGAAAAAATAAATTCAATACAATCTTACAAAACTTTTACTTTCATGGAGGAGGCAAATTCACAAGCCAAATCTTCAAAATGTATCTCTTAAATCACAACGTCTCTTCCCAAATTAGCTGCCCCTACACTACTAAATAAAATAGTCTCACCAAACATAAGCACTTCCATCTCCTTGATATCACAAGGACACTACTTCATGATGCTCATCTTCCCCTTCATTTTTAGGTTGAGGTGGTTATTGACATCATTTCTATATGAGGTCACTAAGACCCACTTAGGTTTCCTTCTGGTAACCAAATGGTTAGAAGATGCCTACTTCCTAAAAATATAGGTCCCAGTTAAGACCCAGTTCAATCCCAATCAAACTCATTTCCACTTTCCAATTCAATCCCTAATCCAACTTCTTATAAACTTTAAATCAACTTTCAAATCATATCCAATAAATCTCAATCTTTCATTTTATTTTCATTGATTTGGATAATCAAAACTCAACCACTCAACTTTGAATTCCAATCCATATCTAGTATTCCAAATCAATCTTAAGGCTTAAGGTTCTAGATTTTGAAACCCTTTCTTGGTATTTTTTTTGCTACCTTAAAATCTAGTTAATTATCATCTGGTTCAAGGAATATAAAGTGCATATGGATAAGACATGGCTATAGTGCAAACCCTGAAAATAGGAGCTCATTTGGAGGTCTCTAACCTCACAAACCAGATTGATCTATAAAAATTATAAAACCTTTAGTTATTTAAAACATGTGCCACTAGGTTTGCCACCTTATAGAAATTGACCTTAGGGCCTTCCCCAAACTCCTTGACTATGCCCATAACCTTCATCAAAACCTTTTGACCAGTAACCTATGCTTTCCTGGACCCAGGATTGACTAGGGGTCAAAATGAGCAAAATGACCCTTTAAGGGTAATTTTGATATTTTCCTCAAAACCCACCATGGTCTTCCCACATCAACCTCCAAAACCTCCCCCAATTGATCTTAAATATCCTTAGGATTAGACCCAAACCCTTACTTTTATTTGACCTCATTGACCAAGTCAGCCATGGTTGACCAAAGTGACCTTTAAAGGATTAAAAACTCATTGTTTAACTAAATGACCTCCCCTTGCCTTGGGACCTCTTCCATTGAGTTTATATGATCAACTTGAACTCAATGGACCCAATCTTTGATCCTAGGTCAACTTGGTTTACCAAGTCAACCAAGTTTGACCAAACCTTCCATTTACTTACACCTCTTAAAATTCTTTGGCAAGACTTTTCCAACCCCATTCAAACCCATGGGGGGACCCATTGGTTCCCCAAGATACCCTTTTAAAGACCCTAGTCTTGGGTTAACTTGAGTTAGCCACTTGGCTTGACCCAAGTGCCTAAGGAGTGGTCTCTCTTGATCCAAACTTCAGCTTTAGCCTAGTTGGATCAAATAAATTATGGCATTGGGTTCCCCTTGACCTAATACACCTTCCCTAGTGGGCCAAACCCTTGGGTCAACTTGAGTTAGGAATTAGGCTAACCCAAAGTTGCCAAAAACCACATTTGGTTGAGCCATTTCCCAACCTAGGCCTCACCAAGCAAAATTAACACTTATATTAGATAGCCCTACATCTGACACACTTACCCTAGTTAGCCGAACCCTTGGGTTGACTTGGGTCAGCCGCTAGGCTAACCTAAAGTTATCAAAACCACATTAACCTAAGCCAATTCTCATCTCAGACCCAATTAGATCCAATTACCACTTACATTGGATGACCCTTGACCTAATGCACCATCCACCTCAATCCCTCCCCCAGGCTTGACCCAGGTTGAGCTCATGTTGACCTAAATTATATAGGTTTTGTCAACCCAAGCCACCTAGGTGAATTAGGATTTCCCTTACCCAATTGACCCATTGGATCCCCAACAAACTAAATGGTGGGAAAAAAAATTATGTCACCACGGAGATTTTGATTTCTCCAATATTTTAATCGAATACTACATTAAGAATAAAGTACAGTCTCGACAGGCCGACACAATATTCTAAAATGGATTCAATATTAGAATAGGGTTTTAAAAATTGATATTTCTATAATTAAACCTAGTTCAAAGAATAACATATCATCTCAAAAGATGAACATGAAATTATATAGAATATGTTTAAAGATAAAAATACGGTTTTTTAAAAAAAATTATTCATTCTTTTATTTAGATATGGCAAGAAGAATATTATATCATCTTAAAAGATGAACATAATATTCTTCAAGATATCCAAAAGCGAGAATAAGTTTTATAAAATTCATTATTTCTAAAGTTGAATATAACATGTATAATATTATATAATCTAAAAAGATAATAATAACATTCTACAAGTCTATTTAAAATTAGAAATGAGGTTTTAAAAATATCTACGTTCCCAAAGATTCTTCCCTTGTTTTATACAAATAAAATAAGGTTTATTTTAGTCTGGGGTTCTCAAATCCCTATAGGAGCAAGCTCCTATAGTCAATTACATCTTAGGAGAAATGCTCCTAAGAAAACTCTCGATTAAAACAGTGATTTCATACCCTTTGACTACAAAGTAAAAGACAAGGAATAGAAGTAGGAATTTTCCAAGGTGAAAGCTCAATGTTGAACATTTATTAGCGAGTCAAAGGATGAAAAGTAGGAGGTGCCGGATTCTGAGAAAGCCATAGACAACCTCAATCTATCCTATGTTGGGCTTTACATTTTAGGAGAAAATTTTATATTTAAGTTGGCATTTTATTAGAAATTTGGGATTTATATTCCCGGAGGGTGAGGACTTAAGATCTAAAAAGAATCTGCCTCAGAACCTAAATCTAATTTGGGTACTATAAAATAGTGACCCGAACCTAATTAATGAAGTGCAAATCTGGACTAACCCCAGCCTGGATTGGGGAGCGAGCTAACCACCTAGGCGCTTTAAAACCATGTGTCCAGTCTCTTATGAAAGATGGGCAGGGACGTTATTTAAGTTTAAATGAATTGGGGGCCGACATCTAAGATAATTCCTAATTAGCACCTCAACTTATGTAGGGTGATAAATGTCTAAAAATGCAATTAATATTTTAGACTCTTTTTAATTTGTATCTAATACAATGCATGCTAATTGACTCGAATGCATAAAATGAATATGAAATAGTTTTAAAATTAGGCTTAGAAAATAAGTTTTTCCCTAGAGATTGCACAACTTTGTTGAGTCCAGTAATTAGGTTGTTAAGCCTAAGTAAATGTCCCACGGCTACCAAGAGGGGGGTGAATTGGTAGTTTAAAAATTTTAAACCCTCTTAATGATTAAGTTAAACCGAAATAAAATTTTCTTTTAAAATTTGTAGAAAAATGTTTTTCAACCACAGAGTTGTTAAAACTGAAATTTAAAATGCGGAAACGTAAAAACAATAAAGTAAATGACACCAGATTTATAGTGGTTCGGTCTATAACCAGACCTACATCCACTCCTCAGAGGCACCCTCTGAGTATTGCACTAAAACCAATAGTGACTCTCCTTTAGCACCCACAGCAAGGCGGAGAAGCCTTTACAACACACTCTTTTCACCACTACCCGGTGCGGCAGAGAACCGTCGTCCTTTTACACAATCCATAGTGCTGGCAGATAACCTTCGTCCTTTTACACTCTCCTAGTGTGGGCAGAGAACCCTAAGGCTGTTCACACTCTCCAAGTGTAGGCAGAGAACCTTTCCGCTGTTCACACTCTCCAAGTGTAGGCAGAGAACCTTTCCGCTGTTCACACTCTCCAAGTGTAGGCAGAGAACCCTTCGGCTGTTCACACTCTCCAAGTATCGGCAGAGAACCGGATCTCCTTGACTGATCTTCTCACAAGAATCTAGAAGGAAGAAGGAAAAGCGTGAAGAAATCCAATTTCACAAGTAGAGACTCTTACCTTTGTAATCCAAGTGAAGCCTTCTCGCTCCAGTGGTAGGAATCCTCCTTTGAATGCTCTCTTCCACTTTCTTCTTGGCTATTCTCTCAAGAGGCACCAAGATCAAATGACAAAAAGATTGGGTGGCAGTCTAATTTAGACTATTTATATAAAAGACAAGAAAAACCGCCCAAAAACTGCAAGTTTCCAATTCTGTACGCAGTGGATCGTCCTGTACGATCTTGGATCGTCCTGGATGATTTTACTTAAACGATCTGAAACGACCCTATTTGTATATGTGTACGAAATGACTTCGTACAGATGATCATCCTGTACGAACTAGGTTCGTCCAGTACGAACAGTTATTACAAGGTCGGTTCTAGAAACTGCTGAAAACTGTTCTAAGTCGGTTAATCGTTTGGACGAGAATATGTTCGTCTGGCCAAAAAATTTCAAGAGACCCGATCGTCCAGGAAGATTATTTATTTCATCTGGACAAAAATATTTCAGAGGACCAATCGCCACGGACGATAAATTATTTTCGTATGGACGAAAATTTTCCAGAGACCTGATCGTCCGGTACGATATTTAATTTCATCTGGACGAAAATTTTCCAGAGGACCGGTCACCTCGTACGATAATTAAATTCGTCTGGACAAAAATTTTACAAAGAACCAATCGTCCGGGACGACAATTAATTTCGTCCTGGACGAATAGGACTTAGAAAAAAATTTTTCGAGCAAGTTCCTATTCGTTCCATGTGCTCTATAGGAGATAACTGACGGATCGTCCAGTACGATAAAATATCGTCCCGTATGATCAGTATAAAATTTTATGATCTCCTTATGTGTGTGTGTAAGTTTTTTATTCACTCAATTACAATCACTCCTTTTCAAAATAAATTCAAAGAAAAAATGCAAACTTCAAATTAACAAAATATCTCATGTTGAATTTGATTTGAAGTTATCGTAGTTTGGAGTCTGATTTTCCTGAAATGTTAGTACACACAAGAGCAAATGCAAATCTTCTAAAATTGTTAGGAGATAACTACAAATTTTAACAATAATGTTTGGAATTATCAAAACTACATAAGTTGCAAAAAATGTAAAGCATTCAAATAGCAATTATTCTAACAATCTCCCCCTTTTTGATGATGGCAAAACAATTATTATTTGTATGGTTTCAAGTTAAACAAATCTCCTATCTCCTAAACTCCCCATGAATTGATGAGTACATTAAAATAAGGAGGCATAACGAATAATATTTTTGTTTTTCAAAAATTTTAACACAAACAACTACAAAGTCAAAAACTTGCAAACAGAACAATCAAAACAGAAAACATAATAATTTCTCCCCCTTTTTGACAGCAACAAAAAGTGAAGAAGAAATAGACAAGAAATGTAAGTAATTATATGAAATTAATTTTTAAAATTTAATCTAAATGGTGATTGACATAGGGTATGCAATTTTAAACTAAAGATATTAGGTCAATCATAGAAATTCATAAAATTTAAGAAGTGATATAACATTGTAAGTAAGAAGAATATATCAAAGACATGATTCAATTTAGACATTTGACTATAGAAAATTATTGCAAGAGAGATGTATAAAAATTCTATATTTCAAAGTTCAATAGAATATAAATGAACATAAGATCAATTTGAATTAAGAGATTGAACGAATTTGGAAAGAAGAGAATTACCACATGTGGTGCTTTGCGCATCCTTTTCAAAATTTTGGGGCACATTTTTGTGCATTTTTTCTTGGTTGGGCTTATTTTGTGCCTCTTTTTCACTTTGCAAATCTTTGCAAATTCCTTTTGATTTTTGTACATTTTGTACAATGTTCAAGAGTAATTCAGACCACTTCTATCCAAAATCTATAATCTAAAATTTCAAATATTTCTAAGTGCATAAATATCACTTGAGCATAGAAATATAAAATAAGAAAACATCTAAATTGCAATAGTAATATTAACTTTTATGTAGTCTAAATGAATAGACATGAATTTAAAAGTTCTAATTACAACAAGTTATAAACAACTTATAAATTTAGAAAGACTAGATTTTCTAATATAGATAATCTCAAATTACAATCTAATTTAAGCACTATGAAGATTAAATAATACTAATGAAATTCATAAACATTAACCACATTCCAAAAACAAATCAAATTTGAAAAAACATAACAACTTTCATTGATATTAATGAACGGATTACATAATATCAAAAAAAAAAAAAAATACTTTGAACTTAAAAAGAAAAACCAACATAAACACAAATACTTAACAATTAAACAGACACAATAAAAACATAAAAAAATGAATACAACAGACACACATAAAATCATTTCTACTATTCTGGAGGAGGAGGAGGAATGCCGCCAAAAAGGTTGAAGTAGGAGGCCATCAACATTACATTGATATTAGTTTCATGTACTTCATTTCTAATATTACCAATATCTTGTTGCTGCTGCGTAAGTTGAGCATCAAATTGATCAAACCTTTCATCAATGTGAGTCTCTAATCTATCAAATCTTTCAATCAGATTCTGATAATCTGATTGAGGAGCAGAAGCTTGCACTCCTTCTTCCTCCTCTTCTGAAGCACTGGCATGTGCTTTTCCTTTTTGCTCCTTGAAGAGCAATCTGAATGAAGCATCATTATTGTAAACTGGCTCTTCGTATTCTTCATCAGGATGCACTATGTTGTATTTCTTTTCAAAAATTTCCTTGAATTTCTTTTCAATCATTAGGGTATTGGCTCTATATCCCTCAGTTCTTAAGTTTAAAAATGCACCAAGGTCGTTCTTAGTGATCTCAACTTTTTGCTTAAAAACATAAGAACTAATGGTGGAGTGGTCAGAATTAAAACTCATGTTCGCTAGAAAATAGTGGTAGGTTTGCTTGTTGTAGAAGTGGACGAGAGAAAGAATGAAATAAAATTGGGTTGAGGCAAAGAGGTGCATTACCCAAAATTTCAACTCAGTTTGAATTAGAATGCGAGAGGGAGTGATTTTGGCGGATGCAAAACGAGGAAAAGATTCCTCATTCACCTTAGAAAGAAAGTTGTCTGGGGCATTCCTATTTGGTTTCTTCACCAACACCTTTTATCTTTTGCTTGAGGAGGCCATTGTCAATTTGAAGTAGAAAGGAATTGAAAATGAAGTTTGGAAGTGTGATCGTTAAGTTAGAAAGCCTTCATATTTAAAGAAAAATGATACGTTCGTCCTGGACGAAAATATTCGTCCAAAATGTAACGGCTTTTCGTAATCAACACAACTTACGATGCGTCCCTTCGTACAGGCTTTTTGACTTGACCAATTGTACAGACGAAATATTTTCGTACAGACGATCAAAAAGTAAATCGTTTTAATGTCTCTTGAAAACCGTCCCCTACAATGAACCGACACATGTTCGTCTGGACGAACAAAAACTTCGTACAGACGAAGTTCATATTAAAAACTGTCTTATCCACTCAACCGCTGCATTCAATAGTCCCGGCGTTTGAGAAAAAAAAATCATCCTGGACGATATTCCTATCGTATAGACGATCTAATTAAAAACTGCTCTAAAAAACGGTTAAAATTTGCGCAAACTGTTCTTTCACACATCGTCCAGTATGAAACAAATTCGTCCCGGACGATTTCCTCCAAAATTTTTAATTTTGATTTTTTAAATTAAGAAAATCAACCTAAATATTCAAAAACACAGAAAACATAAAACAAAACTATAGATCCAAAAACAATTCATTCAAAACAACAAAAAATTTCACAAAATCAAAAAAACAAAACAAAACAAATATCAATGTTGCAAAGACATTTTGTTTAAGCATTCAAATCAATAACACCAAGCCTTGTTCTTAAAGTACTGAAAGTATCAAAGGCTAAAGGTTTTGTAAAAATGTCTGCAAGTTGATTTTCAGTTGAAATATGTATGAGTTCAATTTCTCCTTTGGATACATGATCCCTTTGTATAGAAATTATTTCACATCGTAGTTTTCTTTGTATCCAAGTTGAAAAATTTCTGAATTACTCAAATGATTCACTCTTATGAAAAAGAAATTTAACCCAGGTGAATCTTGAAAAATCATTTGCTATAACAAATCCATATACCTTTCCTCCTAGACTTACAGTGCCTACAGGTCCAAAAAGATCCATGTGTAGAATTTCTAAAAGTTTACTGGTCCTAAGATCTTTAATGGACTTAAAAGAGGACTTCACTTGTTTTCCTAATTTACATGCATCACATAGATGGTCCTTGGTAAAGTCTAGTTTAGGTATTCCTCTCACCAAATTTTTTTGGGTAATTCTTCTAAGATTTTTCATACTAGAATGATAAAGTCTCCTATGCCAAAGCCATGATTCATCAGAAACAGTTTTCAAACAAAAAATAGTAGGAGATTGAATACAATTTAAATCTAGCATGTAGACATTGTTTACCCTTTTTCCATTTAAAACAATTTTCCCATTTAGGCTAATTAAACAGCTAGTAGGTAAAAATTTTACATTATAGCCCTTATCACATAGCTAACTTATGCTAAGCAAATTATGTTTTAAGCCTTCAACTAATAACACATTGTCTATGAAAAAGTTTTTCAAATTTTCAATCATACCTGATCCAACCACTTTCTTTGTGGTATTATCTCCAAGTGTAACCTTGCCTCCACTCCTGGCTTCTAGCGTTATGAATTGAGCAGTATCTCCAGTCATGTGCTTTGAACATCCGCTGTCCAGGTACCATATACTCTCACGAGGTCTTGTGTGAGAGTATTCCTGCAAAATTCTCAAATGTTAGACCTGGGAACCCAAATTAGTTTGGGTTCACCTTTATGAAATTTATAATCAGATGCATGTATGATATGTCTAGGTTTATGCATCTTAGTTCTCCACACCAAATTAGTTTTCATCTTTAAAGTGCAGGTGTGAGAAATATGTCCCAAAAATCCACAATTGTTACATTTAACATTAGGAAAAATATTCCTATATTTTCTTTCATATGATTGTCTTCTAAGGGATTTCATAAATTTAGAATAATATTTAGGATTTATAAAATTTTCATGTTTAGGGGGGTTCCTATTATCCTCGAGAGCTCTTATAGTGAGTTTGTAAAATGAATTCATATCTTCCAAGATTCGATTGGTATAATTGATTCTATATATCTTGCTCTCAGATTCATCCTTAAAATTCTTAAATTCTTTTTCAAGTTCTGCATAGGATGATTTTAAATTCTCAAAATTTTTATTCAAGTCATCATATTCATCAAGTAGTTTCATGTGGTTGATATCAATTAAAGCATGATCTTTCCTAAGGATTTCGTGATCCTTATTAAGCTCTTCCAATTCTAAAACTAAACTAGTATGCATCTTTTTCATTTTCCTATATGCATCATGCATGTGTTCAGAAACTTCAAACAATTCATTATAGGTTAAATCACATACCTCTTCTTGATCTGATTGTTCAGCATTATCAGCCATCAAGCAAAGGTTGGTGACTTCTTCTTCTTTTTCAGTCTCAGATGAGTCTGAAGCTGAGTTCGCCCAAAAAGCCTTTTGAAACTTCTTCTTGCCCTTCTTTACCATTGGTTTCTCCTCTACCTTCTCCTTGCTAGGAGTGGCTTTGAGTTTTGGACAATCAGTCTTTATATGACCTGGCTTCCTGCATTCATAACAAATCACTTCATTAGAAACCTTGCCATTTCTGTTATACTTACCTCTATTCCATTACTGACGTCTCTTCTGCTTCCTCTTTAAAAAGCTTTTGAATTGTCTAGTCATCAGTGCAATATCGTCTTCATCCTCAGGTTGGGAGTGTTCACTTTCTGACTCTTCCACATTTAGTGCAATATTCTTGTCCTTTCCTGGTTCACCTGCATCAATCTTTCTTTGACTTACTCCTTGCTCATAAGCAATGAGTGAACCAAGAAGATTGTCAATGGAATAAATGTTTAGATCTTTAGACTCTGTAATTACAGTAATTTTAGCATCGTATGCAGTAGATAAACAACGAAGAGTTTTATTGACCATTTCAGCATTAGTTAGTTCCCTACCAAGTGCATGCAAAGAGGTGACAATTTGAGTGAATCTTGTGTACATGTCTGAAATAGATTCATTAGGTTTCATGCGAAATAATTCATAGTCATGTAACAAGATATTGAGTCTTGATTGCTTAACCTCATTTGTCCCTTCATAAGTTATACAAAGTCTATCCCATATGTCCTTTCCACTTTTACAAGTGGAAACTCGCATGTAGTCTTCAGATTTTAAAGCACAAAAGAAACTATTTAAATCTTTCGCATTTAATTGTGCTAAGTCACGTTCTTCAATAGTCCAATCTGCATAGGGTATTTCTACCCTAATTCTATCAACTAATCTAGTTGGTTTTGAGTTACCTTCCTGGACTAGCATCCACATGCGATAATCAAGTGACTGTAAGAAAGTAGACATGCGTGTTTTCAAAAAATCAAAAGGAATATTGTCAAACAGTGGAGGTCTAGTGATAGAGTAACCCTCAGGTGTGTTTCGGTTTCCAAATGTAGCCATCTACGTTAATCAAAAAGTAGTTCAAACTTATGATTTTGAAACTATGCTCTGATACCACTTGTTGAGTCCAGTAATTAGGTTGTTAAGCCTAAGTAAATGTCCCACGGCTACCAAGAGGGGGGTGAATTGGTAGTTTAAAAATTTTAAGCCCTCTTAATGATTAAGTTAAACCGAAATAAAATTTTCTTTTAAAGTTTGTAAAAAAATGTTTTTCAACCACAGAGTTTTTAAAACTGAAATTTAAAGTGCGGAAACGTAAAAATAATAAAGTAAATGACACCAGATTTATAGTGGTTTAGTCTATAACCAGACCTACATCCACTCCTCAGAGGCACCCTCTGAGTATTGCACTAAAACCAATAGTGACTCTCCTTTAGCACCCACAGCAAGGCGGAGAAGCCTTCACAACACACACTTTTCACCACTACCCGGTGCGGCAGAGAACCATCGTCCTTTTACACAATCCACAGTGCTGGCAGAGAACCTTTGTCCTTTTACACTCTCCTAGTGAGGGCAAAGAACCCTACGGCTATTCACACTCTCCAAGTGTAGGCAGAGAACCTTTCCGCTGTTCACACTCTCCAAGTGTAGGCAGAGAACCTTTCCACTATTCACACTCTCCAAGTGTAGGCAGAGAACCCTTCGGCTGTTCACACTCTCCAAGTGTCAGCAGAGAACCGGTTCTCCTTGACTGATCTTCTCACAAGAATCTAGAAGGAAGAAGGAAAAGAGTGAAGAAATCCAATTTCACAAGTAGAGACTCTTACCTTTGTAATCCAAGTGAAGCCTTCTCGCTCCAGTGGTAGGAATCCTCCTTTGAATGCTCTCTTCCACTCTCTCCTTGGTTATTCTCTCAAGAGCCACAAAGATCAAATGACAAAAAGATTGGGTGGCAGTCTAATTTGGACTATTTATATAAAAGACACGAAAAACCGCCCAAAAACTACAAGTTTCCAATTTTGTACGCAGTGGATCGTCCTGTACGATCTTGGATCATCCTGGACGATTTTACTTAAACGATCTGAAACGACCCTATTTGTATATGTGTATGAAATGACTTCGTACAGATGATCGTCCTGTATGAACTAGGTTCGTCCAGTACGAACGGTTATTACAAGGTCGGTTCTAGAAACTGCTGAAAATTGTTCTAAGTCTGTTAATCGTTTGGACGAGAATATGTTCGTCTGGACGAAAATTTTCCAGAGACCCGATCGTCCTGGACGATTATTTATTTTGTCTGGACAAAAATATTTCAGAGGACCAATCGCCACGGACGATAATTTATTTTCGTATGGACAAAAATTTTCCAGAGACCTGATCGTCCAATACGATATTTAATTTTGTCTGGACAAAAATTTTCCAGAGGACCGGTCGCCTCGTACGATAATTAAATTCATCTGGACAAAAATTTTACAGAGAACCAATCGTCCTGGACGACAATTAATTTCGTCCTGGACAAATAGGACTTAGAAAAAAATTTTTCGAGCAAGTTCCTATTTGTTCCATGTGCTCTATAGGAGATAATTGACGGATCGTCCAGTACGATAAAATATCGTCCCGTACGATCAGTATAAAATTTTATGATCTCCTTATGTGTGTGTTTAAGTTTTTTATTCACTCAATTACAATCACTCCCTTTCAAAATAAATTCAAAGAAAAAATGCAAACTTCAAATTAACAAAATATCTCATGTTGAATTTGATTTGAAGTTATCGTAGTCTGGAGTCTGATTTTCCTGAAATGTTAGTACACACAAGAGCAAATGCAAATCTTCTAAAATTGTTAGGAGATAACTACACATTTTAACAATAATGTTTGGAATCATCAAAACTACATAAGTTGCAAAAAATGTAAAGCATTCAAATAGCAATTATTCTAACAAACTTTCCCTTGACAGAACTGCACCCTCATAGGTTAAGTGGTCTGCTAGAACCCGCAGGCGGGGAGGTACCTAACAAGGAAGAGAAAGTATTAATATGCTTATGCTAACTCTCGGCGGTCCCGAGCTTACTTCTTAGGTCATTAGAGTTACTATGTGAGCCTAAAATTTTTTTATTAAAATTACAAGGAGAAGAATTTTAAGCGTACCCTTACGAAAAAAAGCACTCTGATTCGTATCCAGGCTAAAACAAAACACAACATGCAATGTCCCTAAAAAAGGCTACTACACAAACAATGTAAACAAGCAAATTAAATAATCCAAAATTATAATATCCAATGTCCAATGTCCATATTACACCCAGAATTTGCAAAAAAGTAAAGTGGCCGGGCACCACTGAAAAGAAACCCGGATTCTAATCCTAAGAATGACGCAAGTGATTTTTGAACTGGAATATACAGTTCCTTGAATCTTTATTTCTTCGCCTTCTTTCTTCAATCTTTTCGTTCTGTCTTTTATTCTTCTACGAGCTTCTCGGGTCCGCCGGATTCTGGATATCCAAATGAAAAGAAACTCATCCCTAAGAAGGGTATTTTCTTTTCTATTTGGATATTAAAATCATCATAATTTGGCTTTCCAAATAAAAGAGAATAATCCTCTAAGGTATATTCTCCTTTCTTTGGATTCCAAATTGGATGTGATATCCCACTTTCAAAATCACTTTCACAATTTTTGACTTTTCAAATTCATTTAGGGTTATCCTAAGCAATTTATAGTAAAAATCATCCCAAGCAGTTATATATTTGCATTTTGAATTAAATCCACCAGCCACACTTGGCCACACTCTTTTATTTGGGGGCAAAGCAGCTGAAGCACCTTTAGTATTTTATAAAATTATTGATTAATTAGCTCCCTTTTTCTGCCCTTCACGAGTGTGGCAACCTGTAAGAAATTGTGTTAACAACCCAGATCGCTCCTAACCTATGAGTAATCTAATCATCAATCAAATCACATCACAGAGTACAGTAAAAATAAATAAACAAATACATCAACAATTTTTACAACCAGCATGCAGTGAAAACAGAGAAAAAGCCCGTCATAGTGTAGTAAGAAAGTAAACACCGGCCTAACCTAAAGCTAAAGTCGGTTATCCTAGCAAACAAGTCTAAGTGTGTGCAATAAGCTGTGAGGTTTTGATATGTCCTAGGTTAATAACTGGCTAAAATTTTCTAATTGATTGAATTTTTTTTTAAAAATATTCACTAATCCTAAGGTGAGGAGTCACTAAGTTTTCTATGTTATATATTTCAATCCTAAAGTGTACATGCACCCTAAGTCTAAGTTTTCTAAGACTCAACCCTTAATTTTTTTGTCCTTAAGTGTCACTACTATTATATAGGTTGAAAAAATGTTGTTATCACTAACCCTTAGGACTTTTCGTGTGTGTAAAAGGAGTTTAGGGATCTAAAATAAAATAAAAGTAATCCTAATAAAATTGAAGTTACTACAATGACCTAAAGGATAGAGTTCGCACAAACCACATAAAAGGGGCCCCTATTGGTTTTCTAAGTTTAGAATACTCACAGTCACCGGGGGCTACGACCCGGTGGTTCCACCCGTAGCACCTCTACCCGGTTGGATAGAGGCGTCTGACGTCATTATCTCCTTGTCCTTTTGTCCACTCGATCAATACCGTTCCTCGTAGTTCATGCCAATTAAGAAAAGAAAATAGGGATTAGAAAGTACATTTAATAATTATTAATAAATTAATTGAAATTTATTAAAAATAAAGACGTACCTTTCTTCGGGCTTGAACACTGGTTTTGTTGAATGTCTTTTTGGAACTTTTACTTTCGAAAGCACATTTTATATCTTTCCAATATTCACTTCCACTTTTCCAAACTTACATAATTTCCACCAAATAAACACTTTACCTCTCACATTTTCACACTTCTCCCTTCCCAAAATCATACTCTACATTTTCCTAAAACACTTTTATACATTTCTCCTTTTCAACTTTCCATACCTTTTACCTTTCAACATATAAGCACACAATTCACCTTTCAAAACATACATTTTACACATTCCAAAACTCACACAATCATCTTTTGAAGCATACGCTCGTCACTTTTAAGATACATACTTCTCACTTTTCAAATTACCCAAGTTCATTTCTCAAACCCATCCTTTCATTTTTTACCTTTTAAAACACAAAAGTTCTAAAATTCAACATTATACACTTTCCACAAAATTAAGCACTTTACTTTTCCACTCTTTACATATATCACCTTCTACACAAATCAACACACAATTCACCTCTCAAAATAGACTCAACTTCTATATTAAAGAAAATGTCATTGCAATATACAAGTTACCATAAACCCTTCTAATAATAAATATGAGAAATAATAATTGATGCCATCCTACTCTATTCAAAGATTCATTAAATTACCAATGTAAAGCATATAAACTAGCATTTGAAAAACAGTTCTCAAAATTCAATCACGAAGCATATGCATAATTTCCAATGAATTTCATACATGAACCGAACTCCTGTTCTCAATAAAGAGCATAAAAATCTCTTCATTATTTTGATTTTACAAAAGAAAACAATAAAGACAAGTTTAGCTTTCATTACTTTTATTCTATTCATAAAAAAATATATATATTAAAATTTCTTCTAGATCTTACGAAAGATATTCAAATGAACACAACTCTAGCACATTTAGAAAGTAAGGATTTATGTAAACTACATTTTTTTTTATTCTCAAGAAAAATGAATAGAAAATTCTTAGCAAACACTATCTTAAACCCTTTTTCAGAGAAAATAATGCAATTATATTCATAGGTTCAATAAATCTTGCATCAAAAAGCAAGCTCTATTGTATATAAATTTTTTTTTTCTTCTAAGAGAAAAAAAAAATAAAAATAAATTAACTAAACTACTCTTAGCGTATATGGAAAAGAATGAGGAAAAGGAGAAGAGAAGAATGGGATGAATTTACCTTGCAAGGTAAGGAAAGCCGGCGGCTAGAGCTTGCCACGGGTTAAGATTTGCGACCTTGCTGCGAACACAGAAGGGAGAACGGGCTGGGCGGCGTTTAAGGTGGTGTCGTCTTTGAAGAAGTCTGAATAGAGAGGGGGTGTTCGGCTTGGGCTGATCTGCAGCCTTTCACGCAAGAGTGCAAGGAAGCAGCAGGTGGATTTCGGCCTGGATTGTGCGAATAGGGAGCGACGGCAGAGGGCTTCTTGCGGCTTTTTTTTCTGAATGAATAGAGAGCGAAGGGAGATGGGGGGACTTCGGTTTCATGAACTGTAGAATGATGGGTTGAGGCTTCGTGCGTGTAGGAGAATACCGAATGGGGGAAGGAGTTTGTTGCAAACTGAATGAGAGGGATCGTCGGGGCAGTTTTCAAACTTGGGGATTTTCGAAATGGGGCCATTCGAACTGCAGGGGAAGCCGATCAGGAGGCGATGGAGTTTTGTTTCTTGCGAATGAGAGAGTGCCGAGAATGCAAGATAGAGGGAGATGGATCCGTTCGCCAACTGCAGAGAGGAGCGGGCCTTTTTTTTGTGAATTGAGAGAGAAGGGATCGTGGGGTTCGGTTCTATCCGAAATAGGAGGCAGAGATGGTTGGGTGGTTTTCTGTGTGTGAATGAGAAGCGTGTGAGAGTGGGAAGTTCTGAGAATTGTCGAGAGAAAGGGATAGTTTTCTGAAAATGAGAGATGGGGTTCAGTTAGACAAGCACTAATTGCATATGATTATATTTTATTTCAAATAAATTAATGGCTTAGATTAATCATAATTTAAAATGAAATCAAGAGTTAGTTTATAATTCAAATTGAATTAGAATATTATTTATAAAATTATTGATAATTTAAAAAAATATATTTTGAGTTAATTTAAAAATAGAAATAATTTTAAAAATACTAATTTTATTTCAATTATAATGATTTGAATTTGAACGAGTCGAGGCGAATTTGATTTGATTTCAATTTGATTTATGAATTCATTTGAGCCCAATGATGTATCAATTTGATCGAAAATAAATTAGACCATATCAAATTGAGTTGATCGACTTCGACGAATCATAAATTGAGCTTGATTTGAGTTCATTTGGAGTTGAATTAGAATTGAATTGAATGGATTTTGATTCTAGTTGAGTGATAGGTTCGCATCGATGCTACGTCAGTGGGAATTCACCTAAGAGAAATCCTACGGGTGTGACATCTACACTACGTTACGAAAAACCTAGGTACTAGAGTTAATCTCGGGGAAATTGACCTCGAATAATGAGGTCAACAAATGGACCCCCAATAGGCATGATAAACTTGCCAAAGTTTATCGTGCGTATTGATGTTGACCAAAATTATCAATTAGATCCAGAGTTGAAGTTGAAGATTTAAGTTTATGAATTTAGAAGATTTTGTTCTTTGATAGATAATCAAAATGAACAATTTATAGAGATTCGAGTTGAAGAATTGATTTGAAGTTTGATGTCAGAATTGATGGCTTTAGTAAAATGATAACTAATGAGATTAGTATCATTTAGCAAAACCAAAAATTTGAAAAAGTTGAATGTGGCTTATGACGAATAGGGATTTTGAATTTGATTTTGGTTTGAATATGATTTTGATAAGACTAAAGTCTTCTTTCTAGTTCAAGAGGAAGGATGCCACTAAGTTGGAACTTACACTTAACTCAACGAACTAAAGGGTGTCTTCTAAGAAAAGAATGCAACCTATGGAAAAGATTGTATCTAATCTTGGAAAGTTTAAAATTTACGTTTTTCACTAGGAAGGTGCCACGAGGGGCATTCTCCAACACTAGCGGATTCATGAGTAAAGGATGCCTAAGTGTGGGGACTCACACCTAACCGCAGAGGATCAAATGATCATATGGAAAGGAAGACTAAGTGTGGGGACTCACACCTAACCATAGAGGATCAGATTTAAGATTTACAATTTACACTAGGATGGTACCACGAGGGGCGTTCTCCAACTATAGTAGATGACCGTAAGGAAAGGATGCCTAAGTGTGGGGACTCACACCTAACCTTAGAGGATCGATTTAAGATTTAAGATTTACACTAGGATGGTGCCATGAGGGGCGTTCTCCAACTCTAGCGAATGATCGTAAGGAAAGGATGCCTAAGTGTGGGGACTCACACCTAACCATAGAGGATCGATTTAAGATTTAAGATTTAATGAAGAGAAGATGCTATTAGGGATGCTTATACTTCACTTCGGGATAAAAATTAGGATGCCACTAGGGATGCTTAAACCTAACTCCAAAGATGTCAATAGGATGCCGTAGGAGGAATTATACCTAAGGACATATTTAAGATTTAGAATTTAATGAAGAGAAGATGCCGCTGGGGATGCTTATACTTCTCCTCGGGATGAAGATTAGGATGCCACTAGGGATTCTTACTCCTAACTTCAAAGATGTCAATAGAATGCCGTAGGAGGACTTATACCTAAAGACGGATTTAAGATTTAAGATTTAATGAAGAGAAGATGCCGCTAGGGATGCTTATACTTCTCCTCGGGATGAAGATTAGGATGCCACTAGGGATGCTTACTCCTAACTCCAAAGATGTCAATAGGATGTCATAGGAGGACTTATACCTAAAGATGTATTTAAGATTTAAGATTTAATGAAGAGAAGATGCCGCTGGGGATGCCTATACTTCTCCTGGGGACAAAGATTAGGATGCCACTAGGGATGCTTACTTCTAACTCCAAAGATGTCAATAGGATGTCGTAGGAGGACTTATACCTAAAGACAGATTTAAGATTTAGAATTTAATGAAGAGAAATTGATTTCTTTAAAACTTTGGATCATTTCCCTTCATCACAAATGACATTGACAAAATGTAAATATTCGATTAGAGATTAAAACATTTGTATATGTCATTTTCTGGAAGAGAATGAAAAATATTTGGAAGAATAAAAATTTTGAAAATTCATTGAATTGAAAATTTGTTCTCTTTTTTAACAGAGTTGATCCTTATAACTTACAAATATTCCACTGGGGATTTTGTTTTTATATTGGATCATTATATGTGAAAAAGGGAAAATTAATAAAAGGACAATTCTATAGTAATACTATAGAACATCTCAATTATTTCAAATCTTGCAACTTTTTCAATTTTGATTTGTTGCAAATCTATTTTTTATGTCTTATGTTTTGATGATTGACAAACACTGCTTTCTTGGACAGCTTGTTGCTTCTAACTTTTCAGGAATCGACGATCGGACAATCAAAAAGGAGCCAAGTTCAGAAATGCGTAGGTTTAGGGTTGAGTCAGTCTGTACTTTTGTTTTTTACCTTTTGAGTCCTCTTGTAATAGTCTAAAAGACTGATGCTTTGTAACCCTTCACACACACACTTGAGAGACTTAGAAATTCTGTTTTTACTCATATCGGCCAGGACGATTTCTTTGATCGGCCTGGCCGATTAGCTTAAAACAGAAAGTCTAATTAAGGAATCTTAATTAAGGCAGCCTACGTTAACAGATCGTCCTGGACGATACGTGTATCGGCCAGGACGATAAGCTCAAAACAGAAATAAGTAGCCGCCATAGACAAGTATGGTATACCATATCTTTAAATTATCGGCCAGGATGATCCTCGTATCGGCCTGGACGATATTAATAATTTATGCCATAATTGTTCAGGAAATCAAGGAAGTAATTAAGGATGATTGATACGATCATATCGTCCTGGCCGATCGAGTCAAAAACCTTAAGTTACTTCAGGACGATCAATATCGGCCAGCCCGTATTCAGGGCTATTGTCAGGACGATTTTCCTCTGATTTGAACTGATCGGCCAGGACGATCGTGAGATCGGCCTGGACGATCAAGCCAATTAACAATCATCCAGCTTTACATCCAGGGCTATGCTCTGGCCGATCTTTATTGATTTGTATTGATCGGCCAGGCCGATATCCATATCGGCCTGGACGATATTGTCGGCAACTTGCAATTAATGAGCTCTTTTGGAGCTCTTCTATTTAAGAGCTTCTAGTTCAACGTTTTTAAGAGATTTTTTGGCTGCTTCCTTGACCTAAGAAGGCCTTGAGGAGAGAAAGAGAGAGAGAAGAGAGAGAGAGGATCTTGTGAGGGGGAGCTTGTGAGGGGTTTCACAAGGGTTGCTTCAAGGATCTCTCTGCGTCATCTTCGTCTAGAGTTTCTCGTCCGTGGAAGGGTCGGTAGAGGTAAGGAGCTTTGCTTTTAGTTCTGGTTCTCTGCCAGCTTCAGGAGGAAGCAAAAGGAGATAGGTTCTCTGCCTTGCCGGGGTGGCAAAAAGGAGGTTCTTGTGAGGGTTTCTCCACCTAGCCGTGGGGGCTAAAGGAGAGTCACTTTTTGTGTAGTGCAATACTTGGAGGGTGCCACCAAGGAGTGGACGTAGGTCGAG
This sequence comes from Dendrobium huoshanense, assembly GCA_016618105.1. Lineage (NCBI taxonomy): Eukaryota > Viridiplantae > Streptophyta > Magnoliopsida > Asparagales > Orchidaceae > Dendrobium > Dendrobium huoshanense. The sequence continues at coordinate 23,834,225 of CM028357.1, forward strand.
TCGACCGAACCACTATAAATTTTCTGTGTTCTTTTTCTTGCTTCCGCACTTTTAAATTCCGCATTATTTTGTGGTGTGATTTGGTTTATGTGATTTTATTTCTTTGTTTAAAAAGAAGTTTTTAAAATACCAATTCACCCCCCCTCTTGGTTAGTTTGGGACTAAGTTCATAGGGCTTAACATCCCCATCGAACTTTCAAGTGGTATCAGAGCGTGATTCGAAAATTAAAGTTTGAAAACTTTTTGAATTTGATCCATGTCTAACTTTGGGAATCGCAACACTACGGAAGGGTATTCTATTACCCGACCTCCTCTGTTCGATAACCTACCTTTTGATTTTTGGAAAACTCGCATGTCAACTTTTCTACAATCTACTGATTATCGCATGTGGATGCTTATTCAAGAAGGTTATTCTCCACCTTCTCGTGAAATTAACGGTTTTAAAACTGAAGTTGCTTTTACCGAATGGACTTTTGATGAACGAGATTTAGCTCAACTAAATGCGAAATGTTTGAATTATTTTTTCTGTGCTTTAAAATCTGAGGATTACATGCGTGTTTCAACTTGCAAGACTGGTAAAGAAATTTGGGATAAATTGTGCATTACTTATGAAGGCACTAATGAAGTTAAACAATCCCGTTTAAACATTCTCTTGCATGACTACGAACTTTTTTGTATGAAACCTCATAAATCGATTTCTGACATGTACACTAGGTTTACTCAGATTGCTACTTCATTGCATGCACTAGGAAAAGAACTTTCGAACTATGAAAAAGTTAACAAGATTTTGAGATGCTTGCCTTCTTCTTATGATGCAAAAATTACTGCAATCACTGAATCTAAAGATTTAAATACCTATTTTATTGATAACTTGCTTGGCTCACTCATTGCTTACGAGCAAGGGGTGAATCAAAGAAATCTTGATGCAGGTGAGAAGAAAAAGGAGAAAACAATTGCATTGAAGGCACACAAATCGGATTCTGAATCTTCATGGTCTGAAAGCGATGGAGTTGCCTTCATCACAAGGCAATTCAAAAGCTTTCTAAGGAAGAAACACAAGCATCATCAAAATTGGAGAAAAGGTAAGGATCATAAACATATTAAAGGATCTTCTGATGTTGTTTGTTTTGAATGCAAGAAATCGGGACATGTAAGAGCCGATTGTCCTACACTTCAAGATCAATCAAGCAAAGAAAAAGAAAAAGGTGAGGAGAAAGCTAAGTCTAGGAAGGAGAATAAGAAAATCCAAAGAGGCTTCTGGGCATAATCTGGTACTGATTCCTCTGAGACTGAACCAGAGGAAGAGACTACAAACTTGTGTTTCATGGGAAAAGATCAAATTGATCAAGAAGAGGTATGTGAACTTTCATACGATCAACTTCTTGAAGTTTCAGAAAAAATCCATGCATCATATAGGAAATTAAAGAAAACTCATGCTAGCTTGAAATTAGAATTCTTAAATCTACAAAAAGAGCATGAAATTTTGATTAAAGACCATCAAACAATTGATTCAAATCACATGACTTTACTTGATGAGTTTGATGAGTTAAATAAAAATCATGGTAAGTTAGTTGAAGAGCATGATGCATTGAAAATATCACACACATCTCTTGAATCTGATTTTAAGAAGTCAAAAGAAATAGAAAAAGATTTGAGGATTGAAAATGAAGTTTTAGAAGACACAAACTTGAAGATTCAAAATGATTTAGAAGCATGTAAGAAATCTAGGATGACTTCTACTTTTAATCAATTGCCAAAACCTAGAGAGAGGCATTATAACTCAAATCACTTAAGAAATCCCTTTCCTGGAGTTAGATGTTTTTCTTGTGGCATGCTAGGACATATCTCACACACTTGCACAATTCATCATAGTTCACATTGGGTGTGGAGACCTAAGATGCATAATCCACAGCATACCACACATGCATTGCATTCTTCTCTTCATAAGAAGGAACCCAAACCTGCTTGGGTTCCTAAAACTAACATCTGATAGTTTTGCAGGAAGTCTCTCACAAAAGACCTCGTGAGAGTATGTGGTACCTGGACAGTGGATGCTCTCGACATATGACTGGTGATGCTAGCCAGTTTGTTGTACTAGAATCCAGGACTGGAGGCAAGGTTACTCTTGGAGACAACACCACCAGGAAGGTGGTAGGAGCAGGTATAATCGGAAATTCCAAGAACCTTATGATTGAAAATGTTTTGCTTGTAGATGGATTGAAGCACAACTTGCTCAGCATCAGTCAATTCTGTGACAAAGGCTTCATCGTACAATTCTTCACGAATTCATGCATTGTAAGTTTAAGTAACAACACCATTTTGCAGGGAAAAAGGGTAAACAACGTCTATATGCTTGATTTAAATAGCATTGAATGTGCTGCTTCTTTTTGCTTAAAAACTGTCATTGATGATTCCTGATTGTGGCACAGGAGGCTTTGTCATGCAAGTATGAAAACCCTTAGGAAAGTGACCCAAAAAGACCTAGTTAGAGGTGTCCCCAAACTTAAGTTTACAAAAGACCACCTTTGTGATGCCTGTCAACTAGGAAAGCAAATTCACTCTTCGTTTCACCCCATAAAGGACATTAGCACCTCTAGACCTTTAGAAGTCCTTCACATGGATTTGTTTGGACCCATTAGCATAGCAAGTTTGGGAGGGAAAGTCTATGGTTTTGTGATTGTTGATGACTACTCGAGGTTCACTTGGACTAGATTTCTTTCTCATAAAAATGAGTCTTTTGAGGAGTTTAAAACTTTTTCTACTTGGATTCAGAAGAAGCTAGGGTGTGAGATTTTGACCATCCATAGTGATCATGGGGGAGAGTTTGAAAATGAAAAATTTGGAGATTTTTGTGAGGAGAAGGGGATTAGCCACAAATTTTCAGCCCCTAGGACTCCTCAGCAGAATGGAGTAGCTGAAAGGAAGAACCGGACCTTGGTGGAAGCCGCTAGAGCCATGCTTGCTGAGTATTCACTTCCAAAATACTTTTGGGCTGAAGCGGTTAACACAGCATGTTATGTGTTGAATAGGGTAAATGTTAGAGTCAAATTAGAAAAGACACCCTATGAGATCCTTAAGGGTTGGACACCCAATCTTTCCCACCTTCATGTCTTTGGTTGTAAGGTTTTCATTCACAACAATGGAAAGTCTCACTTGGGAAAATTTGATCCTAAATCTGATGAAGGAGTATTCTTGGGATATTCTAGTGTTGGGAAATCTTTTAGAGTGTTTAACAAGAGAACCTTGATGGTGGAAGAGACAACCCATGTAGTTTTTGATGAGTCTGATCATAAGAAACATGGAGTAGATGATGATGATGTTGGAGAGATTACAAGTGGAGTAGAAAATTTGGGGAAGGGGAGTGAGCACCTAAACAATGGAGGAGTAGAAGGAGTCACCCAAGGAATAGAAACTTTTGATGAAAGGGGAGAAACTTCATACACTTTGCCTAGAGATTGGAGATACTCTACTAGTCACCCCAAGGATTTGATCTTAGGAGACCTTTCTAGTGGAGTTAAGACTAGACATGGACTTAGGAAGGAGGTAAACCACTCTGCCTTTATCTCTATGACTGAACCCACCACCATTAACCAAGCCCTCTCTGATGAGTTTTGGATGTTAGCAATGCAAGAAGAGTTGAACCAATTTGTTAGGAATGATGTTTGGGAACTTGTGGAAAGACCTAAGGGACAAAGTGTAGTTGGGACAAAGTGGGTATTTAAGAACAAAGTGAATGATTCAGGAGTGTTGGTGAGGAATAAAGCAAGATTGGTGGCTAAGGGGTACAATCAAATAGAAGGGATAGACTTTGAAGAGACTTTTGCCCCTGTAGCTAGATTGGAAGCTATTAGAGTGCTACTAGCCTTTGCTTGTTATAAAGGATTTAAGCTTTTTCAAATGGACGTCAAGAGTGCCTTTTTAAATGGGGAGATAAAAGAAGATGTGTTTGTAGAACAACCTCCAGGTTTTGAGAGCTCTCAATTTCCAAATCATGTGTTTAAATTAAAAAAGGCTTTGTATGGTTTAAAACAAGCACCTAGAGCTTGGTATGAGAGGCTTAGCACATTCTTACTAGAGAGGGAGTTTGTCAAGGGGAGCGTAGACACCACCCTTTTTCTTAAAAAAGTTGGAGATGATTTACTCATTGTTCAGATCTATGTTGATGATATACTCTTTGGATCCTCTAATAAAAATTTGTGTGATGATTTTTCTAAAACAATGAGTAGAGAGTTTGAGATGAGTTTAATGGGAGAATTGTCTTACTTTTTGGGGTTTAGCATAAAACAATTGGAAGATGGCACTTTTCTAAATCAAACAAAATACATAAAAGACATTTTGAAGAAATATGAGATGGACAAAGCCAAGCCAATTAACACTCCCATGACTTCTAGTGCTCCGTTGGATAAGGACCCAAGTGGTAAGTCTGTTGATAAGAAGAAGTACAGAGGTATGATTGGATCTTTACTTTACTTAACTGCAAGCCGACCTGACATTATGTTTAGTGTTTGCCTTTGTGCTAGGTTTCAAGCTGACCTAAGGAATCCCACATGACTGCTATTAAAAGGATTTTTAGATACCTTTTGGGGACACAAGGATTAGGGATTTGGTACCCTAGACATAGCACTTCTTTTGAAATTATTGGTTTTTCTGACTCTGATTTTGCAGGATGCAAGGTGGATAGAAAGAGCACCTCCGGAATTTGTCAATTCATTGGACAATCCTTGGTCTCTTGGTCTAGTAGAAAGCAAAATTCTGTTGCACTTTCCACTGCTGTAGCTGAATACATTGCTCTTGAAAGTTGTGTGGCCCAAGTTCTTTGGTTGAAACAACAGGTATTGGATCTAGGATTACATGTAAGCACCATCTCAATTTTTTGTGACAACACTAGTGCCATATGCATCTCTAAAAATCCTATCCAACATTCAAGAACTAAACACATTGACATTAGGCATCACTTTATTAGAGATCATGTGACTAAGGGAGACATTGAGTTACACCATGTGACAACTGAAAACCAACTGGCAGACATCTTTACTAAACCACTGGCCTTCGACACTTTCAGTTCTTTAAGGACCAGATTGGGTGTGATTGACATAAATTCATGAAACCTTTTTTAGCTAAATTTTTCTTTTTTTGTTACCTTCTTTTTCCTTTTCGTGTACCTTAGTTTTAGATCTTCACTGATATAATATCTCTTGTCTTGTCTTTAACAATTTGTAGTTAATATGTTTTCATCCACTTAAACACCTAGATAGTATGAATATCTTGTGATTGTGTCTCTTTCCCTAACGTAGTATTAGTGGCATAGTTTTCTTTTCTAATCAAAAGTCTATCTCAAAATAAAAGATTGTTTATGAAACTAAGATCCTTTCTAAAGCTTGCTTAAGCAAATCTATCTTGTATTTACAATGATTAAAAGTTTTTTTGTCACATCATGATCCCTCGTTACTCTTGTCTTCGATTATTAATCCTGCTTGTGGTAATTCTTCCCTATGTTAGAGAGAGAGCTCCTATTCTCTAATATCTGAGAAGATATATTCACAACTAAGTTTTTTAAAAGAGTCTAAAAGGGAATCTAGCTTGCAAAAATAAAAAAAATTTGGCCAATGATGCCAACAAAAGAAGCGCAAAGACGCCAAAAAATTGAAAAAATCTATAAAAAGATGCGCAAAGCGCCACAACATTAACAAGAGGCATAAAATGAGCCCACTCAAAAGCAAGCTACTCTCCCTTTTTATATCTTTTAGAACCTAGAAGTTTTGATTCTCAAAGGCTTGATCTCGATTATCGTTCGATTGTGACAAATCTACCTCATTATTTTATGGAGATACTTTCCTTATGCCAAGTGGTGGGTAGATTCTTTTTCTCATATCCAATTAATTATTTGAGTTAGGTCATTGATTTCAAAAGACGATTCTACCCTAAGACAACGATTTTGGCTAAGGGTAAACCATGAACGGATATTCTCCTATTCTATGGATTAAATGAGATTGGTAACACGTTAACTCACAAATTTTTAAATCAATCACATGAAATACTATATCATTGATGTGCCTTGTTTTTTTTTTTAAAAAAAAAAAAAAAAAAAAAGGGGGAGAAGTTTATGAGGAGAACCTCTTTTACTATGCTTTCATGTACCCTCCTTTTTTGATATGTCAAAAGGGGGAGAAGTTTATTAGGATGCCACTAGGGATGTTTACTCCTAACTCCAAAGATGTCAATAGGATTTCATAAGAGGACTTATACCTAAAGATGTATTTAAGATTTAAGATTTAATGAAGAGAAGATGCCGCTGGGGATGCCTATACTTCTCCTGGGGACAAAGATTAGGATGCCACTAGGGATGCTTACTCCTAACTCCAAAGATGTCAATAGGATGCCGTAGGAGGACTTATACCTAAAGACAGATTTAAGATTTAGAATTTAATGAAGAGAAATTGATTTCTTTAAAACTTTGGATCATTTCCCTTCATCACAAATGACATTGACAAAATGTAAATATTCGATTAGAGATTAAAACATTTGTATATGTCATTTTCTGGAAGAGAATGAAAAATATTTGGAAGAATAAAAATTTTGAAAATTCATTGAATTGAAAATTTGTTCTCTTTTTTAACAGAGTTGATCCTTATAACTTACAAATATTCCACTGGGGATTTTGTTTTTATATTGGATCATTATATGTGAAAAAGGGAAAATTAATAAAAGGACAATTCTATAGTAATACTATAGAACATCTCAATTATTTCAAATCTTGCAACTTTTTCAATTTTGATTTGTTGCAAATCTATTTTTCATGTCTTATGTTTTGATGATTGACAAACACTGCTTTTCTTGGACAGCTTGTTGCTTCTAACTTTTCAGGAATCGACGATCGGACAATCAAAAAGGAGCCAAGTTCAGAAATGCGTAGGTTTAGGGTTGAGTCAGTCTGTACTTTTGTTTTTTACCTTTTGAGTCCTCTTGTAATAGTCTAAAAGACTGATGCTTTGTAACCCTTCACACACACACACACACTTGAGAGATTTAAAAATTCTGTTTTTACTCATATCGGCCAGGACGATTTCTTTGATCGGCCTGGCCGATCAGCTTAAAACAGAAAGTCTAATTAAGGATTCTTAATTAAGGCAGCCTACGTTAACAGATCGTCCTGGACGATACGTGTATCGGCCAGGACGATAAGCTCAAAATAGAAATAAGTAGCCGCCATAGACAAGTATGGTATACCATATCTTTAAATTATCGGCCAGGACGATCCTCATATCGGCCTGGACGATATTAACAATTTATGCCATAATTGTTCAGGAAATCAAGGAAGTAATTAAGGATGATTGATACGATCATATCGTCCTGGACGATCGAAAGATCGGCCAGGCCGATCGAGTCAAAAACCTTAAGTTACTTCAGGACGATCAATATCGGCCAGCCCGTATTCAGGGCTATTGTCAGGACGATTTTCCTCTGATTTGAACTGATCGGCCAGGACGATCGTGAGATCGGCCTGGACGATCAAGCCAATTAACAATCTTCCAGCTTTACATCCAGGGCTATGCTCTGGCCGATCTTCATTGATTTGTATTGATCGGCCAGGCCGATATCCATATCGGCCTGGACGATATTGTCGGCAACTTGCAATTAATGAGCTCTTTTGGAGCTCTTCTATTTAAGAGCTTCTTGTTCAACGTTTTTAAGAGATTTTTCGGCTGCTGCCTTGACCTAAGAAGGCCTTGAGGAGAGAAAGAGAGAGAGAAGAGAGAGAGAGGATCTTGTGAGGGGGAGCTTGTGAGGGGTTTCACAAGGGTTGCTTCAAGGATCTCTCTGCGTCATCTTCGTCTAGAGTTTCTCGTCCGTGGAAGGGTCGGTAGAGGTAAGGAGCTTTGCTTTTAGTTCTGGTTCTCTGCCAGCTTCAGGAGGAAGCAAAAGGGGATAGGTTCTCTGCCTTGCCGGGGTGGCAAAAAGGAGGTTCTTGTGAGGGTTTCTCCACCTAGCCGTGGGGGCTAAAGGAGAGTCACTTTTTGTGTAGTGCAATACTTGGAGGGTGCCTCCAAGGAGTGGACGTAGGTCGAGTCGACCGAACCACTATAAATTTTCTGTGTTATTTTTCTTGCTTCCGCACTTTTAAATTCCGCGTTATTTTGTGGTGCGATTTGGTTTATGTGAATTTATTTCTTTGTTTAAAAAGAAGTTTTTAAAATACCAATTCACCCCTCCTCTTGGTTAGTTTGGGACTAAGTTCATAGGGCTTAACATCCCCATCGAACTTTCATGATTTTCAAAAGTACACAAATTATTTGGACCCAGTACAAAATTTCACATTAAAAAAGAAACTTGAGAACAACGTATATTCTGAGAAATTTGTAATTTTATTACAAAATCTTCATAACAACATCATTACACATAGTATTTCTTAAGAAAATGCCCATTGATGGGTAACATAGGACGATCACCCTTACAATCCACCAATTGGTAAGATCCTCCTTGGTAGACTTTCTCCACCACAAAAGGACCTTCCCAGGTAGGCTCAAATTTACCCCCAAACCTTCGATGAGTCAAGATAGGTCTACGTAATACCAACACAAGCTCTCCTACTCGAGAGGTTCTAGGGCGGACCAATTTATCATGTGCTTGAGCCATACGGGATTTATATAACTCGAGGTTCTGTTGAGCCTGCAATCGCTTCTCTTCTAAACCTTCGAGTTCTTCTAGTCAAAGTCGGACGTTCTGTTCAGATGTGATACTATTATTAACTGCAACTCTTAGAGAGGGAAGTTGTACCTCTAAAGGGAGAACAGCCTCTGCCCCAAAGACTAAAGCAAACGGTGTAGACTAAGTTGGGGTTCTATATGTGGTTCGATAAGCCCATAGAGCCTCACCCAACTTTTCATGCCACTGTCGCTTATTGTCTTCTAAGATTTTCTTTAAAATTCCTACCAATGACTTATTGAAGGCCTCCGCCAATCCATTCATCTGTGGATAATAGCTCGTGGAGTATCTCCAATCGATATTGTGACGTTTAGCAAAATTGTTCATTTTGGTACTTTTGAAAGAGGGACCATTATCGGATATAATTCGACGAGGAATGCCGAATCGATATATGATATGGTCTCTAAAGAACTGGAGCACATTATGAGTCTTGACTTCTCATAATGGAACAGCTTCTGCCCATTTTGTAAAGTAATCTGTTGCTGCTAGAATGAATCGGTGACCTTTAGAAGAAGGAGGGTCGATAGGGCCAATGATATTCGTGCCCCAACTTTCAAAAGGCCATGAAGCGATTGTTGGATGTAGGACATTAGGAGGTTGGTGTAGGACTACACCATGTACTTGGCACTGGTGACAACGACGTGCAACAAATATATAGTCGTCAATTATTGAGGGACAGTAATATCCTAACCTTTTAATTTTCATCTTCATTTTAGGACCAGATTGGTGAGCACTACACAATCCAGCATGTACCTCGATCACAATCTTTTGGGCTTCTTGTTTGTTAAGAAAATGTAACCACAATTGATCAAAAGACTAACAGTACAAAGTGTCGTTTATCAGCGTATAAGAGAGAGCCCTTCTCTTAATCTGATCTACAGTAGATTTCTCTTGAGGGAGTTTGTTTTCTTGCAAGTAGTCAATGAAAGGTTTTCTCTAGTCAACCGTTTCAAGTCTATAGGAGATAAGATTTTGCGACCTTGAACCTCTATAGAGATTGACTCTTCTTCTATACAAGCTAACTCTTTTGCAAGTTTTGCAAGGGTATCCGCCATAGAGTTTCTTCCACGGGGTATCCTATATAAGGTCACACTTGGAATTTGTTCGAGAAGCTTCATAGTGTAATGATAGTACGAAAGAAGCTGAGGTTTTAAGACTTTGTAAATACCAGCAACTTGATTGATAATAAGTTGAGAATCTCCAAAGATCTTGATTTTCCTAATTTCCATTGATATTGCTAATTCTAAACAAGTTATTAGAGCTTCGTATTCACCTTCGTTATTAATACAAGGCTCTAATAAATTATAAGAATAACGCAACAATCCTTTTTCAGGGGTTATGAAAACCAGCCCGATACCAGCCTTCCCTAGGATTACTTCCTGAGGTTCCCCAATCTTTTGTGAAGATACGGCACCATCAAAATATAATTCCCATCTATTTCCTTCTTGCTCCTCTAAATTCATAATTTGTTCATCAGGGAGATCATCATTTAGAGGGAACTCAGCAGGGATCGGGTGTTCTGCTAAGAAATCAGCTACGGCTTGACCTTTGATAGCACGTAAGGGTATAAACGTGATATCAAATTGGAGCAAGAACATTGACCATTTTTCCAAACGTACTGACAATGTTGGACGAGTCATCAGGTATTGGAGCGGATTGCTCTAGAAATGAGATTGATTTTATGAGCTATTATATAATGCCTTAATTTTCGGGAAGCTAAAATCAAGGCTAAACAATGTTTCTCAATAGGAGGGTAATTAGCTTCAGTTGGTAGGAGTCGTCTACTTAAATAGTAAAGTGCATTCTCTTTTCCTTCATCATTAGTTTGGGCTAACAAGGCGCCAAGAGAACTGTCTAAAGCTGCGGTGTAAAGTATTAAGGATTTTCCCGGAATAGGAGCCACTAAGACTGGAGGTGTTAACAAATACTATTTTATATTTTCAAAAGCGTTTTGACACTTTTATCCCAATCAAATCGGGCATCTTTCTTACATAAAGCAGCAAATGGTTGACTCCTACCAAACAAGTTAGAAATGAATCTCCGTAGATATGCCAACCTACCTTGAAGAGATCTTAATTGGGTTAGAATTTTAGGAGGTGGCATATCTATGATGGCTTTTATTTTGGAAGGATCAATTTCTATACCTCGGTGTCTCACTATGAACCCTGAGAATTTCCCTGAAGTAACTCTGAAAGAACATTTCATGGGGTTCATCTTTAGGTCATAGCGTCGCAACCTTTCAAAAATGATTCTCAGATCATGAAGGTGGTCTTCCCTTTGATGTCTTTTGATAACCAAATCATCGATGTAACATTCCACTTGTTGGTGGATTAAATCATTGAAGATTCGGATCATAGCTCGCTGGTAAGTTGCACCAGCATTTTTAAGTCCAAAGGGCATGACTTTGTAACAGAAGACCCCTATAGGTGTTCTGAATGCAGTAATTTTTTAATCTTCAGGATCCATCTTGATTTGGTTATATCCAGATGAACTGTCCATAAAAGAGAAAATTGCATGCTTAGAGGCTATGTCTACCATGAGTTCTGGTATGGGCAACGGGAACTCATCTTTCGGACATGCCTTATTCAGATCCCTATAATCGATGCATATGCAAATTTGACCACTTTTCTTCTTTACTGGGACGATGCTAGCCAACCAAGAGGGATATCTCTCCTCTCGAATAAAACCTGCATCGATCAGTTTCTTAACTTCAGTTATCACTTGTTGTTCAAATTCTAAGCGAATGCGTCGTGGGGCTTGCTTGACAGGGATTATATCAGGTTGAATTTCAAGTTTGTGGACTACTATTTCTGGAGATAATCCGGGCATTTCGTCATATCTCCAAGCGAAGCAATCCTTAAACTCTGAAAGTAACTTGACTAAGTTATTTGACTCATCCTTGTTCAATAAGGCACTTATGAACGTCGGACGTGAATTTTCTTCGTTACCAAGGTTAACTTCTTTTAGTTCATCAATAGTTGATTGGATTTCTTTCTCAAGTTCAGGAGGTGCATCCTTAACTTGAAAATCATCCGAATCATCTAAAGTTTCTAAGCAAAATTCATTAAGATTTTCATTGTCTTTTACAAAAAGATGATCAGCTCCTACATTGTTAGTAATCACTAAGCAATAATCATCATCATCAAATGGACAAACGGTATTAAATCCCAGTCCTACTCTTGACTTTGGTTTATGGAATTTTGTATTCCAAAGACTTTCAAAGGACTGAGCTTGACGTTTGGTCTAAGTAGATGGGGCTAGACCTTGCTCAATTAAATTTTTAACACCATAAGGATATCAATCAAAAGGGAGTTCCACTATTTCATTCATAAAAGGATCATCAATGTGTACATCAGATTCAACATTTTTGCTAGAAGAAGGAATAAACTTAGCAGCTTTTCAATCATCGCTCAAAGCAGGTGAAACTTTAATTGTCAACCCGGCTATACTATCTTGCGATAGTGGGGTTAAAGCTAAAGTTTTCACATATCCTTTAATTCTTTCATAGGTAGAAAAACCTGAATCATCCTCTATATTTGCCTGAAATTTATCTTCATCAATGTCATTTTCCAAAGAGATCTCAAATTTTGGCCTTTTGCTACAATTTTCATCATTCAGTACACATGATTCATCCTCTGAACCAGATTCTAAATCAATGTGTATCGTAGGGTTTTTCTTTTGTATGTTTTCATACATTGCACTTTCATGATTTTGCCATCCTCTGCCTCTATCTCGCCCTCGTTGGGTTATCCTACCACCTCTTTGTAAGGGAGGAGTAGGATGCCAATGAATGCTATCTTCGAGGCAGGGATATTCTTCATATATTTTTTCTTCTCTTTCTTTTTCATTTTGCTTTTCAAGTGCAATTTCATTTTTGGCCAATTTAAGATCTTTGGAAACAACTGTTTGTTTTTTAGGCAAATAATAGGCGGCATCTTCATAAATTCCTACTTCTTGAACCGAGAATGGTTGCAAATCTCCCTTAATACAGTGCTCAGTACCATCTCTGATGTACTTGATACACTGATGTAGGGATGAAGGAACCATCCTATATTCGTGAAGCAAGGGTCAACCTAATAGAGCATTAAAGGATGTTGGAGCGTCTATAATATGAAACTTTGCTTCAGTTCTAAAATCCTCAATCTCTAACAACAGAGTAACTGAACCCAAAGCCCTCTCACCATTTTCGTTAAAACCCCGTAAGATCATCTTATCTTAGCTGAGCTTACGGACGTCTATTCTCAAATAGGCAAGAGTTCTTAGAGTCATAATATTAACTGATGCACCAGGATCTACAAGGATACGTGACAATCTGAAGTTATCTATGTTCACTGTAATGTATAGTGGACGGTTGTGATCAGCCATCCCTAAACATAGATCTTCATCAGAGAAAGAAATTTTAGGAACTCCTCTGCAACAAAGAGCTTCATCAGGCTGTGCAGTTGCTAACTGAGCCATGCAAATATCTGGATCTAACAATGCTTTGATTAACGCTTCCCTCATTTCTTTGGAAAGGATCAAGGCGTCGTAAATGCTCAGTTTGGCAGGTAGCTTCCTGAGATTAGCTAGGAAATTGTAATCGACCTTGGGCATTCCACTATCAATCGGACTCCGAAAAGGAACGGGTTGAGGTGGAAGAGAAGACTCTGGTTCATCAACAACTTGCTTCCTTTTATCTTCAGAAGAAGTATGAGGTGGTAGTACTTTGCCGCTACGAAGCTTGATTTGCACTATCTATTCAAAAGAAGTGACAGGCAAATTATCTTCTTCGACCTCAGCTAATTCTGATTTCACTTCTATTAAATTTTCAAAATCAGACATCTCAGCTTCAATACAGATAGGCGTACCCTGCAAATCAAGAGCAGGGACATCACTATCTGAATAATAGTCAAGAGAATGTTTTAATTCTTCAAAATCAAATTGATTATGTAGAGAATCATTTTCAGATATATTTTTCAAGTCATCCGTAACATCATTATCAGAAATAGATAAGATATACAAAGAATCCTTTTTCATTGATTTAACATCATCACACTTAAAAAAACAAAAGTCATCTAAGATAAGAGGATTCAAGATAACAGTCTCCCCATCCGAAGAAAACACAACTCTACTAGATACATCACAATCAACACTACTAAAAGCAACAAAATGATCTCTAGTGTCCTCCTTCTCCTGAACTATAGGACCCTGGTTGACTCGGACTTCCTTAAGCTCTGAAGGTGGAGTCATCTCTACGCCATCTTCCGGAACTATCAGATCAACCTGGAGAGGCTTCTGAGCTCCTAAAGACTCCTGAAGAGTAGAAAAGTAAAGTTTGTTTAGATATTTCTTTGAAGAACGGGATAAAACTATATCCCAAGTAGAATCAAAATTTGAAAAAGTAGTAGGAATGATAGGCTCACCAGTCACACACTTAGCTAATCCCTGCCCCAGATCCACTAAGTATTCCTTGGGAATCACTACAGCTCCTAATTTGATATTTAGGTTAAGCCATTCTTTAAAAGTGATGCAATCTTCAAGTTGATGGCCCAACATCTGATGGTAGGGGCAATAATTAAACTGATCTGACTTACCCACTTCTTCTGGCTTTCTAGGTGCAGGCAATTTGAAGTCTGGCTTTTTTAGAAGATTTTTTAATATCTTCTTTAAAGCCTCCTTCTTAAAGGGGTATGTCTTACCAATCATCTCATTGAACTTTTCCCACTTTTCCTTTCTTTCATTTGGAGTAAGATATAATTATTGTTGATTAAACTATGGCTGAAACTGTGGTGGTGGATTCTGTGGCCTCTGATATTGCTGATTATAAAACTGAGGATTTTCTGCTTGAACTTTCATTAGCTGCTTTCCCCTGTCAACAGTCAAAACTAACCCAGATTTCTTCTCAAAGACCTTCTGGGTTTCAACTTCCTAGGGTCTGAAGCGGACTGATCAACCAGGAAGGAGAGCTGTGAAGCTTCTTCTTGTAGATTGGAGGCCTTATTGAGCAATTTTTCAAATGTCTTAATGGTAAAACCCTTCAAAAGAAAGGCTACCGGTCCATGAATGTTTTTAAGTAGAATCTCAATCGCATGCTGTTCCTGCAATTGAGGTTCGCATTTCATGCTCAAATTCCTCCATCTAAGTATATAATCAACTAGCTTTTCTCCAGGTTTCTATTTTTCTATTACAAGATCCCAAACTGTAACATGGTGCTGACTGCCTGCAAATCTTTTGACAAACATATTCTCTAACTCTGTAAAACTGTGTACTGAACCGTTTAGAAGATCTGCATACCAATCAAACACTACCCCTGATAGACTACTGACAAACTGTCTAAAAAGAAAAGCATCGCTTCCTCCAGCGTTGCAACAACTGGCTCTAAAGTAGGCTATGTGCTATCTTGGGTTTCCAGTACCATCAAAGATCTTGAAGGAGGGAGGCACAAACCCCTTTGGGTATGGAACTACATCAAACTCCTCTTGGTAGGGTCTACCCTTTGAAGTATATGACAAACTCTGAGATTCTGCTAATGCCTCCTTAACTTGCTTTTCTACCATTTGCTTTAACTCTTTATATTGAGAAGCCTTTATTTCTGGATCTTGCTGGTGCTCTTTTGTAGTCTCAACCACTTGTTTCTTTCCTACCACCTGAACAGGCTCGGGTTGAGAAGACTCAACCTGTGCTCGTGGTGGTAAAGGACCATGACTTTGAAAAGAAGCCATAGTGGCCATCATTTATTCTATCTTCTTCTCCATACTTGAAATATTCTCATCTTTTTGTTTTAATTGTTATAAAAGACGTTGATTTAAGTCCGGCGCTATGCCTTCCTCAACTGCAACATCTTGTAATACAACATCCTCAATCTGTTCATTATAAGATGTTGTTCTTGTCTCAACCATAAAGACATCAGCTACTGTATCATCTAACATATCATCTCCATCTAAGTCATAGTTTAATGCTTCTTCCTCATCAAGATTTTTGATACTATCCTTTAGTTCGCCTATCATCGCCTCTATAGATCTTCCGGAGACATAGTGGAAATCGACGTGAACATACTTTTCATAGTCCATGTTATCTAGAATAGTATTCTCAACCCTCTCCTTCTCTTCAAGTTCACTTTCTATAGGCCTCTCAGGTGAAGCTACTATAGGAGAAGTAGCTTTTTCCTTAAGTCTCCAAACCTTCTCCTCATCAGATGTCAGAGAGGGTTGGTTTGAGGATTCCAATCGCTATACATCAGGATAGGAAGACGGAGAAGGACCCGTAGAGTGGTGCCTATCTATCTGGGGAGAAGAATGGGTACGAGAATTACGTTGAATTTTGCTAGGACTCTATGGTGGTGCAGAAGAAGGGGACAACTAACGGCTGACTTTCTATGGAATCTGCTGAGTATTTTTAAATTTCACTGAAGCATTAGTCAACACAATACTGTCTGTCCTTCTACTAGATCTCCTTGGCTCCATAGTGTATCCATCAGTGAGAGCAGAGATGGCAGTTGGTTTGAATTTTCTTTTACTATCTCTTGCTCTCAACTGACCTTCTACCCTAGTTTTAATAAGTTTCTCCCTTAAGGTTTCTTCTTCAATCCTATCACTGACCATTCTTTTCATTTTTCTTAAGAATTCTTCTCTAGTCTGTGGAGGACCATCTGCACACCCTTCTACAATAGCTTTTACTAAATTCTGAATGTGAGTTTCTTTAATTTTTGTTGGCTCAATGACAGACTTTCTAACTGCAGTAGGAGATGAGTGAGAAATTATCCTCGCATCTTCCTCTCCATCAGTAGCTGAGAAAAGATGGAACCTACTACCACTAAGATGTGGAGAGGTTGGAGGGATAAGCTCATTTTACTTTGAGTTTCCTAGTTTTTTCCATTCTCCTTTTTATACGACGATTTTTATTCCTTCTTTGAGTCTTAGTCATAATCGTCGATAAATTAGAAGAAGATCCAATCTCAAACTGACTGGGTGCACTGAAAGGGATTGAACTGTTTGCTACCACAACTGACTTGAGTTTCTGATCTTGACTAGATTGCTCAATCCTATCAAACACTGAGGGCCTAGGGGCTACAGGAGCAGTTTGAGACCCACATACCAAAGTGAATTCTAGGATAGGTTTCTGATTTGCAACCTCACTAGTTAGAATAATAGTGAACTTAGGTCCACTAACAGACAACTGCAAATCCTCAAATCCTTTTCCAAACTTGATTACACTACCATCAACAAACGGATTGTAGGACAGGTTCATGTTATTAGACAGGGAAAAGATTAATTTACCCATCATTTTTCCTGAAATTTAAAAGAGATTTTAATTAGACTCTGAATAATTTATTTAAATTGCAAAAGTTTAATTAATCCAACTAAATAAATCAATTCCTATCTCATTTCATACATATTGAGTTATAAAAATATAACTACAATATAAAATATTGGGATAAGAGTAAATTTTATTTAGTGATTTAATTATAACTTTGAGATTTTGGACCAAGTGCTAACTCAAATATCAAGCTACAAGAAAAATGTAACTTCAATATTCGAATAAGCACAGGGATTTATTTTACAAAAAGGTCATCATAAAGGAGCTCCTCATCAGTTTTCTAACGGGGTCCAAAATAAGACCTCTAAAATTTTTTAGATACCGGCCAAATTATTCAAGAATGAAATGAACAAAAGAACCGGCGGAAGAAAGGTAGTTACAACCTATGCCAAGTACAAGTATACTACCGATTAGAGGGTATAAAACACTGCTAAAGATTGAGAGAGGATTGATCCCCAGCGGAGTCGCCAGAAAAACCTTGGTGGGAAAATTTTTTTGTCACCACACAGATTTTGATTTCTCCTATTTTGTAATCGAATACTACATTGAGAATAAAGTACAGTCTCGAGAGGCCGACATAATATTCTACAATGGATTTAATATCAGAATAGGGTTTTAAAAATTGATATTTCTATAATCAAACATAGTTCAAAGAATAACATATTATCTCAAAAGATGAACATGAAATTCTATAGAATATGTTTAAAGATAAAAATACGGTTTTTGAAAAATAATTATTCATTCTTTTATTTAGATATGGAAAGAAGAATATTATATCATCTTAAAAGACGAACATAATATTCTTCAAGATATCCAAAAGCGAGAATGAGTTTTATAAAATTCATTATTTCTAAAGTTGAATATAACAAGTATAATATTATATTATCTGAAAAGATAATAATAAAATTCTAGAAGTCTATTCAAAATTAGAAATGAGGTTTAAAAAATATCTACATTCTCAAAGATTCTTCCCTTGTTTTATACAAATAAAACAAGATTTATTTTAGTCTGGGGTTCTCAAATCCCTATAGGAGCAAGCTCCTATAATTAATTACATCTTAGGAGGAATGCTCCTAAGAAAACTCTCGATTAAAGCAGTCATTTCATACCCTTTGACTACAAAGTAAAAGACAAGGAATAGAAGTAGGAATTTTCCAAGGGAAAGCTCAATGTTGAACATTTATTAGCGAGTCAAAGAATGAAAAGTAGGAGGTGTCGAATTCTGAGAAGCCCAAAGACAACCTTAATCTATCCTATATTGGGCTTTACATTTTAGGAGAAAATTATATATTTAAGTTGACATTTTATTAGAAATTTTGGATTTATATTCCCGGAGGGTGAGGACTTAAGATCTAAAAAGAATCTGCCTTAGAACCTAAATCTAATTTGGGTACTATAAAATAGTGACCCAAACCTAATTAATGAAGTGCAAATCTGGACTTACCCCGACCTAGATTGGGGAGCCAGCTAACCACCTAGGCGCTTTAAAACCATGTGTCCAGTCTCTTATGAAAGATGGGTAGGGACGTTGTTTAAGTTTTAATGAATTGGGGGCCGACATCTAAGACAATTCCTAATTAGCCCCTCAACTTATGTAGGGTGATAAATGTCTAGAAATGCAATTAATATTTTAGACTCTTTTTAATTTGTATCTAATGCAATGCATGCTAATTGACTCGAATGCATAAAATGAATATGAAGCAGTTTTAAAATTAGGCTTAGAAAATAGGTTTTTTCCTAAAGTTTATACAACTTCCCCTTGACAGAACTGCACCCTCATAAGTCAAGTGGTCTGCCAGAACCCGCAGGCGGGGAGGTGCCTAACAAGGAAGAGAAAGTATTAATATGCTTATGCTGACTCTCGGCGGTCCCGAGCTTACTTCTTAGGTCGTTAGAGTTACTATGTAAGCCTAAATTTTTTTTATTAAAATTAGAAGTAGAAGAATTTTAAGCATACCCTTATGAAAAAAAGCACTCCGATTCGTATCTAGGCTAAAACAAAACACGACATGCAAGGTCCCTAAAAAAAAGCTACTGCACAAACAATATAAACAAACAAATTAAATAATCCAAAATTATAATATCCAATGTCCATTGTCCATATTACACCCAGAATTTGCAGAAAAGTAAAGTAGTCGGGCACCACTGACAACAAACTCGGATTCTAATCCTAAGAATGACGCAAGTTATTTTTGAACTAGGATATACTGTTCCTTGAATCTTTATTTCTTCGCCTTCTTTCTTAAATCTTTTCGTTCTGTCTTTCCTTATTCTACTAGCTTCTCGGGTCCGTCAGGTTCTGGATATCCAAATGAAAAGAAACTCATCCCTAAGAAGGGTATTTTCTTTTATATTTGGATATTAAAATCATCCTAATTTGGCTTTCCAAATAAAAGAGAATAATCCTTTAAGTTATATTCTCCTTTCTTTGGATTCCAAATTGGATGTGATATCCCACTTTCAAAATAACTTCCACAATTTTTGACTTTTCAAATACATTTACATTACATTATATTTCATAGAAAGAAAAGAAAAATCTAGACCACCTGCAGGGTTATCCTAAGCAATTTATAGTAAAAATCATCCCAAGCAGTTATATATTTGCATTTTGAATTAAATCCACCAGCCATATTTGGCCACACTCTTTTTATTTGGGGGCTAAGTAGCTGAAGCACCTGTAGCATTTTATAAAATTATTGATTAATTAGCCCCCTTTTTCTGCCCTGCACGAGTGTGGCCACCTGTAAGAAATTGTGTTAACAACCCAGATCACTTCTAACCTATGGGTAATCTAATTGTCAATCAAATCACATTACATAGTACAGTAAAAATAAATAAACAAACACAACAACAATTTTTACAACCAGCATGCAGTGAAAACAGAGAAAAAGCTCGTCACAGTGCAGCAAAAAAGTAAACACCGGCCTAACCTAAAGCTAAAGTTGGTTATCCTAGCAAACAAGTCTAAGTGTGTGCAATAAGCTGTGAGGTTTTGATATGTCCTAGGTTAATTACTGGCTAAAATTTTCTAATTGATTGAATTTTTATTTAAAAATATTCACTAATCCTAAGGTGAGGTGTCACTAAGTTTTCTATGTTATATATTTCTATCCTAAAGTGTACATGCACCCTAAGTCTAAGTTATCTAAGACTCAATCTTTAATTTTTTTGTCCTTAAGTGTCACTACTGTTATATAGGTTGAAAAAATGTTGTTATCACTTAGCCTTAGGACTTTTCGCGTGTGTAAAAGGAGTTTAGGGATCTAAAATAAAATAAAAGTAATCCTAATAAAATTGAAGTTAATACAATGACCTAAAGGATAAAGTTCGCACATACCACATCAAAGGGGCCCCTATAGGTTTTCTAAGTTTAGAATACTCACTGTCACCGAGGGCTACGACCCGGTGGTTCCGCCCGTAGCACCTCTACCCGGTTGGATAGAGGCGACTGACATCATTAGCTCCTTGTCCTTTTGTCCACTCGATCAGTACCATTCCTTATAGTTCATGCCAATTAAGAAAAGAAAATAGAGATTAGAAAGTACATTTAATAATTAATAATAAATTTATTGAAATTTATTAAAAATAAAGACATACCTTTCTTCGGGCTTGAACACTGGTTTTGTTGAATGTCTTTTTGGAACTTTTACTTTCAAAAGCACATTTTATATCTTTCCAATATTCACTTCCACTTTTCCAAACTTACATAATTTCCACCAAATAAACACTTTACCTCTCACATTTGCACACTTCTCCCTTCTCAAAATCATACTCTACATTTTCCTAAAACACTTTTATACATTTCTCCTTTTCAACTTTCCATACCTTTTACCTTCCAACATATAAGCACACAATTCACCTTTCAAAACATACATTTTACACATTCCAAAACTCACACAATCATCTTTTGAAGCATACGCTCGTCACTTTTAAGATACATAATTCTCACTTTTCAAATTACTCAAGTTCATTTCTCAAACCCATCCTTTCATTTTTTACCTTTAAAAACACAAAAGTTCTAAAATTCAAAATTATACACTTTCCACAAAATTAAGCACTTTACTTTTCCACTCTTTACACATATCACCTTCTACACAAATCAACACACAATTCACCTCTCAAAATAGACTCAACTTCTATATTAAAGAAAATGTCATTGCAATATACAAGTTCCCATAAACCCTTCTAATAATAAATATGAGAAATAATAATTGATGCCATCCTACTCTTTTCAAAGATTCATTAAATTACCAATGTAAAGCATATAAACTAGCATTTGAAACACAGTTCTCAAAATTCAATCACGAAGCATATGCATAATTTCCAATGAATTTCATACATGAACCGAACTCCTGTTCTCAATGAAGAGCATAAAAATCTCTTCATTATTTGGATTTTACAAAAGAAAACAATAAAGACTAGTTTAGCTTTCATTACTTTTATTCTATTCATAAAAAAAAATAGATTAAAATTTCTTCTAGATCTTCCGAAAGATATTCAAATGAACACAACTCTAGCATATTTAGAAAGTAAAGCTTTATGTAAACTGCATTTTTTTTATTCTTAAGAAAAATGAATAGAAAATTCTTAGCAAACACTATCTTAAACCCTTTTTCAGAGAAAATAATGCAATTATATTCATAGGTTCAATAAATCTAGCATCAAAAAGCAAGCTCTATTGTATATATATATAAAAAAAAAATTCTTCTAAGAGAAACAAAAAGAAATCAAAATAAATTAACTAAATTACTCTATGCGTATATGGAAAATAATGAGGAAAAGGAAAAGAGAAGAATGGGATGAATTTACCTTGCAAGGTAAGGAAAGCTGGCGGCTAGAGCTTGCCACGGGTTAGGATTTGCGACCTTGCGGCGAACAGAGAAGGGAGAATGGGCTGGGCGGCGTTTAGGGCGGCGTCGTCTTTGAAGAAGTCTGAATGGAGAGGGGGTGTTCGGCTTGGGCTGATCTGCAGCCTTTCACGCAAGAGAGCAAGGAAGCAGCAGGTGGATTTCGGCCTAGATTGTGCAAATAGGGAGCGACGGCAGAGGGCTTCTTGTTGCTTTTTTTTCTGAATGAATAGAGAGCGAAGGGAGATGGGGGGACTTCAGTTTCACATACTATAGAATGATGAGTTGAGGCTTCGTGCATGTAGGAGAATACCGAATGGGGGAAGGTGTTTGTTGCAAACTAAATGAGAGGGATCGTCGGGGCAGTTTTCGAAATTGGGGATTTTTGAAATGGGGCCTTTTGAACTACAGGGGAAGCCGATTGGGAGGCAATGAAGTTTTGGTTCTTGTGAATGAGAGAGTGCCGAGAATGCAAGATAGAGGGAGATGGATCTGTTCGCCAACTGCAGAGAGGAGCAGGCTTTTTTTTCGTGAATTGAGGGAGAAGGGATCGTGGGTTCGGTTCTATCCGAAATAAGAGGCAGAGAGGGTTGGGTGGTTTTCTGTGTGTGAATGAGAAGCGTGTGAGAGTGGGAAGTTCTGAGAATTGCCGAGAGAAAGGGACAGTTTTTCGAAAATGAGAGATGGGGTTCGGTTAGACAAGCACTAATTGCATATGATTATATTTTATTTCAAAAAAATTAATGGCTTAGATTAATCATAATTTAAAATGAAATCAAGAGTTAGTTTATAATTCAAATTGATTTAGAATATTATTTATAAAATTATTGATAATTTTAAAAAATATATTTTGAGTTAATTTAAAAATAGAAATAATTTTAAAAATACTAATTTTATCTCAATTATAATGATTTGAATTTGAACGAGTCGAGACCAATTTGATTTGATTTCAATTTGATTTATGAATTGATTTGAGCCCAATGATGTATCAATTTGATCGAAAATAAATTAGACCATATCAAATTGAGTCGATCGACATCGACGAATCATAAATCGAGCTTGATTTGAGTTCATTTGGAGTTGAATTAGAATTGGATTGAATGGATTTTGATTCGAGTTGAGTGATAGGTTCGAGTCGATGCTACGTCAGTGGGAATTCACCTAAGAGAAATCCTACGGGTTTGACATATACACTAGGTTACAAAAAACCTAGGTACTTGAGTCAATTTCGGGGAAATTGACCTCGAATAATGAGGTCAACACTATCTACCTTAGCTTGACCTAGCTCCTAGCTGATGATGGCTAGAATAAATGAAAATTTAGCTTCGATGGTACCTGCCTCATCCAGCTCTATCCAATGGCTTCAAGATCCTAGCTTCTTTGGGATTGTGCTCATGAGGCTCTAGGGGATGTGCCCTTCCAGCTATAGGTCATCCAAAGGATGCCTCGATTGATCTTGATCATCTAGGCTCATAGCTAATGTTTGAATAATGCACTTCCACCCAGACCTCATTATTCAATTCCAAACTTTCAAAAGAACTCCCAAAATCTCTTAATTATTCCTCTGTCAATCCCCAGCTTCCAAGCCTTCGCAAACTAGTAGTTTGAGCAATCTCCTGTGAAAGCTCTCCATCCTTCACTTGAAGTCATACCTCCAACCATCCTCCAATCCCTATATCTAAAGGAGAAGTTCTCTCCATCTCTCCCTAAATATTCTTGATAGAAAAACCCATTTGTTGGGACTTTCTAAACTGTGAGATTTTGATCCTGAGCTCCTAATTAGGTAGTGTCAATTAAATATGAAATTTTGAATGTGTTCACTGGTGGGATCCCTCAGATCACGTTGCAGAACTCATACAACGTCGAGTTTGTGTGCGAAGTTGAAGACACAATCTTGGCCATTGATTTTAATCAATGGATTTGATTATATCTCCAAATTTAGGGGGTTATTTTATCAAGACCATTTGATTTTCCATCCAACGGCCAGGTATTAATTTGAATTATCCAGTATGCCTCTAATATTTTCCTCATAAATCAGAATGCGCCAGATGGAAAGCACATGGCTGACTGGATAAAGGGGTATTTAATTTCACAGAAAATTTAGGGAGACTTTGAAAAAACATGTCTCCCTCCACACTAGGCCAATTTAGGTGTTCTTAAGCTCATTAGAATGACCTCAAGGAGATCCTCAAAATTCCTATGATTCTAAGCCATGATTATGTATGTGTTTATCCTGATTCCAATAAAAGCATTTATTATATTTTAGTATTTATGGTCAAATTACATGTCACCATTTCTTGGGATTTTTGGAGGATGAATTTGGGCATGTCTCTAACATATCCAAATTTCTTCTTCATTATTTGAGATTTTTAAGGGCATAATTTAGTCAATATAAAATCAAAGATTATGGTTTGACCTTTGATTTCAAATTTATTCTAGGATCTATAGAATAAGACTAAGGGTTTGAGATTTGGTGTCATATTTGTGCTTAGTCTAAGGAGTTTACAGCCACTAATTGCACCCTATTCAAGCCTAGGGTAGTTACTTAGGAGTTTTATAAGGTGATCTTGAGGTACCTTATGTGGCTTGGTTAGCCACATTAGAGAGCTCCACTTAGGCCCAAATTCAAAGGGTTTGAATCTTGAGATCAGGTGGCCTGATGGCAAAAAAATCATTGGATTTGGTGCCCATTTAGTTTGTCAACTAAGAACTGCAAAATCCCTTCTTAAATTTTGCCTAGAACACTAATTATTCTAGTAATAATTCATTTTAAATCCTAAAAATCTTTTTAAAGCCTCTAATTAATTATGATTGAACCCTTAACCTATGAAAAATGCAGCTCTATCAAACCACTCCTAATTTAACTTTAATTTATTTTTTAAGGAAAATTGACAATTAATTAAAATAATAATTAAAAATATTTAAAAAACTCCAAAAAGTCCTCTAATACTTAGGAACATCCCCTTAGGGCATTTCTGACCTATGGGGGTAGTGTAAAGAGTTTTAGGGTTGATTTGGATCAAAATAAAAAAAATTCTTAATTATGAAATTTTAGAAAATCCCAAAATTCCCAATTTGAAAAATATTTATTAATTCTAGAAAAATCCAATTTAATTAAACTCAAAGACATCCAACTCCAATTAAAATCTAGTATTTTCTAAAAATTTCAAAACCCCAAGATCAACCTTAATTTTAAAAGTCAACTTTTAACCCCTAAATTAACATAAATAATTCCAAAGTTTCCAAAATCTAATAATTCACTTTAAATTATAGTAAACCTCAACTCGTTTGATAAAAACTAATTAACCAACATTATAATACCCAATAAATACTCAAAAGATGAAGTTTTTAAGATGGACTACTCCGGGCTACAAGATTGTGTCATAAGTCAGACTTATTCCTCGTGCTTGGTGGCATATTACCATGAACAAATTCAATGGAGTGCAAAACTTTAACATTAAATAACTCTTAATTATCTAACTTAACAAAAAATTCTTAATCCAACCATATCAACTAGGTTTTAGGATGGACTATTTCAGGCTATGGGACTAAGTGTCCTAAGATGGCCTAGTTCTTAAGATGGCCTAGTTCTATAAGATTGATGGCACAATGTCAATAAATGATTGATAAAAAATCTAAATTAAGTTAATCCTTAAAAATAGAAACTAATAACACTAATTAAAATTCATTGATCCCTTAATCTTCAACTGATTAGATCCATTTAATTAATTAGTCCTTAAAATAAATCATAAACTAAACTTTAATACATTAATACTTAGACTCAAATGAAAAATTACCCTTCAACATTCATCAATCGTGAACGTTAGACAACTGTAACAAGTCACCCATTTTTGGAACTATCATTACCATATGAACTTAAACACACACTTTAGATGGTTTGTTAGGATAACTAACCCTAGTCTAGGCTAGACTAATGTTTACTTTACCACTGTGTGCTAGGTTTTCCAAGATTTCATTGCATACTATGGTTGAAATTTGCTTGATGTGAGTGTTTATTTACATGTTAAACTTGTCTAATTTTATTTTTAAATTACCAAATTCACCCCCTCTTGGTTATCCTTGGGCTTGTTCTTTAAGGTATCACAACCTTATAGAACTTTCAAAATCTTGTAAGGGTGTATGCTAGCCTAGTGATCATGCACACACACACACAAAATGGGAGGAGAAATAATTTTAGATATTTTAATTTTTTTTGTACATCATACTATATAATAAATATCATACTTAATGATATATTATTATAGAACATAATTAAAATATAGTTGTATCTATAAAAATATTTTATAAAATATAACTAATTGTATAATATGAATAACACATCATATTGGATGATATGTTATTATTGGAAACCCTATCATTCATTAAATTATGAAACAAATCAATTTGAATTATTGCTCTATTTATAATATATAAACTAAATCATACTATATAATTTTTAAAGTATTTCCTAATTTAATCATGTGATTAATTGATTGAATCTATTTAATTTGATATTTTGATTATACCATATAAATTTGACCATACTATACGATTAGCGTAGACAATATTTAGTTGTCCTAGGATATGACCAAGATGAATTATAATTCTGTTGAACTAAACAATTATTAATTCATATTGGTGATTATAAAGAACTAAAAGAAAAAATTAAAATGATTGTACTGTATGGCTATTTATTCGTACTGAAGATCATTCAATACTAAAGGTACAAGTTTTGTACATCGTACTGGGCAATCTTTGATATCTGAACTAAAATTTTAGGGTTTATTTAAGCCCTCTATTTAAGCTTTCTCATATGACTTTGTAATAGCCTTTTTGGCATTCATTGAGGTATTTTCCACTTAAAAGAGTTCTTAAAGCTTAAGAGAGAAAGGGTGGAGTTTATGAGAGAGGTAGAAGATCCTTATAAGTTTCAATGGAGTATGACAGGGATTTCCATATGGTTTCTCAGAAAAACTTGCACCAGAGTTCCTCCATGTGTTAAGGTTTATCTTAAGGGAAGCTTTAGTAAGAAGATCTCTTTTGTGTCAACCACCGCACTTAGAAAGGTGAAAGAGATTCTAGGTTATATGCCTTTACCAGTGTTACAACGTGAGCTTTTAAGTTTATATTTTTTGATGATAAGAAATATTATGGCTCACTTTTTGCTGTCCATCTGTATTTTTGTTTGTGTGTATACTAAATTTTTAGGATTACAATACACCATTCAAAGCTCAAGATTTGGGAGAATATATTTTATTTGTAATATTCATTGATGTATTTTTTGATTTCTTGGGACATGTCCTGTAAGGGAGTATGCTTGATTAGTAGTCTAGCACACACCGTAGAAAATTTGTGTCTAATTATTAAAGTTACCTGTTTTGATCACATCATCTAGGATAATCAAAACATCATCCTAGACGATCAGTTAAAAATAGAAACCCTAATTAGGGCTTCGTGGTGAAGGTAGTCATAATTAAGCGATTCGTCCTAGATGATATCATTATTGTCTGGGACGATAGGCTCGAATCAGAAAGAATCTATCGCCAGATTAATTTAGGTATATGTTATTTTTGGACATCATCTAGGACATCATCCTAGATGATGAAGTGCAATTATGCCTAAATTAATATGACAATTAAAAAAAGCAATTAAGGTTTGATTGCTCGATCATATTATCCTGGACAATTGAAGGATCGACCGGGAAGATCAGTTCACAAACCTTAGTTCTTTCTAGATGATCTATAATCAGCCAGGCTCCATTCAGGGCGATACTCTAGACAATATGTACATTTTTGTACTAATCGGCCCATATGATCGTGAGATCATCCTGGCATACATTCAGGGTGATTTTTTTGATGATACTCCATAATTTATATGGATCGTACAAGTCGACCCTTATATTATCCTGGATGCAAAGGTCAGTTTGATGCAATTAAGAGCTATTTTGGAGCTCTTTTATTTAAGACATCTTATTTTTACAAGTTAGTATGTTTTACAACCATTGAGGCATCATTCTTCTGGAGGAAATTTGAAGAGAGAACTTGAAAGGGAGAGAGGAAAGGGTGGAGTTTGAGAGATGGAGAAGATCCTTGGAGGGGGTTTCAAGGGAGTGCGGAGGAGGGTTTGAAATGGTTGCTCTGACAAGCTCGCACCTTAGTACCATCAGATTCAAGGTTAATCTTGAGGGAAGTTTTGGGAAGAAGAAGATATCTTTGGTGTCAAAGGACCCGGCTACTCTCCCACATTGGGGAAGGTGGAATTGATTTTGTAAGGGCTTCTCAATTTAGCTGTGGGGGCTAAAGAAAAGACACAGAGTTTAGTGAAATACTCGGAGGGTGCCTCTGAGGAGTGGATGTATATCAAGTTGGACTGAACCATTATAAATCTGGTGTGTTATTTCCTTTTTTATTTTTACATTTAATTTCCACACTTTATTTCTCTTGTGGTGAATCTTGGTTTTGTTAAGTTTTTGATTTTATTTGAAGAATTTTAAAAATACCAATTCACCCCCTCTAGGTTAGTCTTGGGACTAGTTCATAAGGGCTTAGCGTTCCTGTCAAACTTTCAAGTGGCATTAGAGCGGGATTCATAAAACTAGTTTTTGAAAACTTTCAAATTTTGATCCATTACTAATCTTTGTAATCATAATATTATGAAAGGTTATTCAATCACTCGACCACCTTTATTTGAAAAGATTACTTTTAATTATTGATAAATTTGCATGTCTACTTTATTGTAATCAATTGATTATCAAATGTGGAAAATGATTTTAACTGGTTATTTTGTACTGTCATGTGTTATAGATGGAAATAAAACTCAAATTCCCTTTAATCAATAGAGTAAGGAAGAATAAAATAATACTCAATTAAATGTTAAATCATTAAACTATTTTTTATCTGCTTTAAATTCTTATGATTGTTGGTTGTTTCCACGTGCACTACTAGCAAGGAGATTTGAGATAAATTACACACTATATAAGAAGACACTAATGAAATCAAGCAATCTAGGTTGAATATTTTAATGCGTGATTATGAATTATTTTGCATGAAATCTTATGAGGTGATCTTAGACAAGTATACTAGGTTTACTCAAATTTTGACATTATTACATACATAAGGTAAAGAATTTTCAAACTTTGAAAAAGTCAATAAAATTCTACATTGTCTATTTAATAAGTTTGATGTCAAAGTTGTTGCTATTTATGAATAAAAAAATTTGAATAAATATTCTATTGATAATTTGATTGGCTCACTCATTACCTATGAGCAAAACTTGGGTCAAAGACGTATGGATATAGATGAATGAAAGTACTAAATGCTGAAGACTTGAAGAAAAGTGGCTTAGTTGGTGACGAGAGAAATAACTTAACAAGCAAATTGGAAAGCCCGCTAAAATATAAGCATCAATAAAATTGGAATAAAGGTAAGAATGGTAAGAATGTTAAGATTTTTTTCCGACAATATTTACTTTGGATGTAGGAAACCTGGACATATGAAAAATTAGTACCCTAATTTGAGAACTCTTCCTGTAAAAGAATAGGGCAAAGCTAAGAAAATTGTAAAAAGAGTAAATAATGAAAAATAAAAAATCTCTTGGGTAGATCTAGCCTCTTAATCATCAGACAATGAGCAAGATGGTGTTTAAAAGCCTTGTTTGTGTTTATTTGTTTTTGTTGTGTTTTGGTTTTGTTTATTTTATGTGTTTTTCTTTTGGTATTGTTTTTTTTTCATTTTTTTTATTATTGCATTAATTTTTTTGGTTTTGCGAAGTTTTCTTTGATTAACACTAACATATCCCCTTTTTTATTTCACATACTCTTTAGAAAATCAAATATTTTTAAAGATCATTTTTTTCTAAAAATAAAAAACATACCTCCTATTTTTCTTGAATTTTTTAAGTTATGGTTGACTTCTCTAAAAATAGTCAAAGGAAGGGAACTCATGATTTTGTCTCTCTATTTCTTTTCTTAAAAAGGTTATTTTACTTTTGATTCAAAATCTCCATTATATTATAAATTGAATTATGAAATTGAATTTTTTTCCATCTCCCTACATTTTGTCCATCGTGTAGGAATCTTTTATAAGTTTTTGAATCTACCTCATAATTTTCCTAATCAAGTAGTTCATTTTGTCAAAAGAAAGGGTTTGCTTTAGATTTTAAAAATTTAGAAAGGTGACATATTTGTTCTAAAGAAAAGTTGCTATTGACGCCAAATCAAAAGATGCACAATGACACCAAATTAAGAAAGATGCACAAAGTGTAACAAAAATTAAAAGATGCGCAAAGTGCGCCAACCAACTGAGAAGAGGCATAAAATAAGCCCATAAAAAGAAAGCTTACCTTTCTTGTACTTCTTAAATCTTATGAAACCCTTTTATCTTTGGATATTTTTGATACTTATAAATAATGATTTTTGATTCACCAATTTTTGCATTAATCTTCTATTATATATATTTCATGAAATGAGTTTTGAAAATATTATTGTTTCTTTTTTTTAATTTGTTCCTTAATTTAGATATTGTAGTAAAAAGGTTTTTAATCTTTAAAAGAACTTTAGCTTGGATTAACAATTTTTGAATTTTGAAACTTTTCTAGGCTATGAGTTGTCAATTCATTCCTTACTAAGTTTTTTAAATAAAATTAAGAGGTAATGTTCTCATTTCAAGAAAAATTGATTTTTTCCTCACTGATCAGGGATTATTTTATTTTTTTTTAATTGTTGATTATTCTGATTGTTTGTGAACCTCCCACCTCTTTTTTATAATGTTAAAGGGGGAGAATGTACTATTATATTTGTATCTTTTTTGCATGTTATTTTAAATAATAAAAATAACAAAAAAATTTATTTTCCCCAAATTTTAAATTTTTATTCTAGTGAGGAGGAGATCAAGAAAAATTGTTTTCAATTTTTGCAAATTTAATAAGTAATATTTGTCATCATAAAAAGGAGGAGATTATTGCAAATCGAGCTTTTGAGTTTATGTTTTTTGATGATAAAAAAAATTATGGCTAACTTTCTATTATCTACCTGTATTTTTAATTGTGTGTATACTAATTTTTCAAGATTACAATGCACCATTCAAGGCTCAAGATTTGGGAGATTTTATTTGTAATATTCAATGATGTGCTTTTGATTTCTTGAGTCATATACAATAAGGGTTATGCTTGCTTAGTAACCTTGCATACAGACAATTGGAAAATTTATGTCTGATTTTTAGAGTTGTCTGTTTTGATCATATCATCTAGGATGATCCAAACATCATCCTTGATGATCAGTTAAAAATAAAAACCCTAATTAGGGCATCCTAGTTAAGGCAGCCATAATTAAGAAAATTTTCCTGGATGATATTTTAATTATCCAGTACGATAGGTTCAAATCAGAAAGAATCTGTTGCAAGATAAATTTTAATTATCCATAATGTGACTTTATAGTTGCTAGTTGAGTTCAAGATTTATGATTTCTAGTTGCGTTCAATACAAAGCATGCAATAAAATTTAAATTTCATCATATAGATCTGCCCTCATTTCTCTTGAAAATCAATTTTTACTTATACAAATTTCTCTATGGTGAATTGTCTTTTATGCTTCTTTTTGATTATATATATATATATATATATATATATATATATATATATATATATATATATATATATATATATATATATATATATATATATATATATATATATATATATATATATATATATATATATATATATTTGAGCCAATAGAAATGATTAAGGATGTGATGCTTCATTTGAGTGAAATTTGATTTAAAAAAAAAATTGCTTCTACCAACATTTTTTTATTTATTTTTATCGATACATTATTGCTTCATGAGGAGTGGTTTTTGGAAGCATATTTGATATCATATGATGAGTGGGTTGGAGATAAATTTAATGTTATAAGATTACAGTTGGTGATGGGATGCTTATGTAAACTTCTAAATCTTAAAAATTATTGTACTCATTGAGGTTTGTATGGGAAAGTTTCGTGAATTGCTTTACATGTGAGAAATTTTATTTTAGAATTGAATTTTGTTTGATGTAAGACTTCGTGCTTTATGTTAAAAGATCTCTTAAACACTTTCGAAGAGGATCAAATTGGCAATAAATTCTCTCTTATGATTACATCTGCTAGTAGAAAGCATTGTGTTTAAGCTTTGAAGGTGTTTCTTATTGATTTGTCGTTATAAAGGTTACTCTAATTCTCATTCTCACATGTGTATGATTTAGAAGATGTTATGTGTGTGATATGAAGAAGTAAATTTGTGTATGTTTGAAATACACATGCATTTATGAAAGGTGATTGCGAAGCTTCATGTTGGAGTTTTTTTTTTTTGAGTTGGGATGAGCTCTTATCAAAATGTCCCATCTCCTACTCGCATTTAGCTTCCAAATTGGAATGAAAGCTCTCTTGAAATATTTAATGATACACAATATGGAGGTTGTTGGAGAGTTTGTCTTTTTTATGTTTCAAATATGAATTTTACTTTATAGAATTGGTTCAAGGATACATTAGGGTTTTTGGGCTATTCTCTTGAGATTTGGCAAAATGTTTGGTCGGTTATATTGTTGTAGCATTTTATTGGAGGTTGGAAAGGTGAAATGGCATCAAAACCATTCTCTTCTTATTAGAATTTGGCTCAAATTGGATTGAAATGAAATGGTGAGATTTCCTTGTGCTCCCTTGAATATTTGGTTGCATGCAACATTGAGAATAAAAATTTTCTAAGGAATCTTTTGAATCGTTTTATGACTTAAAGGCTTTTATGATTTATCTTATATCAGAAAATTTCATGGGTTGCTTTATGATTGGAAAGATTTTTGAGCTATAGCTTTGTGAAAGTTTTATAATGGAAAGCCTTATGAAGCCTTCTTGTTAGAAGATATTCATGAGTTTTACCCCATGCCAAACATAAAAGAACTTTATTATCTTATTTGTGTCGAAATTTGTTTACGTGGATTGTTTATGTAGGGTTTTATGTGTCATTTTATTTGAATGTTTTGCAAGTTATTTTCTTTAGGATTTAGAGTTTTATGTGTTGCTTCATGTGAGAGGTCTCTTTATGTCTTTTTTGGAACGGAATCGTATTTCGTATGTGAGTTGTTTTTCCTCTCTTTGTGCTTGCCTTTAAAGTTAAGTTTGGATAAAAGCGGCGGTTGGAAATTTGAACTTACTTTGGTTTTAGATTTGGGAGTCTGCTTCCCCTTTGATAGTCTTATGTGGAAAATAACATATTGTTGGTGGAATTTTGAAAACATGTTTTGAAAATATTAGTTTTCTTTGGGGATTTTAAGATTAAGGTTAAGTTCTAATTCTAAGGTCGAATCGACTCGTTAGAAAGAGTATATCACCCCGGAGGACGAAAATAAACTTTCATAACGGTGTTCAGACTTAGAATTATGAAATCCATCTTAAATATTATGAGCGGATGCTAAAGAGAAATTCATATGACTCCGAAGGGTCAAAATGAGGTTCAACTGAATATCCAATACAATATTCAAGAAGTGTGATCGTTAGGTTCACATCCAAAGCCTTATCAAAGAAAGATGTATCTCCCCGAAGGGAGAAAATATCATTTGATAATAATTCTTTGAATATGATAATAATAATCACTAGTATTTTAAGTTTTCCCAAAGAAATCCAATTGAGTTTTGAAAAATCAATTTTTAAAATCAGGTGCGTGTGTGGTTCTAAATCTCCTACGAGCGCAAGCCCTCGTAGTTAATTACATCGTAGGGAGATAAAATCCCCTACGAAAACTCTCGATTAAAATAGTGGCAAAATTTTGTTTAGAATTTCTAGGAGTGATATCAAAGTATGAATAGAATTATTGGAAAATCAAAAGGGAATGGATCAAAATTGAACAGTTATTAACGGAGTTAAAGAATGAGAGGTAGGAGACACTTTGAGATTCCAGAACCATCCGTAAGTGTCTCAACTTAATCTAAGTGTTGGGCTTTATGTTTTGGACTGAAATGATATTTAATTAGAGTTGAGCATTTTATTAGAAATTTGGGATTAGATTCCCAAAGTTTGGGGTCTTATAATCAAAGATCTGCCCCGGATCCTAAATCTATTTTGGACACTGGACTACAGTCGTCCGATCCTAACTAATGCAGTGCAAGATCTGGACTTACCCCGGCCTGGATTGGGGAGCCAGCTAACCACCTAATCGATTTAAAATACATGAATCCGGTCTTTTATGAAAGAGTGGTAGGGACGTTATAATTAAAGTTTTGAAGAATTGGGACCGACATCTAGAGATTCTCCTAATTGGTCCCTTTAACTTATGTCGGGTACAAAAATGCTAAGGACTATGAAATTAAAATTTTGACACTTTAATTTATATCTAATGCAATGCATGCTGGTTAACAACCTCAAATCAAATATGCTTGAAAATTTTAAAAACAGGCTTATAAAATAATTTTTTTAGAAGACTGGACTTCCCCAGGTCCGGCACCTCGTCCTCATAGGTCAGACTATCCGGACTCTACCCGCAGGCGGGGAAGGGTCTAAAGCAAGGAAAGAGTAATGCAGAAATATGCATGCGACCCCGGGGTCGATCCCCGGCTAATTCCCTAGATTCGTTATTTTTCTATATTATTTAGACTCACTAAAATTTTAGACTTTTAAAATTATGAGTAGAAAACTTTCACACCCTCACGAGTCTCACGAGTCCAGGCAAAAACAAAGAGCGACATGCAATCGCCAAAAAACTAGTAAAAACAAGTAATCCTAAAGGCAATCAAATCATCAAATCAAATACAAATTAATTAATAAATGTCCATAGGCAGAATTGCCTTGCTTATTACAAACCAGAATATTACAGAAAGTAAAGTGGCCGGGCACCACTGACAACAACCCGGATTCTAAGCCTAGTAATGACGCAAGTTATTTTGAGTGGGATACTCTCAATCTTCAAGTCTTCAAATCTTCAATTTCATTCTTCTTTGGACTCCTTTTCTTCAATCTTCTTGGAATCTTCGTAGTGGATTACCCAAATGGACAAGAGGGCACTTCCCTCTAAGGGGAAGGCCACTCTTTCCTCTTTGGGTAAGGAAGAGGTATGATCCAAATTTGGATTTCCAAATGGAAAAGGAGTGTTCCCCAAAGGGGTATCCTTTCCTCTTTGGAATCCAAGCTTTGGATCTATGTATCCCAACTCAAAATAAACTTTCACAACACTTGACACTTGCACAAATTACATTGATATCAAAATAAAAATCTAGACTCACCTGCAGGGTTATCCTAAGCAATTAATATATAAAAAAAAGCAGTTATTCCCAAGCAGTTGTATATAAGCAGAAAAGAAAGTAAACACACTGGCCACGCTCTTTTTATGATTTGGGGCTTTAGCAGCTGAAGCACCTGTGCAAAGAGTTTATAATATTTATGCATTTTTTTGATTTGCCCCCTTTTTTATATTGCCCTGCATGAGCGTGGCCACCTGCAGAAAACTGTGTCAACATCCAGATCGTACCTAACCTAAGGGTAATCTAGTCGCCAAACACATCAATCCATCCACAGAGTACAGAAAAAGTAAGCAGACACAGCAAAGCAATTTCATCCACAACATGCAGTGAAAACTACGAAAAATCCGGCACACAGCAGTAAAGTAAACACCGGCCTATCCTAGATCTAAAGTTGGTTGTCCTAGCACATCATCTAAAGTGTGTGAGAAAGGTCGTGTGGCTGGGATAGATCCTAAAGTGGGTGATTAGTTAAAGTTGTCTAAAAGTTTGGATTTGTTAAGGCTTAGAAGGGGATTTAAATTAAAATTTAAATATTAATGAATTAAGAATTTTAATTAAACATATTTTAAAAGTTAATTGATTGCTACCTTTGTTTCACACCGAGGCCGTGAAGTTTATTTCACCTTCCTTGGGGCTAAGCTAATAGCCTCGTAGGCCTGGGTTACCCAGTAGCAATCGGGGTTGATTAAGTTATTTAAATTGGTTAGAATTAAAAGAGTGGATTAATATTAAAATGAGTTAGTTACTGATTTTAAAAGCTTGATTAATTTAAGTTTGCCATTAATTGATTTGTGGCGTTGTGCCACCAGGCTCGAGGAACCAGCCTCCTTAGGACACTTAGCCCCGCAGCCCGGAGTAGTCCAGCCGATAAACCAAATTAATGTAATTGAAATAGAGATTTTAAAAATGTTAAATAATTAAAGATTAATCTATTTTAAGATTTAACACCCCTTAGAATTCATTCGTGGCGTTGTGCCACCAGGCTCGAGGAACCAGCCTCCTTAGGACACTTAGCCCCGCAGCCCGGAGTAGTCCAGCCAATAAACTTCATCTTTAGGGTGGTTGTTGTGTTTTAAAGGATTTGTTAAATGTTTTAAGCATTAAACCAATATTTTCTGGAGTTTTAGAGTGATTCGAGCTTTATGAATTTTGAATATTTTAATCATTTAATTAAAGGGTCAAAAATTGAATTTTTGATTAAAGGTATTTTATGGAACGTTTGTATTTTATTAAAATACTAGACCTTACTACAATCAGTTAGAAGGTAAGTACGTTGAAATCGGATTTTTCTGCATTTTATTACAAAGGTTTGAAGTTTTGAACTAGTTTTGACTTAAAGTTGACCGATTTGTTGACTTTTTAAAATATTACAAATTTCTGGAATTTAATATTTTTAATAAATATTAGACCTTATTAGGAATTGAATGCAAGTGAGTTTGGGTGATTTGGATTTTTCTGGAATTAGTTATGGATTATCGAAGTTTGGATATTTATTGAAATTATTAAATTGTTTCAATTAAGGGTCATTTTAGTGATTTGATCCCAAATCAGTCCCAAACTTCTTGAAATCAACTCCAAAGATCAGAAATGATCTATGGAGAGATCAGCAAGTGTTTAAAGATTTTTTGGGATTTTTAATAATTTTTAATTAATTAAAATTGATTAAACATTGATTTTGATTAAAATTAAATTAAAGTGGATTTTAATGTCAAATTAAAGGATATTAAATTTTCAATGATTAAGAGTTGAAATATGGTTTATTAGAGGTATTATGGGAATTTTTTGGAATTAATATAAATTTATAATGATTTATTGAATTTTTTAAGTCCTTAAAGGGGCTGAAATTTGACATGCTCAATTTTCTAACTTAATGACCTCCAAATTGAGTAAAATTTAAACCTAAGGTATCTGATGTCACTAAGTTTACTATGTTCAAGTTTCACCCCTATTGGGGGTGTTTACAATCCCCTATGAATTTTCTAAGTTTTCTAGACATTTCCTTAATTATTTTTCCTAGGTGTCTCTAATATTTATATAGGCATGAAACTTGGTGTGTCTAACCCTGACATACATTTAAGCATACCACAGAAATATCACAGCAAAATACTAAAACCCTAAGGAGTTATGAATTTTCAAAGTTTATGGTCCAAAATAGACCATTTACCTTAAAAATTCATATCACAGAAATCTATTGAGCATATAAACCTAGAAAAATTATTAAACATGCCTAAGATACTCAATAATCATCCACCAAAATTTGGGCTTCATTTGATCACTGGATTGTGAGAAAATAACAATAAATGAAATTCACATAAACTCAAATATCTCACAATACAGAAATCAAATCAATATAATTTTAATTTTAATAAATACTACATTAGATTATCTTTCCAACGAGCCCAAAAACGCCCCATTTGGTGGAGAATTCGATTTTATGTGAATTTTTGAAGATTTGGAGCATTTAAAGCATTTTTTATTCAAATTTGGGTCAAATCAGCTGACGGTGACATGGCGGCGTGGCGTGATGCCACGTCACCCTCCCATAACACGGGATGACCCACGTTCAGACATGGAGGAAGCCGCATGGTATACCCAGATCTGAGCCGTCTGATCGTCGATCGGACGGTCCAGATCTGCTCTAGTTCATTTTGAATAGAAATCTTTAAACGCTCATATCTTTCAAAATACTCGACGAAATTGCACGAAATTTGAACTGTAGCTAGAGGGCAATATGATCTTACAATGCCTGGAGTTTGGAGGCTCCATTCATTGTAAAATTGCTACAGTTTCAAATTGAAATTTAAACTTAAAATGAGCATAACTTACGATCCAACCGTCGGATTTTTGAGATCTTTAGCTTGTTGGAAAGCTGCAGCAATCCTCTACAACTTTACTAAAGACTCCAAAAGCTGGATCTCGCTGGATCGAAAGGTATATTGGAAAGTCCTCTTTCTCTCTCTAGATTGCTCTCTCTTCACTAAAATAGTGATTTGAGGCTTGGAAATGGTTGGGAAAAGCTTGGGAAGGCCTTGAAAAGTGTTGGAGTGTATGGGAGGAGCTCTTGGAAGGTTGGGGGCTGCTGGAGTTTTGGAGCTTTTGATCATATCAAAGGGAATGATGAAGAAGCCACCTTTAGGTCAAGTTTTCCCTCACTTTACCTTTGGCTTTTGGATTGAATGGTTGAGATTTGATTTGGAGTGGTTTTGGATGAGTGCCAAGTGTCCCCTATGCTGCCCAAAGCTATGGAATAGGGTTGGTGGTTGATAGTGACATCTCTTGGTCCATGTGAAGAGGGACCACACCTTTTCCCCCATTTGGATGAACCAATGCTTGTCTTGGTTAATAGAGCTTGTTTAATGATCAATTAGGGAGGGAAAAAGCATATTCTCATTAGCCAAAAGGAGATTTTGGCTTGGAAAAAGGGTTTGCTTTATGGGATGATGAGGTGGCCAAGCTATGGTCTCATTTCAAGGGTTGTTTTTGACCCATTGACTTGTTGACTAGTCAATGGTGACTAGGATGTGCATGAGGGAAGTCAAGAGTGCTACAAGACATTATGCCAAGGAATTTGAAGTCAAAAGTGTATAATTAACCAATCTTGATGAGTTGAATTGATTCAAAATCACTAGAATAGTTAAAATTAACAAGTGTTGGGTTAAAGGGTTGATTTGGTCAACCATGGTTGACTTGGTCAACCAAGTCAAACCAAAGAGTAAGTTTGGGTTCAATGTGTTCCTAAAGTCATTTAGGATCCATTGGAATGATATTTGAAGAAGATTTCAAAGGTTGATAAGTCAAATCAAATTGGGTTTAGGCCAAAAGTCCAAAAATCCTCCTTTAAGGGCATTTTGGTCATTTTGGTCTCAAGTCAATTATGGGTCAAATTGAATCTAAAAAGATGTAGATCATTGCTTAATAAGTTAATATCAAGGTATTAAGAAGGATCAAATGATTTGGAGGGGGATCCAAAGTCAAATTCCACTAGGTGAAAGGCCTAGTGGCATGGATTGTAAATATTCAAAGATTTTGCAATATTTGGAGTTAGATTAAGTTTCAAGGGTTAGAATCCTCCAAATGAGCTCAAATTTGGAGGGTTACCTCTAGAGTCATGTCACATCAATATGAAATTGATAGACCCTGAATCAGAGGTCAAAAGACTGGGTTTCGAGGTGATGGCAAAATCACCTAGAAAGGGCTTTAGGACCTAAGTCTTTAGCCTATGAGTTCTGGGTTTGGATTGGATTTCAAGTTTGAATGATTAGTATTGGAGTATCCAAATCATTTACAATCATGTGGTGATTGTTAATGAATGGATGAGGTCAAAGCTAGATTGAAGTTTGGATCAAAGTTTAAGTTGAAAGTTGGATTGTCAAATTGATTGGATCAAGGCTTGGACATGTTTGAAACTTGAATTAATTTGAATTTGAGTTGAATGAAATTTGAGATTTAAATTAATCAAAGGTAGGAATCAAATTGAAGTTGGAATTGATCAAATGTAGGAATTGGTTTGAGGTTGAGGTTGATCAAGGATGGGGATTGATTTGAAGTTAGAGTGGTCCTAAGATCTAGAAGAGCTCTAAGATCTAGGATCTAAGGGAATCCTAGGCTCTAGAGTAGGCCCTAAGGTCTGGCTCTAGGAAAGAATCCTAAGTTCTAGAGTGGATCCTAGGATCTAGAATTAATCTGGAGTTTGGAAGGGCCTTAGTGACCTCATACAAAAATGAGGTCAACACATATGTAATTGAGTCAGTTTTTCTCGAGTGCTTTATTTGGAACGTGGGGACAGTAAAGGCATCAAAAACACCTTCCCTACTATCCGTATTACATTGAATTGGAGTGAGGGGTGTTTTAGAGACATGCTTGACTTCGAAGAAGCATTTCCAATAACAATATGCCTATATTCCCTTTATTATTTAGATTTCCATTCGTCCTTTGTGGTATTTTGTATCATTTCTTCTTTTAGTTCTCATTTTACTTCTTTTTTTTACTTATTATCTTATTTTATTCATAGATCCCTAGACTTATTGATATACGTGCGAGTGTCTTAAGGGTTAGAAACACAATCTCTTTCAGTCCCACAATATTAGTGACACCTAAGGATAAAAATTAAGGACTAAGTTTTAGATATCATAGGGTGCATGCTCCTTATAGGATAGAGACATCAAAATATAAACTTAGTGACACATTTTTCTAAGGTTAGTGTGCCTTAACCCATTAATAATTAACCAACAAAAATCATTCTTAATCCTAATCTCAATGCATTAAAATACCTAACTTTAAATCAAACCATAATTAATATCTAAAATTGCTAAAATACAGAACTCAAATCAAATTTAACCAATCTCTTAATCAACCTCTAAGCAACCTAAAATTTAAAAGATGTAGACTAAATTATTGAAGCAAACCTAAATTAAAACTTATTAAGATAAAAGTCTTTTAAAACCCAAAATCGACTAACTCACCTAAAACTCAATCAAACCTTAAGCTAACCTTTTTAAAAACAATCAACAAACCTCTTAATACATAACAACCACTCCAAACATAAATTTTATTGGATAATCTACTCTGGGCTACGGGGCTAAGTGTTCTAAGGAGGCCTGGTTCCTCGAACGTGGTGGCATAGCGCTACGAATGGATTCAATAGGATGTTAAAACTTTAAAATTAATCAATTATTAATGATTTAAACTAAATAAAATTCTTAATATAATTATATCAACCTGGTTTTTAGGATGGACTACTCTAGGCTACGAGGCGATGTGTCCTAAGAAGGCCTGGTTCCTCGAGCCTGGTGGGACAACGCCATAAACTGGTTAATAACAAACTTAACTAATTTAACCCCTTAATTGATAATAAATCATTTAATTCACATTTCTTTTTAATTTATAACCAATTAAAATAATTCAATAAAATTATTTATCACTGGGTAACCCAGGCCTACGAGGCTATAAAGTTAGCTCCAAGGAGGGTGAAATAAACCTCATGGCCTTGGTGAGAAATAAAGATGGTAATCAACTAAACTACTAAAATAAAATCCTTAAAATCAATCTTAAAATATTAATACTTAAACTTAAACTGAAATCTCTCTCTTAACCTTTAACAAATCAAAACACAAATAACTTGAACTAATTATCCTACATAGGACATACCCTAAATCATACAGCCTATTACACACACCTAGACTTATTTGGTTAGAACACAACTTCTAGCTCTAAGTTAGGCTGATATTTTCTTTTGTTATTCAATGTTTACTATATACACATGCTTTATAAATGCTAATCTTAATTTTCTTATTAGTTATATTTTTATATACCTGTATTTCATTTCTGAATGACATCTACACTCATATATATATTTCTCTTTTATCTTATCTTGTGAGGCATCAGATTTGATGGTCGAAAATTAAATGGGATCATTTGCTTATGAGCTTTTAAGTGGCGGCGCATCAACCTGGGATCATTTTCTTAGGAGCTTTTAAGTGGCCGCGCCACAGTTAGGTATAATCTCTGCAACTTATAAAACAAACTCCTAATTATATATCGAAACTGCTACATATCACACTCATCTTGTTAATAGCTATTCTAGCATGTTTAAGTAGTCGGCCATATGTTAGTGCACTAATAAAGCTTTGGCCCTATAGGTCAAAGCTTGCCCCCCCTTGTGTGAGCCCTAGAGACCCTTATGGCCACCTTAGGCCTGTAGCATAGGCCCACCTACTTGTGCTAAATGCGTCGCTATTTTTCCCACACAAAGTGGGCACTGCTAGGATGTTTCATTTTTTCTTAATTTTGGGTATGATACCCCCCCCCCCCCCCCCCAATCTTCTGTGAGCCCTAGAGACCATTAGGGTCATTTAGGCCTGTAGTGTAGGTCACCTGTTTGTGCCATGGGCATCATTATTTTCCCACAATAAGTGGGCATCATTATTTTCCCACATAAAGTGGGCATCGTTAGGATACTTTTCTATTATCGTGTGATGTAGGTACCATACATGGAGAGTATCCTTGGTATATTTATTTAGTTTCTATATTCTTGATGTCATGCATGCATCTTTACACACATTACTTCATAATGCACCTTGCCTACATACATGCATTATACAACTTTGTCTTCCAGCATACTTAAGAATATTATTAGTTATATATCTATTTCATGTATTATATATGACACTAGGTATATTCTTTTGTATATTATTGAGTCCCTGATTTAAACCTTTTAAACTATAAATCCTTGATTCCTTAGGATAGAGCCTTCTTATCTTACATGCATATAGGGTGATTGATTGTGTTTAGGATATTAATCACATCTTTATTCAATTAAAAAGACTAATCATCATTAAGTGTAAAGAGAAGAGTTTATCTTCTCCGAAATAGAACTTAAGAACTTTCTATGTGCATCATATTAAGAAGAGAATAATACAATACCATAAATCGAGAGTTTTCATAAGTCAAGGCCTAGGATGTAATTAACCACTAGGGCTTGAGCCCGTGGGAGACTGATCCCCACATCAAATAAACCCCATTCAAGTTGATGTATCTAATGGGGGAAATCTTATGACTTTTGGGTTATACATATTATTAACTATCGAGGTATGTAGGTGAGAGCCTCTATCCTAAATAATTAATCGTATGAATAATCCCATCTGCCCTCCTATTGGCCTGCTTGTGTTGAGTGTAAAGGCCTATGACTGTTTTGTCCTACGAGATAGTGTGATCATACTCATTGCTTTCAATTCCCATATGTAGAATCCTTTCGGAGACCCACAAAAGGTTTAGTGTAATTCTCAAAGAAGAGGACTGTGGAAACTAGATGTGGATCATTGTTTGTCTGAACCACTATAAATTTCTTGTGTGTTTGTACTGATTTTTATTTTTTGAATTTTACTTTTCCTCATTAAATTTTTGTTATAATTTCTTGGTGAAAATTTGAGATTAATATTTTTTTTAATTAAAATGCCATAATAATTATTATAATTATTGTTAAAAAACTAATACACCCCCATGGTGTTCCTCGGGCTAGTTCATGAGCTCTCACAACCAGCTCAAACTTTTATATGGTATTAGAGAGGTTCTCAAAAGTAGTGTTTTAGAAAACCTTGAAAAAAATGATTTATGATACACTTTAGAAATAAAAACATCATAGAGTGTTATTCAATAACTTGTCTATCACCGTTTTATAATATTTCTTTTGATTTTTGAAAAATCATCTTGTCAACATTTTTTATAATCTACTTATTTTAGATTGTGGCATATTATTAAAATTGGTTATTCTGTACCATTACATGTTATTGATGGAGTCAAAATTAACATTCCTTTTACTAAATAGAGTAGAGAATAAGAAGTCTTTGCACAATTGAATGCTAAAAGCTTAAAGTGCTTTAGAGAGAAATCATTCAAACTCTAAGAAGGTAAAAAAATTCTACACTATCTACTAGAAAATTTTGATGGCAAAGTCAGTATTATATGTAAATTGAAAGACTTGAGTGTTTATCTAATTGATAATATACTTGGCTCACTCATTGCCAACGAGCAAAGTGTGTGCCAAAGACTTTTGAATATAGATGATGAGAAGGTTATCATGCTAAAGGCAAAATACATAAAAAACATGGCTTAGGAGATAATGGGAGTGAGGAGATAATGTCAATAACAAGCAAATTCAAAAGTTTCCTGAAGCACAAGAATAAGAATGAATAAAAACGGGAAGAATGGCAAAAATGGTAAATATGATCAGATTTCCTTTGACATTATTTTCTTTGAGTGTAGGAAACTTGGACATCTGAAATACGAATGCCCTAATTTTATGAGACACCATGTAAAGGAAAAGGGTGAGGGAAAAAAATAAAATTAAAAAAAGGAAAAGGGTGAGGGTAAGCAAATTGTAATAAGGGGAAATGATGAGAAGAAAAAAATCTCTTGGGCTAACTTAGCCTCTGACTCTTCTAAATAGGTGAAAGAAGATGACGTTACAAAATTATGCTGAAAAGTCAAAGATTCAATTGTTAATTCTGATTACGTGTAAGTATGTTAGGATTGTTTTTGTGTTTTAAGTGTTTATTTACGTGTTTTGTGTGTTTGTTTTTTCTTATATTTTAAGCATGATTTTATATTTTAGTTTATATTTGTATGTTGTTATATTCTTCTACATGTAGTTTAACTTAT
Organism: Dendrobium huoshanense; assembly: GCA_016618105.1. Lineage (NCBI taxonomy): Eukaryota > Viridiplantae > Streptophyta > Magnoliopsida > Asparagales > Orchidaceae > Dendrobium > Dendrobium huoshanense. The sequence goes on from CM028357.1 coordinate 23,878,485, forward strand.
GTGTTGAATTCTCTCTCCTTCTTGGTGATTTCAAAAGGGGGAGAATATATTTTATTGCATTTGTTCATCTATCATTTATTTTTTAAATTTTGTATTTGTTAATTTATTATTTAGTTTCAAATTTATTTAAAGAAAAAAGAAAAAAATATTTTTGCTTTTTTTTAATATAATTTTCTTAGATGGGGAGGGGGGGGGGGAATTAGTATAAAATAAAAATATTTCAAATTCAATCAATTATATTTATGATCATCAAAAGGGGGAAGATTATTGCAACTTGTTGTAAATTTGGACCCAAGCAGTGTGATTTTGATGAAAAGAAACATTATTATTTATTGACTACTCCTATTCTTGCATATTTATTTTATTTACCCATTTCACTAGCCTTTCAGGTTTACTAGTTCACTTGGAACATCAATCAGCTTATGATCAGGTAGATTAGAATTAAGTCAGTCTATAATTTCTTTTCGAATGCATCATATACCTTTTCTTGAGTCAAATGTACTATGATGGATCCTGAAACTAAGTAACCTTGCACACACACACTCACAGGGAAAAATTTAGTAAGTTAGAGTTTTTCTATTTTTGATCATATCATATAGGATAATTTTAAATCATTTTGAACAATCAATTAAAAAAATAAACCCTAATTAGGGCATCTAGGTCATGTAAAACTGATTAATGAAATCATCCTTGAAGATACTCCCATTATCCTGAATGATATGCTAAAATCATAAATACAGCTACCAAAGTCATTTAGGCAAGATTTTAAATCTATCAAATTCACAATAATCATACAAGATGATCATGATTGCCTGGATGATTTGTACTGATTATGCCTAAATTGTTCAGGTGATTAGGAGAGTAATTAAGGATAGATTGATCAATCATATCATCCAGGATGATCACATAATTGTACTAGACGATCTATAAGAAAAACCTTAGTTCTCTCCAAAATCTCCTGGACATCCTGAACTATTTGTTTGATAATAAAGTCTATTTTTTAACTAAGTATATAAGGTGATCTCTACATCATCCCATATGATAAATTATATTTCTATATCATCCCAATTTATCTCCTAGATGTCCCAAACTATCTGCTATTTGATAATGTATGATTTTGAACTAGTGATGATCAAAATAAACATTGTGTTCTAATCATGCAAGAAATGCAGATCATCCTAGATGGAAGGGCCAATTTTATCTAATCATACAGAACGATCTATCAATCATCCTTAACGATCTTTGATGGCAAGTTGAAAATTAGGGCATTTTTTAAGGTCGCCTATTTAAGCTCTCTCAATTGGTGATGATAATATATTTTGCTGTTGTCCTGACCTAAGAGAGCTTAGATAAGGAGAAGGAGATCTTAGGAGAGAGAGAGGGAATCTTATAAAGGGGAGTTTATAAGGATTTCACAAAGGTTACTCCAAGCAAGGATTCCAGACGTCTCTCCATTCATTGTCCTTACCTCCTTGGTGGCTCTAGGTAGATCTTCATCAGCAATAGATCAAGGTTCTCTTCCTGTTTTAGGAGGAAGAAAATGGAGTTGGAGTTCTCTGCCTACTTTAGGAGGAAGCAAAAGGAGTTTAGGTTCTCTGTGTCACTGGGGTTAGTGAAAAATATTTTGTAAGGGCTTCTTCGCCTTGTTGTGGGAGCAAAAGGAGAGATATCATAATTTTAGTGTAATACCTGGAGGGGAGGCTCCAGGGAGTGTATGTGGTCAGGTTGATCGAACCAATATAAACATTTGGTGTGTTCTTCTTATTTTTATTCCTGCACTTTCTTTTTTTAGCACTTTAATTCTCTATAGTTGATTGTATGGTTAAAATATCTGATTTATATTACTAATCATTACCACATCAAGGGTTGATCTTATTTGTTTTAAAATTTTCAAAAAGGTATTAAAAAGATTTTTATGTTTGTTTAAGAATTTTTAAATTACCAATTTACTCCCTCGCTTGGTTAGCCTCGGGTTAGTTCATAAGGGCTTAATAACCCTAACGAACTTTCAAGTAGTTTTAGAGCGGGATTCAAAATATAATGTTTTAGAAAACTTTGAATTAAAGATCCATGTCTAAATTTTGTGACTAGACCACCCTTATTTAATAATATACCATTTGATTTCTAGAAAAATTGTATGTCCCCCATTTTGCAATCTATAGATTATCATATATGGATGCTTGTAAATGAAGGTTATCTACATCAACACATTAAATTAATGTCATAAAATCTAAACTTCCTTTTTTAAAATGAACTTTTGAAGAAAGAGATTTAGCATAACTTAATACAAAATGTTTAAACTTGGTTTAACAACCTATCCTAACTTTATAAGCGGTATCAAAGCTTTATTTCAAAAATTAAAGTTTAGTCTAGTTTTTAAAAATGATAAGGGCTACTTTAAGAAACTGTAATACACATGAAGGGTATTCGATCACTAGACCTCCATTATTTGATAATATTTCTTTCAATTTTTAGAAAACATGTATGTTTACTTTTCTTCAATCGCTTGACTATCGCATGTCGATTTTAGTTTAGGAAGGGTATACTAGGCCAACTAGACTTGTAGATGGATTTAGAGTTGAAACACCCATTGCTGACTGGACTATAAAAGAATGAGACTTAGAATAATTAAATGCAAAATATTTAAATAGTTTCTTTTATGCACTTAAATCATAAGATTATATGTGTGTTTCTGCTTATAAAAGTGGAAAAGAATTTTGGACAGACTCTATATTACATATAAAGGAACTAACAAAGTAAAACAACCTAGATTAAATATCTTATTGCATGATTATGATTTATTTCGAATGAAACAAAAAGAATCAATATCTGACATTTACACACATTTCACTCAGATAATCATGTCTTTGCATGCTTTAGATGCGAAACTTATGAATGCTGAAATGGTTAATAAAATACTTTATTGTTTGCCTAGAACTTATGACACTAAAATAATAGTTATTATGTAGTCTAACGATTTAAATATTTACACAATTGACAATCTTCTTGGATCACTAATTATTTATGAGTTAGGAGTGAATCAATGGCAGATTGATGCAGGAGAAAAGCAAAAGGAAAAGAACATAACTTTGAAAGTGGATGACTTAGAGAGTGATTAGTCATAGCTTGAGGATGAGGATGATATTACTTTGATGACTAGGCAATTTAGGAGTTTTCTAAAGAGGAAGCAAAGGTGACTCCAATAGTGGAATAAATGTATGTTCCATAAGAATTTTAAGATTTTTAATGATGTTATTTATTATAAATGTTGGAAAATTGGACATGTCAATTCGAATTGCCCTAATTTTAAAGCCATTCTTAATAGGGAGAAGTTGGAGGAGAAAATAAATGTGAAGAAGGGCAAGAAAAAAATTCAATAAGCTTTTGGGTAGACTCAGCTTCGGATTCATCAGAAACAAAAAAGGAAGAAGTCACTAATCTATGCTTAATAGCCAATAATCTTGATCAGTCAGATCAAGAGGAGTATGTGACTTAAGTTATAATGAATTATTAGAAGTTTTTGAAAAAATTCATATCGCATATATAAAACTCAAAAAAAATGCATGCTAGGTTAAATTTAGATTTCATAGAGTTATAGAAAGAGCATGAAATCATTAGAAAATATCACGCATAGATTGATAACAACTACATAATTTTATTGGATGAATTTGATGATTTGAACAAACAAAATGAGATATTAAAATCATCCTGCACTAAATTGGAAAAAGAATTTAAAATTTTTAGAATGTATCTTAAAAATAGAGAGCATTATTTGAAATATGATAAAACTATGTTAGAAGATATAAACTTATTTCTTAAAGTGAAAGTGAAAGCTCTTGAGGAAAATAAGACACCCCATACACTTGAAGATTTTACTGATTCTATTTTAAAGTAATAAATCTTAAAACCTAGGAAGAGACAACATTATTATCAGAGATTAAAAAATCCTTTTCTTGGAGTTAAGTGCTTTCTTGTGGAATGATTGGGCATATTTCACACACTTGTACTCTACATAGAAAATCTCATTTAGTGTGGAGACCAAAGATACATAAAATAAGTCATATCATATATGCATCTAATTTAATTTTTCCAAGTGCAGAACCCAATCTTGTTTGGGTTCCCAAGACTAATGTTTGATTATTTTATAGATACGCACTTTTAGAAGACCTCATGAGAGCATTTGGTACTTGGATAGTGGTTGTTTGAAGCATATGATTGGAGACACCACATAATTTAAATTGCTGGAAGCCAGAAATGGAGGCAAGGTTACACCGGGTGACACATGTATAATTGGTAACTTAAATAATTTTTTCATCAAAAATGTTTTACTTGTAGAAGGATTAAAGCATAATCTCTTGAGTATAAGTCAGCTATATGATAGAGTATATAGTATAAAAATTTTTTCCCATTAACTGCATATTAAGCAAAAAATAGAATTGATATACTGCATGAAAATAAGGTAAATAATATTTATATGTTAGTTTTAAATTAAAATAAATCTCCTAATGATTTTTATTTAAAATTAATTTCTAATAAATTATGCTAATGGCATAGGAGGCGTTATCACGCTAGCATGAAAAACTTTATAAAAATTACCCAAAAAGAACTTGTTAGAGGTATACCAAAATTAGACTTCAATAAGGATGACCTTTGTGATGCATGTCAAATAGAAAAATTGGTGAAGTCCTTATTTCAGTTCATTAAGGATATTAGAAATAGCAAACCATTGGAGATTTTACATATGGATCTTTTTGGACCGGTTAGCATTATAATTTTAGGAGTGAAGGTATACAAATTTTTTATTGTTGATGACTTTTCATAATTCACATGGATTATATCTTTATTTCATAAAAGTGAATCTTTTGAAGAATTTAGAAACTTTTTAACATGGATTCAAAGGAAAGGATGATGTGAAATTTTAATAATATAAAGTGATAAAGAAGGTGAATTTGAAAATGAAAATTTTGAGGACTTTTGTAAAGAAAGAGGAATTGATCATAATTTTTCTGCACCTAGGACCCCTCAGCAGTATATGGTAGTCAAAAGAAATAATAGAACTTTAATTGAAGCTGCTAAAGCCATGTTGGTAGAATATTCACTCTCAAAATATTTTTGGGCTGAAGTGGTTAGTATAGCTTGTTATGTTCTGAATAGGATGAACATTAGATCAAAAAAACAAAAAAAAAAAAAAACAAAAAAAAAAAAAACATTATGAGCTTCATAAGGGTAGAATACCTAACTTATCATATAATGTAAAGGCTCCTTTAGAAAATTTTGATCCAAAATTAGATGATGGAATTTTTCTTGGATATTCTAGTGTTAAAAAAATCATATGAAGTATTTAACAAAAGAAGTTTGGTAGTTAAGGAGACTAGACATATTGTATTTGATGAATATGACATTTTAGAAGAGTCTTGAATGGAAGAGGATCGTATAGAAAATAACTCCCAATGGATTTAAAAGACTAATTTTATGAAAATCTGGAGATAGAAAATCCTTTTTCTAGAGAATTGAAATTTTCTAAAAATCACCTTAAGGAATTAATTATAGGTGAACCTAATGAGTGTGTTAGGACAAGGCGTGGACTAAACAAAGATGTTAACCATTCTATCTTTATTTATATGATTGAACCCATAAATATTAATCAAGCACTTTTGGAAGAATTTTATATTTTGGACATGCAAGAGGAGTTGAATCAATTTGTAAGAAATGATATTTGAGAATTGATTGAAAGGCCAATAGATCAAAGGGTAGTTGGAACTAAGTGAGTGTTTAAAGAAAAAAATAAATGATTTAGGAGTTGTGATTAGAAATAAGGCTAGATTGGTGGCTAAAGGGTATAATCAAATTAAAGGTATTGATTTTGAAGAAACTTTTGCCCCTATAGCTAGACTTGAAGAAATTAGGTTTTGTTAGCCTTTGCATATTTTACAGGTTTTAAACTATTTCAAATAAATGTTAAGAGTGTCTTTTTGAATGGGTGATATAAGAGGATGTTTATGTTGGGCAACCTCTAGGGTTTGAAATTCAAAATCCCCTAATCATGTATATAAATTGAAAAAGAAATTATATGGATTGAAAGATCCACCTAGGACTTGGTATGAGAGGTTAAGCACTTATTATTCGAGATATCTTTTATAAAAGGAAGTGTAGACACCACTCTCTTTTTGAAAAAATTGGAAGATGATATATTCATTATTCTCAAGAAGTATGAAATGGACAATGTTAAACCAATAACTACACCAATGAGTTTCTCAGTTAAGTCGGATAATGACCCAAAGGGAAAATCTATTGATCAAAAGAAATTTAGAGGTATAATTAGATCATTTCTTTATTTGACTACTAGTAGACCCGATATAATGTTTAGTATTTATTTCTGTGCTAGGTTTTAATCTGATTAAAAAGAATTACATTTAATAACAGGAAAAAGGATATCTTTTGGGAACTCAAAACTTATGAATTTGGTATCCTAAGTACAACTCTTCATTTATAAAAGTTAGATATTCTGATTCAAATATTATAGGTTATAGGATTGATCAAAAGAGTACATCTAGAACTTACCAATTCATAGGAAATTTCTTAGCTTCTTGGTCTAGTAGAAAATAAATTATATAGTCCTATTTACTGCTGAAGCTAAATACATTACCTTGGGAAGTTGTGTGGCTCAAGTACTATAGTTAAAATAATAGTTGATTGATTTAGGATTTATAATAGTCATTATTCCAATTTGTTATTATAATTCTAGTGCCATTTATATTTCAAAGAATCCTATCCAATATTCTAGATCCAAGACAAAAGACATCATTTCATAAGTGATTATGAAGCCAAAGAAGAAATTAAATTGAATTATGTTTATACTGAAAATTAACATATAGATATTTTTACGAAACCTCTAGCCTTTAACACATTTAGCACCTTAAGGACATGGTTTGGTGTGATTGATCCTAATGCTTAAAATTAAAATATTCTACAAACTTGATATGTTCTATGTTTATGTCTTTTTAGTTTATTTTTTAGTTTCTTGTTTTGTGTTTATGTGTTATCTTTTCTTATTTTTTATTTGTTTTTGTTTGTTATGTGTGTTAAAATTGAAAGCATGTCACTTGAATTTATGAAATTTATCTAATTTTTATATTCTATTTGTATTGTACAAAAATATATTCATCATGTATGAAGTTTGTAGCATATACATGCTTGATTATGGGAGTTTAAAATGTAAAACCTCAAATTTTTAAAAGTTTTTTATTGTACAATGTTTTCATCATCTGGTACGATTAGTATGGGTTCGTTTGTACGAATGGGGATGGTTTTACTGGTTAGGTTAAGTTATTATTGCCAATCGTCCCGAACGAATTCATTTTTATCTGTACGATCCAGATGTCAATTTCTATAGGGGACAAACCTAGCCACCTTTAAAACAATCTTAAATTTTATGATCATCCCGGATGAACACCTTTTCATCTGTATGATCATGTGGTCAAGAAGTCTGTATGAAAAAACACCTCAAAAATAATATTTTATGAAAAGTCATTTCATCATTGACAATTTTTGTTCATACGAACGTACAAAAAAAGTTCGTCTCATATGATTTCATAAATCATATGTATGAAATAAATTTCATAAAGTATGATATAAGTTTTCTTTAAATAAAAGGGGTTTGAAAACATTTTTTTTCATTCACTTTCAAATTTCTTTTAAAACTCTAGATTCCTTATCTAGGAAATGGGCAATTCTAGCAAATGTCCTAGAGGCTCTAAAGGATCTTCTTCTACTTTTATTGATCCCGACTTCTTATCTAAGAAGTATTAAGATGCATTATGTAGGTTCATTGCTGTGAAAATCTCCCCATCTAAAATTGTAATCCAAGATGTTCTTAATTTTTCAGTAATGCCACTTTTTGCTTCCACTCAACTATCATTCATTCTGACTCTCATATATGAATATCACAAAAGAAAACCTTTTATTATTTCTTAGCTAATATAAGAGTAAGCGAGGATAACTCTTGGATAAGTTCTTTTGTCCAAGGACGACACATAGAAATTACCAAATTAGATTTAAGAAACTACTCCATTTAAGAACTGAAGGAGTTAGAGCTAACAATTTGACCTCTAGATATAACTATGATTGGATGAAAATTAATAAAGTTCTTAGAGGTGTTACCTCAATCAATTATTTATCTATTATCTATATATTAAATCAAAATGCTAGGGTCATCTAGTATATTTTAAGAACTTCTGTTATTCTTAAAGCTGGTGATAGAGTGAATATGACTCCACTCCTATCCACTATAACATATCTTATCATGACTAAAAAACCTATTGATGAAGCCCATCTCATTATGGACTACCTTTATAACCTTTCTGAGATTGGCCAACATCATCATAAAAGGAAAAAAATTGTTGCCTTAGGACATCTTGTTGCCTATATACTTAAAAAGAAGTATATTTTGATTCACCCTGATCCTCCTATTAAACTCCTAATTTATTTCGCTGATGCTTCTTTTTTATCTCTGTTTGGGGGAAAAGAGAGTTCTAGTGAGGCTATTGAGGCCGAAGGGGGATCTCTTGCACCTGCTCAGGGACCTGATCAAAATTACTTTCAGGAAATAGTCTAATGATTTAATTGGTTGGAGACTCATTTTGATCAACAATTTGATCAAATTCAGACTCATTTAAACTTGTAGGATGCAAGGTACCATGAAGATATGGGGTGGATCGAAGGTTAGTTTGACTCAATGAACACAAATGTAGCTATGATGAATAGCTATTTTTTAATGTTCAATTAGCCACCTCATCCAGACTAGGGCCCCTTTGAGTTTTAGATGTATTTCTTTGTTATTGCCTATGCTAGCCCTTTACTTATGATGACTTCTTGCTTCTGATGTGATGTTGTATTTTCTTTTTGTTGATGCTAGTTGTACTTTTTGTTGTGATGGTTATGTGTGTTAGTTTGAAGTTTTATCAATTGATATCTTTGTACCAATGCAGAAAATATTTTTGATATCAATGAAAAAGACATGTTTTGCTAACATGTTTTGTTTCTTATTTTGAAATGTTAGTATGCCTACATGAAAAGCCTTTTTTAATTAATCTAAATTGTGTTATAAATTAAACTGCATTAGAAAATTAATTTTATTTTGAAATCTAATTTTTCAAAAAAATTAAATAAAAATATAAATCAATTAAGTTAAGTATATCAATTTCAAATTTTTTAGGCAAAAATAATTTGAATATAATTATTACGATATTAATATGTTATTATTTTTTATATTTTTTCATCAATATAATTATTTTTGTTATTAGAGAAGTTTGATTTTAGATGATTGATTTTGGAAACATCAAATAAAAAAAAGAGTATATCAAAAAGAAATGTACATTATGTATAAAAATAAAAAGAAAGCGTAATGTTTCGCAATGTGAAAAGATGTACAAAATTAGCCCAAATAGAAAACGATGCATAATTTTTGCCACAAATATTTGAAAAGATGTGCAATATTATCAATTAAATGTTTTATGTATTATGTTCTTTCACTATCCTTTAATCTTTAATTCCAATCAATCTAATGTTAAATTATATTTTATATCAAAAATTGAAATTAACTAATCTTCGTTTCCTCATTTTTGTAATAATCTTACTTATTTAATTGTCTAGAATGCATCATGATCTTGATTAACCTATCTTATCAAAGTTGTTCTTTATTTTAAAATTTTTTAATCTTTCTTTTTCATCTTGTATAATTAACTTTGTTATTAAAAATTATTTTACAATAATTTTTAAGATCACTTCTTTTGGTTTATCGTTTGACATCTTTTATTTCATTTTTATTTTTTCCTTTTGTTGTTGTCAAAAGGGGGAGAAATAATATTGGTTATGTTCTTTATGTTTGAATTATAGCTTGATTTTATTTATGTTTTTTGTTATTTTTTGTGTTTTCAAGATTGTGGTATTTTTATATTTTTTGTGTGTTTGTGTTTTAAAAATATAAAAAAACTTATTCTTCATGAAATTCCTTATATTAAAAAATGTTCATTCATTTAGAGGGAGCTAAGGAGAAATTTAGGGTATAAATGTTAACTCAAAAAATAATTATTTTGCCATCATAAAAAATGAGGAAATTATTGAGATTATTCCAATTTAGTTTTTTGATTGTTGAGATTATTGCAACAAGTGTGTTTGATATGATTTGAAATATTATTATTTTAATTATTATTTTCTCCTAACATATATTGGATATATTATTTTTATTATTTGTTTGTACTAACATTTCAGAAAAACTCTTACTCTAGACTATTGAAGACTTCAACGGAGAATAGATTAGGGTTTACCATAAATCGAGTCTGTAATTTTTACTTTTATTAAGTTTGAGAGAGTGTTAATATAATTGAGTAACCATATACACATATTAGGAGAGTGTCTAAAATCTGCAAATTTTTAAACTAAGCATACAGTACAATTTGTGTTCATACAGGATGATTTGATTAGTTTATTTTCTCAAATGAGCAGTTAATCAAAAGTGGGAAAAATATTTTTCTAAGTACTGTTTGTACTATACAAAGTTATCTACATACAAACGATGTCCAAATACAAAAATATGGGGAACATTTTCGTTCAGACGAACATATAAATTTTTTGAAATATTCATCTAAGATGATCTGGATTCCGTACAAATGACATCCAGTGTATGAAATGTGGGCAATATTTTCATCTTGATGAACATGTAAATTTTTTTAACTATTCATCTAAGACGATCTGTATTTTGTACATATGATGTTTAGAGTACGAAATTATTGGGAAAATTTTCATCCAGGTAAATAAGAATTTTGTGATAATTGGTTGTACTGTATGATATGGTTGTACAAAAAACACTTTGAACAGGATCACACCAGACAATTTTGAACTAATCGTCTGGGATGAACATCGATCGTACTGTATGATCATGTGTGCTCAAAATTAAAATTTTTAGTTTTTAGACTATTTTTCATGTCTTTTATATACATAGTCCTTCGAAGCTATTTTGAAAAAAGCTTGTTCTTTGTGATTTATTTGAGAGAAAGTGAATGAGTGTTTAGGAAGAGTATTTTAGAGAGAGTTTTTATAAGTGGAGTGTGAAGATTTCAAAAGGTTATGCAAATGTAAGAATCTTTTTAAGATTTTGTTTACTTCTTTTCCTTTATTCTTTCTAGTTGCTCGAGAGAAGATATTTGAAGAAGTTTCGATACTTTACAAACAGTTAGAGGGTGTTAAAGGATGATAGTACTCTACCGATACTTGGAGGGTGTGAAAGGATGATGATACTTTGTAGACACTTGGAGGGTATGAAAGGATGATGGTACTCTACCACACCGGGGATTGGTGGAACAGAGAAAAATTATAAAGGCTTCTCTTCCTTACTGTAGGGATAAAAGAAGTGTCACTTTGGTAATAATGCAATACCTGAGAAGGGAGTCTTCAAGGAGTGGATGTAGGTCTTGTCGGATCAAACCACTACAAATCCTTGTGTTCATTTTTATTTCCACACTTTTTATTTTTCTGCATTTTGTATTTGTGGTTGAAAAGCTTGTTTTAAAAGGAAAATGACAATTTAATAGAATTATAATTCAATTTTCTATTAAAATTCAAGTGGAAATTTTAAAAATTATCAATTCACCCTCCCTTTTGGTTAGCCTTGGGATATTTGAATAGGTTTAACAACCTATCCTTACTTTATAATAGCCATATCTCTGCATGCCTTATGAAGATAGCTAAAAAACTATGAGAAAGTTAACATAAATTTGAGATGTTTTTCGTCTTTCATTGATGCTAAGATTATTGCTATAACTAAATCCAAGGATTTAAATGTTTATTCTATAGATAACTTACTTGGATCACTCGTTCCTTACGAGCAAGGAGAAAACCAAAGATAACTTTTGTAGGGGAGAAAACGAAGGACAAAACTATAGCCTTAAAGGCTGATAAATCTGACACTCATACTTCATGTTCTAAAAATGATGATATTGCCTTAATTACAAGGCAATTCAAAAAGGTTTTTTAGAAAGAAGCAAAATGACCATAAAAAATGGAGCAAAGATAAGAGTAACAAGAATTCTCAAAGTTCTTCTGATAAGTTTTTCTTTGAATGCAGATAGTCGGGACATGTAAAAGCTTATTTTCCTACACTTAAGGCTCACCCAAGCAAGGAGAAGGGTGAGAAGAAACCCAAGTTTAAAAAGGGTAAGCTAAGAACCCAAAAGGCTTTATGAGTAGGTTCTACCTCTTACCCCTTTGAAACTAAAGTTGAAGAGGAGATAACAAACTTGTGTTTGATGCAAATGATCATCTTGGTCACTTTAACTAAGAAGAGGTATGTGAATTAACATATGATCAATTATTAAAAGTTTCTGAGAAAAAATATTTATCCTATAAAAAGCTTAAAAAATCACATGCTAGCCTGAAACTGGAATTTCTAAACATGTAAAAAGAGCTCGAAGTTTTGATTAAGGATCATTCTATACTTGATAGCAATCATATGTCTTTATTGGATGAATTTTACTTGTTAAATGCAAATTATCTTGATTTAACAAATGAGCATGAGTCCTTAAAAAGTTTACATGTTGAGCTAAAAAATATATATAAGGTCTTACAAACCCTTGCAGCTGATTTAGATAGTAAGGAGCATGCTTTGAAAATAAAAATTTCAAATTTTAAAAATGAAAATAATTTTTTAGAAGATAAGTTAACTACTTTAAAAGATAATAAAAAATCACCCATAATGCTTGTGCTTCATAATCCATCAGATCAGTATGCATCATTCAAAATTAGGAAGATGCACTATAACCTGAGTAGACTAATAAATATTTTTTTTAGTGTTATATGTTTCTCTTATGGCATGTTAGGGAATATCTCTCACACTTTCACCATTCACCATAGTACATATTGGGTGTGGAGACCTAAAGTTCAAAACTCATAGCATAACATGCATATATTATATTCCTCTTTCCATAAGAAGGGGCCAAAACCTATTTTTATTCCCAAATCTAACATTTGATGATTTTGTAGGGGTTCTCTCACACAAGATCTCATGAGAACATGTTATACCTGGATAGTGGATTCTTGCACCATATGACTGGAGATGCTAATCAATTCATTTTGCTGGAGGTCAGGGCTGGAGGTAAGGTCACTTTGAAGACAACACCACCAAGAAAGTGACAAGTGTAGGAATAATTGAAAACACCAAGAACCTTTTGATTGAAAATGTTTTACTTATTCATGGCTTAAAACATAATATGCTAAGTATAAGAAAGTTGTGTGACAAAGGTTACATAGTTAAATTTCTAACTGCTAGCTGCATCATAAGCATAAATGGAAAAATTGTACTGCATTGAAAATGATTAAATAATATTTATATGGTAGTTTTAAATTATGTTAATTCTAATAGGATATAGGATTACATGTAGACAATATCAATTATGTGTAACACTAGTGCCATCTGCATTTCTAAAAATCCTATCTATCATTCTATAACAAAACACATTGACATACGACATCACTTTATTAGGTATATATGACTAAAGGAGGCATTAAGCTACATCATGTAGCAATTAAGGATTTTACTTATTCTATTTTAAAGTAATAAATCCTAAAACCTATGAAGAAACAACATTATTATCAGAGATTAAAAAATCCTTTTCTTGGAGTTAAGTGCTTTCTTGTGGAATGATTGGACATATTTTACACGCTAGTACTCTACATAGCAAATCTCATTTAGTGTAAAAACCAAAGATACATAAAATAAGTCATATCATACATGAATCTAATTTAATTTTTCCAAGTGCAGAACCCAAACTTGTTTGGGTTCCCAAGACTAATGTTTGATTATTTTATAGATACGCACTTTTAAGACAAAACCACCAAGAAAGTGACAAGTGTAGGTATAATTGAAATCTCCAAGAACCTTTTGATTGAAAATGTTTTACTTATTGATGGCCTAAAACATAATATGCTAAGTATAAGAAAGTTGTGTGACGAAGGTTACATAGTTAAATTTCTAACTGCTAGCTGCATCATAAGCATAAATGGAAAAATTATACTACATTGAAAAAGATTAAATAATGTTTATATGGTAGTTTTAAATTATGTTAATTCTAATAGGATATAGGATTACCTGCAGACAATATCAATTATATGTGTAACACTAGTGCCATCTGCATTTCTAAAAATCCTATCCATCATTTTATAACAAAACACATTGACATACGACATCACTTTATTAGGTATATATGACTAAGGGAGGAATTAAGCTACATCATGTAGCAACTAAAGATTTTACTAATTCTATTTTAAAGTAATAAATCTTAAAACCTATGAAGAAACAACATTATTATCAGAGATTAAAAAATCCTTTTCTTGGAGTTAAGTGCTTTCTTGTGGAATGATTGGGCATATTTCACACGCTAGTACTCTACATAGCAAATCTCATTTAGTGTGGAGACCAAAGATACATAAAATAAGTCATATCATACATGCATCTAATTTAATTTTTCCAAGTGCAGAACCCAAACTTGTTTGGGTTCCGAAGACTAATGTTTGATTATCAAGTTTGGGTTCCCAAGACTAATGTTTGATTATTTTATAGATACGCACTTTTAGAAGACCTCATGAGAGCATTTGGTACTTGGATAGTGATTGTTTGAAGCATATGACTGGAGACACTACATAATTTAAATTGTTGGAAGCCATAAATGAAGGCAAGGTTACACCGGGTGACACATGTATAAATTGTAACTTAAATAATTTTTTCATCAAAAATGTTTTACTTGTAGAAGGATTAAAGCATAATCTCTTGAGTATAAGTCAGCTATATGATAGAGTATATAGTGTTAAATTTTTTCCCATTAGCTGCATATTAAGCAAAAAATGGAATTGATGTACTACATGAAAATAAGGTAAATAATATTTATATGTTAGTTTTAAATTAAAATAATTCTCCTAATGATTTTTATTTAAAAGTAATTTCTAATAAATTATGGTACTGGCATAGGAGGCGTTATCACGCTAGCATGAAAAACTTTAAAAAAATTACCCAAAAAGAACTTGTTAGAGGTATACCAAAATTAGACTTCAATAAGGATGACCTTTGTGATGCATGTCAAATAGAAAAATTGGTGAAGTCCTTATTTTAGTTCATTAAGGATATTAGAAATAGCAAACCATTGGAGATTTTACATATGGATCTTTTTGGACCGGTTAGCACTATAAGTTTAGGAGTGAAGGTATACAAATTTTTGATTGTTGATGACTTTTCAAGATTCACATGGATTATATCTTTATTTCATAAGAGTGAATCATTTGAAGAATTTAGAAACTTTTTAACATGGATTCAAAGGAAAGGATGGTGTGAAATTTTAATAATATAAAGTGATAAAGAAGGTGAATTTGAAAATGAAAATTTTGAGGAATTTTGCAAAGAAAGAGGAATTGATCATAATTTTTCTGCACCTAGGACACCTCAGCAGTATATGGTGGTCACAAGAAAGAATAAAAAATTAATTGAAGCTGCTAAAGCCATGTTGGTTGAATATTCACTCTCAAAATATTTTTGGGATGAAGTGGTTAGTATAGCTTGTTATGTTCTGAATAGGATGAACATTAGATAAAAAAAAAACCTTATGAGCTTAATAAGGGTAGAATACCAAACTTATCATATATACATGTTTTTGGATGTAAGGTGTTCATACATAATAATGTAAAGTCTCCTTTAGGAAATTTTGATCCAAAATTAGATGATGGAATTTTTCTTGGATATTCTAGTATTAAAAAAATCATATGAAGTGTTTAACAAAAGAAGTTTGGTAGTTAAGGAGACTAGACATATTGTATTTAATGAATATGGCATTCTTGAAGAGTCTTGAATGGAAGAGGATCATATAGAAAATAACTCCCAATGGATTTAATAGATTAATTTGATGAAAATCTGGAGATAGAAAATCCTTTTCCTAGAGAATTGAAATTTTCTAAAAATCACCTTAAGAAATTAATTATAGGTGAACCTAACGAGTGTGTTAGGACAAGGCGTGGACTAAACAAAGATGTTAACCATTCTATCTTTATTTCTATGATTGAACCCAAAAATATTAATCAAGCACTTTTGGATGAATTTTATATTTTGGTCATGCAAGAGGAGTTGAATTAATTTGTAAGAAATTATATTTGAGAATTGATTGAAAGGCCAATAGATCAAAGGGTAGTTGGAACTAAGTGAGTGTTTAAAGAAAAAATAAATGATTTAGGAGTTGTGATTAGAAATAAGGCTAGATTGGTGGCAAAAGGGTATAATCAAATTAAAGGTATTGATTTTGAAGAAACTTTTGCCCCTATAGCTAGACTTCAAGAAATTAGGGTTTTGTTACCCTTTGCATATTTTAGAGGTTTTAAACTATTTCAAATAAATGTTAAGAGTGTCTTTTTGAATGGGGTGATATAAGAGGATGTTTATGTTGGGAAACCTCTAGGGTTTGAAATTCAAAATCCCCTAATCATGTATATAAATTGAAAAAGAAATTATATGGATTGAAAGATCCACCTAGGATTTGGTATGAGAGGTTAAGCACTTCTTATTCGAGAGATCTTTTATAAGAGGAAGTGTGGACACCACTCTTTTTTAAGAAATTGGAAGATGATATATTTATTATTTTCAAGAAGTATGAAATGGACAATGCTAAACCAATAACTACACCAATGAGTTTCTCAGTTAAGTAGGATAATGACCCAAAGGGAAAATCTGTTGATCAAAAGAAATTTAGAGGTATAATTTGATCATTGCTTTATTTGACTACTAGTAGACCCCATATAATGTTTATTATTTATTTGTGTGCTAGGTTTTAATCTGATCCAAAAGAATTACATTTAATAACAGGAAAAAGGATATATTTTGGGAACTCAAAACTCAGGAATTTGGTATCCTAAGTACAACTCTTCATTTAAAAAAGTTAGATATTCTGATTCAAATTTTATAGGTTATAAGATTGATCAAAAGAGTACATCTAGAACTTACCAATTCATAGGAAATTTCTTAGTTTCTTGGTCTAGTAGAAAATAAATTATGTAGTCCTATTTACTACTGAAGCTGAATACATTACCTTGGGAAGTTTTGTGGCTCAAGTACTATAGTTCAAATAATAGTTGATTGATTTAGGATTTATAATAGTCATAATTCCAATTTGTTATGATAATTCTAGTGCCATTTATATTTCAAAGAATCCTATCCAATATTCTAGATCCAAACATTTAGACATAAGACATCATTCCATAAGTGATTACGTAGCCAAAGGAGAAATTTTATTGAATTATGTTTATACTGAAAATTAACTTATAGATATTTTTACGAAACCTCTAGCCTTTAACACATTTAGTACCTTAAGGACAAGGTTTGGTGTGATTGATCCTAATGCTTAAAATTAAAATATTCTACAAACTTGATATGTTCTATGTTTATGTCTTTAGTTTATTGCTTAGTTTCTTGTTTTGTGTTTATGTGTTATCTTTTCTTATTTTTGATTTGTTTTTGTTTGTTATGTATGTTAAAATTGAAAGCATGTCACTTGAATTTATGAAATTTATCTAATTTTTATATTCTATTTGTACTGTACAAAAATATATTCATCATGTATGGATTTTGTAGCATATACAAGTTTGATTATGGGAGTTTAAAATGTAAAACCTCAAATTTTTAAAAGTTTTGTATTGTACAATGTTTTCATCATCTGGTACGATTAGTATGGGTTTGTTTGTATGAATGGGGATGGTTTTATTGGTTAGGTTAAGTTATTATTGCCAATCGTCCCGAACGAATTCATTTTTATATGTACGATCCAGATGTCAATTTTTGTAGGGGACAAACCTAACCACCTTTAAAACAATCTTAAATTTTATGATCATCCCGGATGAATACCTATTCATCTGTATGATCATGTGGTCAAGAAGCCTGTATGAAAAAACACCTCAAAAATAATATTTTATGAAAAGTCATTTCATCTTTGATAATTTTTATTCATACGAACGTACAAAAAAAGTTCGTCTCATATGATTTCATAAATCATATGTATGAAATAAATTTCATACAGTATGATATAAGTTTTTCTTTAAATAAAAGGGTTTTGAAAACATTTTTTTTCATTCACTTTCAAATTTCTTTTAGAACTCTAGATTCCTTATCTAGGAAATGGGCAGTTCTAGCAAATGTCCTAGAGGCTCTAAAGGATCTTCTTCTACTTCTATTGATCCTGACTTCTTATCTAAGAAGTATTAAGATGCATTATGTAGTTTCATTGCTGTGAAAATCTCCCCATCTAAAATTGTAATCCAAGATGATCTTAATTTATCAGTAATGCCACTTTTTGCTTCCACTCAACCATCATTCATTCTGACTCTCATATATGGATATCACAAAAGAAAAACCTTTTATTTTTTTTAGCTAATATGAGAGTAAGCGAGGATCACTCTTGGATAAGTTCTTTTGTCCAACGACGACACGTAGAAATTACCAAAATAGATTTAAGAAACTACTCCATTTAAGAACTGAAGGAGTTAGAGCTAACAACTTGACCTCTAGATATAACTATGATTGGATGAAAATTAATAAAGTTCTTAGAGGTGTTACCTCAATCAATTATTTATCTATTATCTATATATTAAATCAAAATGCTAGGGTCATCTAGTATATTTTAAGAACTTCTGTATTCTTAAAGTTGGTGATAGAGTTAATATGACTCCACTCCTATCCACTATAACATACCTTATCAAGACTAAAAAACCTATTGATGAAGCCCATCTCATTATGGACTACCTTTATAACCTTTCTGAGATTGGCCAACATCATCATAAAATTAAAAAAAATTGTTGCCTTAGGACATCTTGTTGCCTATATCCTTAAAAAGAAGTATATTTTGATTCACCCTTATCCTCCTATTAAACTCCTAATTTATTTTGTTGATGCTTCTTTTTTATCTCTGTTTGGGAGAAAAGAGAGTTATAGTGAGGCTATTGAGGCCGAAGGGGGATCTCTTGCACCTGCATAGAGACCTGATCAGAATTACTTTCAGAAAATAGTCCAATGATTTAATTGGTTTGAGACTCATTTTGATCAACAATTTGATCAAATTCAGACTCATTTAAACTTGTAGGATTCTAGGTACCAAGAAGATATGGGGTGGATCGAAGGTTAGTTTGACTCAATGAATACAAATGTAGCTATGATGAATAGCTATTTTTTAATGTTCAATTAGCCACCTCATCCAGACTAGGGCCCCTATGAGTTTTAGATGTACTTCTTTGTTATTGCCTCTGCTAGCCCTTTACCTATGATGACTTCTTGCTTCTGATGTGATGTTGTATTTTCTTTTTGTTGATGCTAGTTGTACTTTTTGTTGTGATGGTTATGTGTGTTAGTTTGAAGTTTTATCAATTGATATCTTTGTACCAATGTAGAAAATATTTTTGATATCAATGAAAAAGACATGTTTTGCTAACATGTTTTGTTTCTTATTTTGAAATGTTAGTATGCCTATATGAAAAGCCTTTTTTAATTGATCTAAATTTTGTTATAAATTAAACTGGATTAGAAAATTAATTTCATTTTGAAATCTAATTTTTCAAAAAATTAAATAAAATTATAAATCAATTAAGTTAAGTATATCAATTTCATATTCTTTTAGGCAAAAATAATTTTAATATAATTATTACCATATTAATATGTTATTATTTTTTATATTTTTTCATCAATATAATAATTTTTGTTATTAGAGAAGTTTGATTTTAGATGATTGATTTTGGAAACATCAAATAAAAAAATGAGTATATCAAAAAGAAATGTACAGTATGTATAAAAATCAAAAGAATGCGTAATGGTTCGCAATGTGAAAAGATGTACAAAATTAGCCCAAATAGAAAAAGATGCACAATTTGAGCCACAAATATTTGAAAAGATGTACAATATTATCAATTAAATGTTTTATGTATTATGTTCTTTCACTATCCTTTAATCTTTAATTCAAATCAATCTAATGTTCAATTATATTTTATATCAAAAACTGAAATTAAATAATCTTCATTTCATCATTTTTGTAATAATCTTACTTATTTAATTGTCTAGAATGCATCATGATCTTGATTAACTTATCTTATCAAAGTTGTTCTTTATTTTAAAATTTTTTAATCTTTCTTTTTCATCTTGTATAATTAACTTTGTTATTAAAAATTATTTTACAATAATTTTTAAGATCACTTCTTTTGGTTTATCGTTTGACATCTTTCATTTCATTTTTCTTTTTCCCTTTTGTTTTTTTCAAAAGGGGGAGAAATAATATTGGTTATGTTCTTTATGTTTGAATTCTAGCTTGATTGTATTTATGTTTTTTGTTGTTGTCTGTGTTTTCAAGATTGTGGTATTTTTATATTTTTTGTGTGTTTGTGTTTTAAAAATAAAAAAAAAACTTATTCTTCATGAAATTCCTTATATTAAAAAATGTTCATTCATTTAGAGAGAGCTAAGGCGAAATTTAGGGTATAAATGTTAACTAAAAAATTAATTATTTTGCCATCATAAAAAATGGAGAAATTATTGAGATTATTCCAATTTAGTTTTTTAATTGTTGAGATTCTTGCAACAAGTGTGTTTTTGATGATTTGAAATATTATTTTTTTAATTATTATTTTCTCCTAACATATATTGGATATATTATTTTTATTATTTGTTTGTACTAACATTTCAGAAAAACTCATACTCTAGACTATTGAAGACTTCAAGGGAGAATAGATTAGGGTTTACCATAAATCGAGTCTGTAATTTTTACTTTTATTAAGTTTGAGAGAGTGTTAATATAATTGAGTAACCATATACACATATTTTGAGAGTGTCTAAAGTCTGCAAATTTTTAAACTAATCATACTGTACAATTTGTGTTCATACTGGATGATCTGATTAGTTATTTTCTCAAACGAGTAGTTAATCAAAAGTGGGAAAAATATTTTTCTAAGTACTGTTTGTAGTATACAAAGTTTTCTACGTACAAATGACGTCCAAATACAAAAATATGGGGAACATTTTCATTCAGACGAACATATAAATTTTTTGAATTATTCATCTAGGATGACCTGGATTCCGTACAAATGACATCCAGTGTATGAAATGTGGGCAATATTTTCATCTTGATGAACATGTAAATTTTTTTAACTGTTCATCTAAGACGATCTGTATTTCGTATAGATGATGTTTAGAGTACAAAATTAGTGGGAACATTTTCATCCAGGCAAATAAGAATTTTGTGATAATTGGTCGTACTATATGATATGGTTGTACAAAAAACATTTTGAACAGGATCACACCAGAAAATTTTGAACTAATCGTCCAGGATGAATATCGATCGTACTGTATGATCATGTGTGCTCAAAATTGAAAATTTTAGTTTTTAGACTATTTTTCATGTCTTTTATATACATAGTCCTTCAAAGCTATTTTGGAAAAAGCTTGTTCATTGTGATTTATTTGAGAGAAAGTGAATGATTGTTTAGGAAGAGTATTTTAGAGAGAGTTTTTATAAGTGGAGGGTGAAGATTTCACAAGGTTATGCAAATGTAGGAATCTTTTTAAGATTTTGTTTACTTCTTTTCCTTTATTCTTTCTAGTTGCTCGAGAGAAGATCTTTGAAGAAGTTTCGATACTTTACAAATACTTAGAGGGTGTTAAAGGATAATAGTACTCTACCGACACTTGAAGGGTGTGTAAGGATGAAGATACTTTGTAGACACTTGGAGGGTATGAAAGGATGATGGTACTCTACCACACCGAGGATTGGTGGAACAGAGAAAAATTATAAAAGCTTCTCTTCCTTACTGTAGGGATAAAAGAAGTGTCACTTTGGTAATAATGCAATACCTGAAAAGGGAGTCTTCAGGGAGTGGATGTAGGTCTTGTTGGATCGAACCACTAGAAATCCTTGTGTTCATTTTTATTTCTACACTTTTTATTTTTCTGCATTTTGTATTTGTGGTTGAAAAGCTTGTTTTAAAAGGAAAAAAACAAATTAATAGAATTATAATTCAATTTTCTATTAAAATTCAAGTGGAAATTTTAAAAATTACCAATTCACCCTCCCTTTTGGTTAGCCTTGGGATATTTGAATAGGTTTAACAACCTATCCTTACTTTATAATAGCCACATCTCTGCATTCCTTATGAAGATAGCTGAAAAACTACGAGAAAGTTAACATAAATTTGAGATGTTTTTCATCTTTCATTGATGCTAAGATTATTGCTATAACTAAATCCAAGGATTTGAATGTTTATTCTATAGATAACTTACTTGGATCACTCGTTGCTTACGAGCAAGGAGAAAACCAAAGATAACTTGATGTAGGGGAGAAAAAGAAGGATAAAACTATAGCCTTAAAGGCTGATAAATCTGACACTCATACTTCATGTTCTAAAAATGATGATATTGCCTTAATTACAAGGCAATTCAAAAGGTTTTTTTAGAAAGAAGCAAAATCACCATAAAAAATGGAGCAAAGATAAGAATAACAAGAATTCTAAAAGTTCTTCTGATATGTTTTTCTTTGAATACTGAAAGTTGGGACATGTAAAAGCTGATTTTCCTACACTTAAGGCTCACCCAAGCAAGGAGAAGGGAGAGAAGAAACCCAAGTTTAAAAAGGGTAAGCTAAGAACCCAAAAGGCTTTATGAGTAGATTCTACATCTTACCCCTTTGAAACTAAAGTTGAAGAGGAGATAACAACTTGTGTTTGATGCAGATGATCATCTTGGTCACTCTAACTATGAAGAGGTATGTGAATTAACATATGTTCAATTACTAAAAGTTTTTGAGAAAAAATGTTTATCCTACAAAAAGCTTAAAAAACCACATGCTAGCTTGAAACTGGAATTTCTAAACATGTAAAAAGAGCTCGAAGTTTTGATTAAGGATCATTCTATACTTGATAGCAATCATATGGCTTTATTGGATGAATTTTACTTGTTAAATGCAAATTTTCTTTATTTAACAAATAAGCATGAGTCCTTAAAAAGTTTACATGTTGAGCTAAAAAATATATATAAGGACTTGCAAACCCTTGCAGCTGATTTAGATAGTAAGGAGCATGCTTTGAAAATAGAAATTTCAAATTTTAAAAATGAAAATAATTTTTTAGAAGATAAGTTAACTACTTTAAAAGATAATAAAAAATCACCAATAATGCTTGTGCTTCATAATCCATCAAATCAGTATGCATCATTCAAACTTAGGAAGAGGCACTATAACCTGAGTAGACTAATAAATATTTTTTTTAGTGTTAGATGTTTCTCTTATGGCATGTTAGGGAATATCTCTCACACTTGCACCATTCACCATAGTACATATTGGGTGTGGAGACCTAAAGTTCAAAACTCATAGCATAACATGCATATATTATATTCCTCTTTCCATAAGAAGGGGCCAAAACCTATTTTGGTTCCCAATTCTAACATTTGATGATTTTGTAGGTGCTCTCACACAAGATCTCATGAGAACATGTTATACCTGGATAATGGATTCTTACATCATATGACTGGAGATGCTAACCAATTCATTCTGCTGGAGGCCAGGGCTGGAGGTAAGGTCACTTTGAAGACAACACCACCAAGAAAGTGACAAGTGTAGGTATAATTGAAAATTCCAAGAACCTTTTGATTGAAAATGTTTTACTTATTGATGGCTTAGAACATAATATGCTAAGTATAAGAAAGTTGTGTGACAAAGGTTACATAGTTAAATTTCTAACTGCTAGCTGTATCATAAGCATGAATGGAAAAATTATACTGCATTGAAAAAGATTAAATAATGTTTATATGGTAGTTTTAAATTATGTTAATTCTAATAGGATATAGGATTACCTGTAGACACAATATCAATTATATGTGTAACACTAGTGCCATCTGCATTTCTAAAAATCCTATCCATCATTCTATAACAAAACACATTGACGTACGACATCACTTTATTAGGTATATATGACTAAAGGAGGCATTAAGCTACATCATGTAGCAACTGAAATCCAACTGGCTGACATTTTTACTAAACTACTGGCCTTTAAAACTTTCAAAATCTTAAGGACCAGATTAGGTGTTATTGAATGCATGAACTTGATAATTACTGAACTCTAAATCTTTTTTTTTTAACTTTCTTCTATCTTTATTTACATGTTTGTTTTTTTTTTTATGTGCTGTTGTTTTTCGTGTTTCATTTTTAGGTTATTTTCTCCTTGAATTTTTGGTCATTGTTGGAATGACATTTTTAACTTACTTTTGTTTTTGAAAATTCATACATAATGATTGACATTCCTAAACGAGTTAAAGAAAGAAATACAATTGATTGTTTCTCTTCCTCTAACTCCTTTAGCGGTATAATTTTTTTTGAAGAAAAATTTTATTTTAAATTAACAATTGGACTTGGAAATTGAAATCTTTTATATCTTCTTATAATAATCTATCTCATATGAATAATATTCAAAGTCATTAAATCAGTTCCAAGCTTTTTTGATCAAGTTGTTCCATTTATCATATGAATATGATTCTACTTTGTGATTTATTCCTCCTAATATTAGAGAGTGAGTTTTTTCCTTTCTTATATCTGGAAGATATTTTCACAACTGTGAGTTTGTAAATATTTTGAAAGGGAGCTAGCTCACAAAAATGATAAGAGGTATAAGATCAGCCCAAAAAGAAAAACTAAAACGTTGCACAATAATAGCCAAATAGTTAAAAGATATACAAAGTGTATCAAAAATTTAAAAATGTGCAAAAGCACCAAATAACTAACAAGTGGAATAAAATGAGCCCATAAGAAGCTAAGCTTCCTTCTCTTTCAAAACTTTAAATCTCAAAAGAATTTATGTCGCACTTGATATCTTCAAAGACTTGATTTTTGAAACTCATGATCGTGACTAATTACTTTGTTGTACTATTCTATAAGATATTTTTATAAAATAATATTTTGAACATATCACTTTTCTTATCTAATTTTTTTTAGTTAGAATTTTATTGTCAAAAGTTTTTTTTCCATATAAGGAGTCCGAGATGGGATTAATAGGATCTATTTTTCTACCATTTTTTGGAATTCAGTGATGTCAATTCATGTCTTCAAAAACTTTAATTCAATTATAAGGGAAATTTATCATTTTCTAATATTGATTAAAAATCATATTTTTGCTCTTTTTATTATTTTTAGCACTTTTTGTTGTGTTTTTTACTTAGTTTTATTATGTTTTACGTGTTTGTTATTTGTGGGACCTTTTCTGATCTACTTTATCTATCCTCAAATTTTTCAATTTTGTGTTCACATTATCCTAGACGATATAATATCATTCTAGATGATACCATCGATTCACTACCCACCTTCCATCTAATGGCTATTATGTCTTCTTTATTTTTAATCATTTGGGATGATTCACACCATCCTGGATGATATTATCGAATTTTGGCTCATTATTAGTAATCGTACTGGACAATCCAATAATCATATTATATGATCCACAAGGCATAGGGAATTTGACTATTTGAATTTGATTAGTACAATCCATAATGGATCATCTTCTTGGATGATCCACATCTTCATCTTTGACGATCGAGCCAGTCAATAATTGTATGGTATGACTCTTCGGGATGATCTATGGTGTGTCTAATTATCCATGATGATGCCTAATCAGCCTGGATGATACAACCACTTTTTTTGACCAATCAGTCTGGATGAATTATTGCTCTTGATCATCCTTGATAATCTTGAAATTATCCGGGATGATGTCCCCGACCCTATATAAACACATGATTTCCATTGGTGTTTTCACTCCAAAATCCTTCAAATCCTTATCTCTTTCAGCCAAACTCCCAAAATGGGTGGTGCAAATGTTCTACGATGCTAACTAGAAGCTCCTCAAGGGGAACTACTCTCTTCGTTGAGGCGGCTGATCAAGAAGCATACCATCAATACAAAATTACCAGGATTACATTCTCAAAGATAGTCAATCCCCACACACTAACCTATCTAGTAGTAGATATGTTCTCCCACACAACCCTTAACTTCATTTTAACCCTCATATTCTCTTTCCATTCTAAACTTTTATATGAGTTCTTTACTAGACTTATACTTAACTCTACCTATATTGTACTTCGATCATATGTAAACAAATGACCTGTAGAAATAACTTATCAGGACTGCCATGAAATTCTTAAACTATCCACAACTGGGAAAAAGCTTCATGTCTTGGCTTTAGATCCTGATTTTAATTGGAACCAAATTAATTAATATTTAAGACACACCAATATTACTTTCCGTAATGGTGCCTCTAGTTCATTAGTCAAAGATGCTAGGACCATCAAACATGTCCTTAGAACTTCTATAATTTCAAAAGCTTGTGACCATATTCACATTACTCCTCTACTCTCTCTCACCACTTATTATATAATGGTTCATAGGAATTTCAATGTTACTGATCTTCTATTATGATACATTGAATATTTGTCGAGTATTAAGGATCCCAGATATAAGAGAAAACCAAATATGGCCCTAGGACATATCATTGTCTATGTTATTGAAACTAAGTACAACCTTCAGTAACCTACCCCACCAAATTATCAACCAGCCTTCTACACAAATAGCTCATTCTATGTTCTTCACAGCACTCATCTCCATTCGAAATATGAGGAGGTTAAGGGAGCATAAGAAGAAGCTATTTCTGAACCTACTCCTCTCTGCTAAGATTCACATAATGATTAGTTGATATAACCTTTTGATTAATGGGAAGCCAAATTTAAGTCTTATGTCATGGAGCAGCAATAGCAGCACACCCAGGACATTGCTCATTTTGAGGAGTTCGCAGCACAACAATAACACGTTGCTCATTTTGGTGCTTAACAGATATAGTAGTAGAAATAACACTACCAGGACATGGACTGGTTTCTCAAGTAGTTCTACTCTCTCTACCCTTTCTATCCACCACCACCATCACCTCCTTTTGATCAGAGTCCTTTTGACTGTTAGTTGTGTTTTTGTGTTTATATTGGTCTTTGTTTTTTATATCTTCATCTGTTCTTAATATTTTTCCTTCTTCCTCCTTTTTATGATATCAAAAGGGGGAGTCATATATTGTTTGCTTAGTTTGTCACTTATGGTTTAGTGAAATATGTTTTGTTCTATTTTTGTTGTTTTCTTATGTCTCCTTTAAATATAAAAAAATAAAAAATAAAATAAACAAAAAAAAAATTCCTTGCTTTGAAACTTTTTTTACAATGATGTTTGTCATCATAAAAAAGGAGGAGATTGTTGTAAATCTGGACCCAAGTAGTATAATTTTGATGATAACAAACATTATTATTTCTTAACTACTGTTATTCTTGCATATGTACTTTATTTTCCCAATTCACTAACCTTTCAAGTCCACCAGTTCACTTAGAATATTAATCAGCTTAAGATTAGGTAGACTAGGATTGAGTCAATCTGTAATTTTTATTTGAATGCATCTTTTACCTTATCTTGAGTGAAATGTACTTTGATGGATCTTGAAGCTAAGTAATCTTGCACACACACACTTAGTGGAGAATTTTATTGAGTTAGATTTTTTTTTTTTGATTATATGATATAGGACAATTCCAAATCATCCTGAACAATCAATTAAAAATCATCTTGAATGATCTTTGTCAATAAGTTGAAAATTAGGATATTTTTAAGGCCTTTTATTTAAGCTCTCTCAATTATTAATGATAATATCTTTTCTGTTATCTTTACTTGAAAGATCTTAGAGAAGGAGAAGGAGAGTTTGGGAAAGAGAGGGAATCTTATGAGGGGGAGTTTTTGAGGTGCTTACAAAGGTTGCTCCAAGCAAGGATTTAAGATGTCTTCTCCAATCAACGTCCTTAACTCCTTGGTGGCTCTATGGAGATCTTTATTAGGACTAGATCAAGTTTCTCTGCTTACTTCAGGAGAAAGAAAAAAGATTTGGGGCTCTCTTCCATCTTTAGGAAGAAACAAATGGAGTATAGGTTCTCCACTTCACCGGGGTCGATGAAAAATATTTTGTAAGGGGTTCTCTGCCTTACTGTGAGAGAAAAAGGAGAGACACTATAATTTTAGTGCAATACCATTATATTTTACTTAACCACTATAAAAATCTTGTGTGTTCTTTCTATTTTTATTTTTGCACTTTACTTTCCACACATTAATTTTATGTGGTTGATTGTATGGTTAAAATCTTTGATTTGTTTGATTAATCACTTCCACATCAAGGGTTGAACTTCTTTATTTTAAAATATTCAAAAAGGTTTCAAAAAGATTTTTATTTTTGTTTAAGATTTTTTAAAATACTAATTCACCCCCTCTTGGTTAGCCTCTGGCTAGTTCATAAGGGCTTATAAACCTAACAAACTTTCACAAGATAGACTCTTGATTTCATGTTTTTGATGATAGAAAGATTATTGATTGCCTCTTTATTTCTACTAGTATTTGTAGTGAATATCGTTTTATGTATTTACTAACATTTTATCAATAATATGCGCTATTTTTTGAATATTCAGTGTTCATGATTGGGTAGAATAGGTTATTTAAAATAGTCTATAATTTTTATTTGTTTATTTTGAATTTCTTGAGTTATCTCCTATAAAGGTGTATGCTAGCCCGGTGAACATACACACACATGAGGGAAGGAGAATTAATTTTAAATATTTTAATTTTTCTCTACATTTTATTGAATAATAAATATCATATTAAACAATTTATTATTATAGAAATTAATTAAAATATTTTTTATCTAGAAAAATAATTTTTGAAATATAACTAATCATACAATATAAACACTACATTATAATTGATGATTTATTATAATTAGAAACACCATTGTTCACTAAATTAGACAAAAAATTGAAATTAAAATATTAATTTATTCATATTGTACAAACTAAATCATATTGTATGATGTTTAAAATATTTCCTAATTCCTTTGATTAATCAATTGAGTCTTCTTAATTTTGATATTTTGCCCGTGGTGTAAGAAACTGAATCAAGTTGCATGATTAATAGAGATGATATTTGGCCATCCCATGATTCATCTTGGATGAATTGCTATTTAGTTGAACTAATCATTCTATATGACTGTTCATCCGTACTGGAGATTGTATAATATAAACATGCAAAATTGAAATGATCGTATTATATAAATATTCATTTATACTGATGATCATATAGTACTAACATGTCAAATTCTACACATTGTACTAGACAATCTTGTAATTATACTATATGATCTTTGACGGTTAAATTGAATTTTTAGTATTTTTTGAAGCCCTCTATTTATGTTTTTTCATAAGACCTTATAAAATTATTTTTGGTATTCATTGAGGTGTTTTCTTTTAAGGAAAGCTTGAAGAGAGAGTGAATAGCTTTGAAGAGAAAGAGTGGAGTTTGTGAGAGAGTGAGAATATCCTTGTGAGTTTTAAGAGAGTGTGAGAGGGAGTTCCTCATCGTTGCTCTGTTGGACTTCCACCTGAGTTCCTCCATTTGTTATTTTTTTTAGATGGAAGTTTAGGAAGAAGATCTGCAACAAAGGACTCGCTATCCATCGCACCAAGGAAGGTGAAAGTGATTCTAAGTTCTTTGCTAAAGTTCATGAGGGTTGTTAATCCTTTATCAACTAGCTCGAGGATATTCAAGAGGGGGTTGAATTGGTTATTTCAAATATTTCTTAACGTAAAAAGAAAATCTTTTTGAATATTTAAGAATAAATATTTTTTCCTCATAATGTGGAAATTAAACTAATTTAACAATAACTAAAATCAAATATTTCAAATACATAATGAATCACAAATAAATAAAGAAAGGTAAATAGAAAGAACACATAAGAATTATAGTGGTTCGGTCAACTTGACCTACATCTACTCCCCGGAAACCACCTTTACAGTTATTGCATGAATGGTAGTTTCTCTCCTTTTTCCCCCACAACAAGGAAGAGAAGCCTTTAGAAAATCTTTCCACTTTTTCGATGAAGTAGAGTATCTTTAATCCTTTTACTCCCTCTTGAGTGGGCAAAGAACGTAGAAATCTTTTTACTCCCTTCTAGAGTAGGTACAGAACCTTGAAATCTTTTTACTCCCTCTTGGAGTAGGTAGAAAATCTTGGAATCCTTTTTCACCCTCTTTATGAAGGCAGAGAACCTAGTTCTGATGTTGATGAAATTTTCCCCAGAGCCTCTAAGGAACTAAGGATGAAAGTTGAAGAAGAGCCGCTAATGAACTAAGGATGAAACTTGAAGAAGATACTGGAAACATTGCTTGGAGAAACCTTTATGAATATCTCACAACTCCCCCTCACAAGGATCTCTCTCTCTCTCTCTCTCTCTCTCTCTCTCTCTCTCTCTCTCTCTCTCTCTCTCTCTCTCTCTCTCTCTCTCTCTCTCTCTCTCTCTTCTCTCTCAAAGCTATCCTTATCTTCCCTCTCTAAGCTCTCTCAAGAAAATTCAATAGCAACGATTTTTCCAAAAGACAAATACACATGCTTAAATAACGAGCCTTCAAAAATGCCCTAATTTTTAATCTGGTAGCATTGATCATCTAGTATAATCATATGATCATCTTGTATAATTAGTTTAAAAACACCAAATCATACAATATAAATTGTATTGCCCTGTATGATTAGTTTAAGAGAAATAGACTGATCATCCCAGATGATTGAAATGTCATCCCAAATAATTAGAATAAAACTATTAAACTTCATCTTATATGATACTTAGCAATGACTTATCATCCCATATAATTCTTTATCATCTAGTATGAAAAGGTTCCATCTTCTTGGACAATTAGTTGAAAGCTATGTTCTTCATCTTGTATGACAGACGGCGATCCATTATCATCCCATGCATGTTTTCAATTATCTGGGACGATCATCGTCGATTGTTCTGTATTGTCATATTGAATAATTTTATCATAATTATTCTCCTAATCACAAGATTAATTTAGGCATGATTATCATAATTTATCTAGGATGATGCGAATCATCTTATACGATATGATTAAAAAATTGAATTTTAAAATCTTGCCTAAATTATGATTGGTGGCTGATTTCTCGATTAAAATGTATCATCATGTATGATAATGATCATCTAGAATGATTATCTTATTCAATCATAATTAATAGAGTTGTCCTAATTAGGATTTCTTGATAAATAGATCGTCCACTATGATTAGTTTAAAAATAGAAAATTTCTAACTCTTTGATTCACTACCTTAAGTGTGTGTGTGTGCTAGCTTACTTAGATTTTGGATCCACTACAGTTCATTTTTTACTCAAGAAAGGTAAAATAGCTTTGAAATTTAAATTATAAACTGACTCAACCCTTGTCTACCCATTCTTGAGCTGATTGCATTACAAGTGATTTGTCTACTTGACATGTTAGAACACATAAAAAATTGATATGCAAATAAACTCAATTATTAGGAGATAGTATTGTAAGAAAATAATAATATTTATTATCATTAAAATCACAGTACTTGAGCCCAGATTCCAATAATCTACTCATTTTTTATCATGGCAAATATTGTTGTTAAGTGTTTTAAAAAGTATTTTGCTATTCTGTACACTCCCCTAACTATATTAATCTTTTAAACAATATGCTTTTCAATTATTTTTTAAGAAAATGAAAAACTAATAAACACTAAATAGGAATAATAGGTGGAAAAAAACTAAACAATAAATAAGAAACAAAATTTACTAACAACACAGTACTCCCCCTTTTGACATCACAATAGGAGGAAGAATAAAATACTAAACAGAATAAAGTAATAACATCACAAAAACATTCAACAATAGAAAAAAAATCAAACAAACTAGAAACCAATAGGAAATAAGAAAATAAAATATGATAAGAACAACAAAAACATAGTTTTTTTTTGGAATAGACCAGCCTTAGTGTATGATAAATTTCACTCATTATTTTATTTCAAAACTAGTATGAAAAGAATTAACAACACAAAAATTTAGAAATGTTAGAAATTTGATTTTGTAAACCCTAGCTCAAACTCCTTATAGGTCAAAATTCCTTTAAAACAAAAATCTAAATTTTTAAAGAAATTAGATAGAAAAAGTGATATTTTCAATATTTTTTTCAAAAAAAATATCTGATAGAATTATATTTCAAAGTAATGAATCAGAAATCTTAATTTTTAAAATCAAATTTAAGATATATCAATGCATATGGAGTCTTCTTAGAGTTTAAGGATTTGAAAGAAAGGGAAGCTAACTCATAGTAGTCCATTTTAAACCCTTTTGGCACACTTTCTGCATCTTTTGATTTTAAATATAGTAAATGTATCTTGCCATTTTTTGTGGTTATTATTCATTTTTATAGTTTTGGGCTCATTTTATACTTATTTTTTGCATACTTGATTCCTTTCAAATCTTTAAAGAAATCTCAGTTGTGTTTGAATCCTCGATCTAATAAACCAATTAAAAAATTTAAACCATATTATACATAGCAAAAAGTCAATAGCTAAATAATTTGAAAGAGCTAAAAAAGTAAGAAGTAAGAACATCCTAAATTATTAAATTTGAAGGATATACATGTGAAAACCAACTTCTTGCTGCTGCTGCCAACTTCTTTAGTGAATACCAACTACATGAATCATGATTTACATGCTTTGAGTATAAGTATGTAATAGAGTCAACAGACTAATAGAACTGAATCGACGTCCAGAGACAAAAAATTATAAAGGGCAGCACCAACAAGGCAAAAATAAATCCTAAGCCAGTAATAATTAAACAGACAGCCCAAAGAGTCATATAACCCAAAAAAATGTTCAATAATGATACTTCAACCAAGATAACTCTAAAATGACAGTAACTAATTACCATACTAGTAGTATACAACCCATGATACAATAAACCCTAAGCCTTAATCAACAAATCAAAAGTAAATTTGCATAACAGCTTGAATCAGAAGAAATAACCGAATAAGGATGATACTTCAAGTCTTCAACCAAGATAATTCTAAAATGATAGCAGCTAATTAGCAATAAGGAACAAACTGAAAAACTTCGAGCAAGAAGGAGATTAAAAATATACTAATAGAGGAATAAATGATGACACAAACGAGAAGAGAAGCTCCGTAAAGGAGGCAGGAAGCCAAGAACTCATGAAGCACCACGATATCAGTCGAGAACACCCTAGATTCGGCATTCTAAGAGGAGAAGAGACGAAGATGGAAGTCTCATAAAGCTAAAATGTGCCCTAAAATCTAAATGGCTAAATGCCTAAATTAAATCACATGATTCTCAATAACTCACATCGTCACATGAGTTAAAGCGGGTCAATATCGAGTTTTTTGGTCAACCCAGACTCGACCCAAAATTTAAAACGGGTCAAAAAATTTAACCCGAACCCGACCCGTTTTGGGTTCGGGTTGACCCAAACCCAAAAAAATGGGTCGGGTTCGACTCGGGTTTTTGGGCCATGTCATATATTGATAGGCCTATTTTCTAGTAAGAATGTGCTACACCTCTCATACCAAGCTCTAGGTGCATGCTTTAATCCATATCAAGCCTTTTATAATTTGAAAACATGATTTGAAAAATGGGAAATCTCAAAACCTGGGGTTGTTCTATAAACACATCCTCTTTTATTTCCCCATTTAAAAATGTACTCTTAACATCCATTTGAAAATTCTTAAATCCCTTATAGCAGGCAAAGGCTAATAGCTCTCTAATGGCTTCCAATTTAGCTACAGTGGCAAAAGTCTCCTCAAAATCTATCCTTTCTATTTGGTTATACCCCTTAGCCACTAATCTTGCCTTATTCCTAACCACCACTCTAGAATCATTTACCTTATTCTTAAAGACCCATTTGGTTCCAACTACACTTTATCCCTTAGGTCTTTTTACAAGCTCCCAAACATCATTCCTAATAAATTGGTTCAACTCTTCCTGCATGGCTAAGATCCAAAACTCATCAGAAAGGGCTTGGTTTATATTAGTGGGTTCAGTCATTGAGATAAAGGCAGAGTGGTTCACTTCCTTCTTAACTCCATATCTAGTCCTAACTCTAACAAAAGGGTCTATTAAGATCAGATCTTTAGGGTGACTCAAAAAGTATCTCCAATCTCTAGGCAAAGTGTGTAAAGGTTTAACCCTTTCTTCATGATCTACATTTTCTACTCCTTGGGTAACCTCTCGTACTCCTTCAATGTTCTGGTGCTCTACCCTCTTCTCAAAATTTTTTACTCCACTAGTAATCTCTCCAACATCATCATCATCATCAACTCTAGGCTTTCTAGGACCAGACTCATCAAACACTACATGTGTAGTCTCTTCCACCACCAATGTCCTCTTATTAAACACCCTAAAAGACTTCCAAACACTAGAATATCCTAAGAACACCATCAGATTTTGGGTCAAATTTTCCTAAGTGAGACTTCCCATTGTTGAGAATGAAAACCTTACAACCAAAGACATGAATGTGGGAAAGATTGGGTGTCCTACTCTTAAGGATATAATAGGGTGTCTTATCTAATTTGGCTCTAACATTCACCCTATTTAACACATAACAAGTTGTGTTAACCGCTTCAGTCCAAAAGTATTTTGGAAGTGAATACTCAGCAAGTATGGCTCTAGCGGCTTCCACTAAGGTCTAGTGTTTTCTTTCAGCTACCCCATTCTGCTGAGGGGTCTTGGAGCTGAGAAGTTGTGGATAATCCCCTTTTCCTTACAAAAATCTCTAAATCTCTCATTTTCAAACTCTCCCCCATGGTCACCATGGATGGTCAAGATCTCACAACCTAGCTTTTTCTGAATCCAAGTGAAGAAGTCTCTAAACTCATCAAAGGACTCATTTTGTGTGATAGAAATCTAATCCAAGTAAACCTCGAGTAGTCATCGACAATCACAAAATCATAGACTTTCTCTCCCAAGATGGCAGTGCTAATGGGTCCAAACAAATTTATGTGAAGGACTTCTAAGGGCCTAGAGGTGCTAATCTCCTTAATGCAGTGAAAAGTGCAGTGGATTTTCTTTCCTAATTGGCAGGCATCACAAAGGTGGTCTTTTGAAAACTTAAGCTTGGGTACACCTCTAACTAGGTCTTTTTGGGTCACTTTCCTAAGGATTTTCATACTAGCATGACATAATCTCCTATGCTACTACCATGAATTATCAATAGTAGTTTTTTAAGAAAAATGAAGCAGCACATTCAATGTTATTTAAATCAAGTATGCACACGTTGTTGATCCACTTTTCCTACAAAATAGTGTTATTATTTAAGCTCATAATACATGAATTTGCCAAAACTTTTATGATGAAGCCCTTGTCGCAATTCTGACTGATGCTGAGCAAGTTGTGTTTTAGTCCATCTACAAGAAAAACATTTTCAATCAAAAGGTTCTTGGAATTACCAATTATACCTGAGCCTACCAACTTCCTGGTGGTGTTTTCTCCAAGAGTCATCTTGCCTCCTCAATATGAATTGATTGGCAACGCCAGTAATATGTCGAGAGAATCCACTGTCTAGGTACCACATGGTCTCACGAGGCCTTTTGTGAGAGCTTGCCTACAAAATTAACAAATGTCAGATTTAGGAAGCCAAACATATTTGGGTTCCTTCTTATGGAAAGTAGAATGCAATCCATGTTGTGGATCATATAACTTGGGTCTCCAGACCCAATGTGATCTATGATGAATGGTGCAAGTGTGTGCTATGTGTCTTAACATGCCACATGAAAAATCTAACTCAAGGAAAATGATGCACTAATCTACTCCTATGGTGATGCTTTTTATGCGATGCATGATATGAATATTTTTTATTTTCAAAGGTTTTTAAATTTTCTAATTTTTTATATTCTTTTTCTAACTCAGAAAAGGACATTTTTAAAGAATCATGAGAATCAGATAATTCAGCATACTTTTTATTTAATGCATCAAACTCATCAAGTAAAGCCATGTGATTTGAATCAATTGTTGAATGATATTTGAAAGAATTCATGCTCTTTTTGTAAATTAACAATTCTAATTTCAAGCTAGCATGAGTTTTCTTAAGTTTTTTATATGATGCATGTATTTTTTCATAAACTTCAAGGAGTTGCTCATAGGTTAGTTCACATACTTCTTCTTGGTCACTTTGACTAAGATTATTGTCTGTTATTAAGCACAAGTATTTTGTCTTCTCCTCAGGTTCAGTTTCAGAGGAATCTAATACAAAATCTGCCCAGAATGCCTTTTGGAATCACTTCTTGCTCTTGTTTTTTTTTTTTATGTTTGGTATCTCCTCACCCTTCTCCTTACTTTGGTGTGCCTTAAGCGTAGTACAATCAGCTTTAACGTGCCTAGGCTTCCTACATTCAAAGCAAATTATATCATTAGAATTCTTAAAATATTTGCTACCCTTACCTTTATTCCACTTTTGATGATTCTTGTGCATCTTCCATAGAAAGCTTTTAAATTGCCTTGTGATTAAAGCAACATCATTGCTTTCAGACCCAGAAGAGTTAGTGTCTGAATCGTTCAACTTAAGTGGCACCATTTTCTCCTGCTTCCTTTCACATGCTTCAAGATTTCTTTGGTTCACCCCTTGCTCGTAAGCAATGAACTAAGTAAGTTATCGATCGAATATGTATTTAAATATTTAGATTCAGATATTGCAGTAATTTTTGCATGAAAAGTGAAAGGCAAACATCTTAATTTTTTTTTACTTTTTCATACTTAGAAAGTTCTCTTCCTAATGCATGCAATGAAGTAACAATCTGAGTAAATCTTCTATACATTTCAGAAATTGATTCAGAAGGTTTCATATGAAAAATTTTGTAATTATGCAAGAGAATATTCAAACAGGATTGCTTGACTTCATTAGTACCTTCATAGGTGATACATAATTTATCCCAAATTTCTTTACCAGAAGTGCAAGTGGAAACTCGTACGTAATCCTTCGATTTCAAAGCACAGAAAAATTAGTTCAAATATTTTGCATTTAATTATGTTAAATCCCTATCATCTAGAGTCCATTCTATAAAAGGAAGTGGAACAAAATGACATTCAATTTTCTAGTTGGAGGTGTAAAACCATCCTTAACAAGCATCCACATGTGATAATCAATTGATTAAAAAAATGTAGACATACGAGTTTTCCAAAAATCAAAAGGAATATTATCAAACAAAGGTGGTCGGGTAATAGAATACCCTTTCACAGTATTACAATTTACATTGTTAGCCATGGATCAAAATTCAAAAAGTTTTCAAACTTAGTTTTTATGAATCCCACTCTGATACCACATAAAAGTTAATTAGGGATGTTAAGCCCTTAAGAATTAGCTTGAGGTTGACCAAGAGGGGGGGGGGGGGGTGAATTGGTATTTTAAAAACTTTTCTTTAGGCAAAGCACATAATTAAAACCAAAAACACTACAGAAATTAGAGTGCAAAAAATAAATAAACACAAAAGCAAAGCAAAAAAAGATCACACTAGATTTATAGTGGTTCGGTTAAGGATGTCAATCCTTGACCTACGGCCTGTATTGCACTAACTAAGTGTCTCTCCTTTAGTTCCCACTGCTAGACGGAGAAGACTTTAATACAGACTCCTTTTCACCAACCCCAGTGCGGCAGAGAATCGACTCCTTTAGCTTCCTGCTCAAGCGGGCAGAGAACCCAGACCTTTTGCTGAAGTAGACCTCCCAAGAACCTCCCAAGGATTAAGGACGAAGAATGAAGACGATGACTTGGAACCTTGCTTGAAGCAACCTTTGTGGTCCCTCTCACAAACTCCCCATCACTAGTTCCTCTCTCTCTCTCTCTCTCTCTCTCTCTCTCTCTCTCTCTCTCTCTCCCTCTCCCAAGGCTTTCTTAGGTCAAGACAACAGCACTTAAGGTCTTATTGCATGAGAAAATTTGGGTCCTTTAAATAGAATTTCAAGAACTGACATTATCATCCAAGATGATAGGAATATCGTCCTGGCCGATCATTACAAAATAAGCTCAATCAGTAAGGATGATTTGGGATGATCAGAAGAAAATTGGTTATATTGTCTAGGATGATACAATATTGTCCTGGCCGATTAGTTCGTATTCAAATACAATTATCCTGAACATAGCCCGTAATAGATGCTGGCCGATGTCAATTGTCCAGGACATCATTTCGGCCGATGTGATTGTATCAATCAGCCTTAATTGTTTTCCATAATTACCAGATTAGTTTAGGTATAATTGTGCTGCATCATCCAGGACGACATGGAAATCATCCTCACCAATGTACTAAAATAAAAAATACCTAAATTGATCATGGCGGTTGATTATTTCTGATTTGAGCCTATCGTCCAGACTGATATAAGGACCATCCAGAATGATTTGCTTAATGAAGGCTACATAACCAGGATGCCCTAATTAGTTTTTCTATTTTTAATTGGATCATCCTGGCTGATATAAATATCATCCAGGCTGATGTACTCAAAATAGAAAAAACTCAAAAAACCCCTCAAGTATGTGTGTGTGCAAGGTTACTTAGCATCAAGAACCACTTTTACAATTAACTCAAGAAAGGAAAATATTACAAACTAACTAAATCTACGCAATCTTGAGTTGTTCTTGAGTTGTGCTAGATCTTGTGGACCTAAGAAGTTAGTAGCCAAGGCAGTCGTAGGAAATCATGAATGTTTGCTATAATCAAAAGTCTAATCCATCATCCCATATTCGTAATTCCATTTTTAAAAATAGTGGTGTCTACACTCCCCTTAACAAATGCTCTTTTTAGTGGAAATATGCTTAGTCTTTCATACCATGCTCTAGGTTCCTATTTTAGTCCATATAATGTCTTTTGTAATTTGAACACAATATTAGAAAATTGTAAATTTTTAAAGCCTCACAATTATTTAGCAAACCCATTTTCTTTTAAAAAGACACTCTTGCTATCTATTTGATATAGTTTAATTTCCTTTAAGTAGGCAAAAGCTAGTAGTACTCTGATTGCTTATAATCTAATTATAGGGGAAAATGTCTCTTCAAAGTCAATCCCTTCTAATTGGTTATGCCCCTTACTCACTAATGTTACTTTATTTCCAACCACTAGAACATAATCATTTATTTTATTTTTAAAAATCCATTTAGTTCGAACAACACTCTGGTCCTTAGGTCTTTCCATTTGTTCTCAAATATCATTCCTCACAAATTGATTTAATTCATCTTACATGGCCAGGATCTAGAATTCATAAAATAAGGCTTGATTATATTAGAGGGTTCTGTTGCAAATCTATTTTTCATGTCTTATGTTTTGATGATTGACAAACACTGTTTTTCTTGGATAGCTTGTTGCTTCTAACTTTTCAGGAATCGACGATCGGACAATCAAAAAGGAGCCAAGTTCAGGAATGCGTAGGGTTAGGGTTGAGTCAGTCTGTACTTTTATTTTTACCTTTTGAGTCCACTTGTAATAGCCAAAAAGACTGATACTTTGTAACCCTTCACACACACACTTGAGAGAATTAGAAATTCTGTTTTTACTCATATCGGCCAGGCCGATATCTTTGATCGGCCTGGACGATCAGCTTAAAACAGAAAGTCTAATTAAGGATTCTTGATTAAGGCAGCCAACGTTAACCGATCGGCCTGGACGATACGTGTATCGGCCAGGACGATAAGCTCAAAACAGAAAGAAGTAGCCGCCATAGACAAGTATGGTATAGCATATCTTTAAATTATCGGCCAGGACGATCCTCGGATCGGCCTGGACGATATTAACAGATTATGCCATAATTGTTCAGGAAATCAAGGAAGTAATTAAGGATGATTGATACGATCATATCGTCCTGGACGATCGCAAGATCGGCCAGGCCGATCTAGTCAAAACCTTAAGTTACTTCAGGACGATCAATATCGGCCAGCCCATATTCAGGGCTATTGTCAGGACGATTTTCGTCTGATTTGAACTGATCGGCCAGGACGATCGTAAGATCGGCCTGGACGATCAAGCTAATTTTCAATCGTCCAATCTGGCATCCAGGGCTATGCTCTGGCCGATCTTCATTGATTTGTACTGATCGGCCAGGCCGATGTCCAGATCGGCCTGGACGATAAAGTCGGCAACTTGCAATTAATGAGCTCTTTTGAAGCTCTTCTATTTAAAGAGCTCTTGTTCAACGTTTTTAAAGACCTTTGGCTGCTGCCTTGACCTGAGAAGACCTTGAGGAGAGAAAGAGAGAGAGAAGAGAGAGAGAGGATCTTGTGAGGGGGAGCTTGTGTGGGGTTTCACAAGGGTTGCTTCAAGGATCTCTCTGCGTCGTCTTCGTCTAGAGTTTCTCGTCCGTGGAAGGGTCGGTAGAGGTAAGGAGTTGTGCCGTTGGTTCTGGTTCTCTGCCGGCTTCAGGAGGAAGCAAAAGGAGATAGGTTCTCTGCCTTGCCGGGGTGGCAAAAAGGAGGTTCTTGTGAGGGTTTCTCCACCTAGCCGTGGGGGGCTAAAGGAGAGTCACTTTTTGTGTAGTGCAATACTTGGAGGGTGCCTCCAAGGAGTGGACGTAGGTCGAGTCGACCGAACCACTATAAATCTCTGTGTTTCTTTTCTTGCTTCCGCACGTTTAATTCCGCATTATTTTCGTGGTGTGATTTGGTTTTATGTTACTTTATTTCTTTGTTTAAAAACGAAGTTTTTAAAATACCAATTCACCCCCCCTCTTGGTTAGTTTGGGACTAAGTTCATAGGGCTTAACATCCCCATCGAACTTTCAAGTGGTATCAGAGCCTGTTTCGAAAATTAAAGTTTAAAAACTTTTTGAATTTGATCCATGTCTAACTTTGGGAATCGCAACACTACGGAAGGGTATTCTATTACCCGACCTCCTCTGTTCGATAACCTACCTTTTGATTTCTGGAAAACTCGCATGTCAACTTTTTTACAATCTACTGATTATCGCATGTGGATGCTTATTCAAGAAGGTTATTCTCCACCTTCTCGTGAAATTAACGGTTTTAAAACGGAAGTTGCTTTTACCGAATGGACTTTTGATGAACGAGATTTAGCTCAACTAAATGCTAAATGTTTGAATTGTTTTTTCTGTGCATTAAAATCTGAGGATTACATGCGTGTTTCAACTTGCAAAACTGGTAAAGAAATTTGGGATAAACTATGCATTACTTATGAAGGCACTAATGAAGTTAAACAATCCCGTTTAAACATTCTCTTGCATGACTACGAACTTTTTCGTATGAAACCTCATGAATCAATTTCTGACATGTACACTAGGT
Source organism: Dendrobium huoshanense (assembly GCA_016618105.1). Lineage (NCBI taxonomy): Eukaryota > Viridiplantae > Streptophyta > Magnoliopsida > Asparagales > Orchidaceae > Dendrobium > Dendrobium huoshanense. Next base: position 23,919,734 of record CM028357.1, read on the forward strand.
TTACTCAGATTGCTACCTCATTGCATGCACTAGGAAAAGAACTTTCAAACTATGAAAAAGTTAACAAGATTTTGAGATGCTTGCCTTCGTCCTATGATGCAAAAATTACTGCAATTACTGAATCTAAAGATTTAAACACCTATTCTATTGATAACTTGCTTGGCTCACTCATTGCTTACGAGCAAGGGGTGAATCAAAGAAATCTTGATGTAGGTGAAAAGAAAAAGGAGAAAACCATTGCATTGAAGGCACACAAATCGGATTCTGAATCTTCCGGGTCTGAAAGCGATGGAGTTGCCTTCATCACAAGGCAATTCAAAAGCTTTCTAAGGAAGAAACAAAAGCATCATCAAAGTTGGAGAAAAGGTAAGGATCATAAACATAGTAAAGGATCTTCTGATGTTATTTGTTTTGAATGCAGGAAACCTGGACATGTAAGATCTGATTGTCCTACACTTCAAGATCAATCGAGCAAAGGAAAAGGTGATGAGAAAGCAAAGTCTAGGAAGGACAAAAAGAAAAATCAAAGGAGCTTTTGGGCAGAATCTGGTACTGATTCCTCTGAGACTGAACCAGAGGAAGAAACTACAAACTTGTGTTTCATGGGAAAAGATCAAAGTGATCAAGAAGAGGTATGTGAACTTTCATACGATCAACTTCTTGAAGTTTCAGAAAAAATCCATGCATCATATAGGAAATTAAAGAAAACTCATGCTAGCTTGAAAATAGAATTCTTAAATCTACAAAAAGAGCATGAAATTTTGATTAAGGACCATCAAACAATTGATTCAAATCACATGACTTTACTTGATGAATTTGATGAGTTAAATAAAAATTATGGCAAGTTAGTTGAAGAGCATGATGCATTGAAAATATCACACACATCTCTTGAATCTGATTTTAAGAAGTCAAAAGAAATAGAAAAAGATTTGAGGATTGAAAATAAAGCTTTAGAAAACACAAACTTGAAGATTCAAAATGATTTAGAAGCATGTAAAGAATCTAGGATGACATCTACTTTTAATCAATTGCCAAAACCTAGAGAGAGGCATTATAACTCAAATCACTTAAGAAATCCCTTTCCTGGAGTTAGATGTTTTTCTTGTGGCATGCTAGGACATATCTCACACACTTGCACAATTCATAATAGTTCATATTGGGTGTGGAGACCTAAGATGCATGTTCCACAGCATACCACACATGCATTGCATTCCTCTCTTCATAAGAAGGAACCCAAACCTGCTTGGGTTCCTAAAACTAACATTTGATAATTTTGCAGGAAGCCTCTCACAAAAGACCTCGTGAGAGTATGTGGTACCTGGACAGTGGATGCTCTCGACATATGACTGGTGATGCTAGCCAGTTTGTTGTACTAGAATCCAGGACTGGAGGCAAGGTTACTCTTGGAGACAACACCACCCGGAAGGTGGTAGGAGCAGGTATAATCGGTAATTCCAAGAACCTTATGATTGAAAATGTTTTGCTTGTAGATGGATTGAAGCACAACTTGCTCAGCATCAGTCAATTCTGTGACAAAGGCTTCATCGTACAATTCTTCACAAATTCATGCATTGTAAGTTTAAGCAACAACACCATTTTGCAAGGAAAGAGGGTAAACAACGTCTATATGCTTGATTTAAATAGCATTGAATGTGCTGCTTCTTTTTGCTTAAAAACTGTCATTGATGATTCTTGGTTGTGGCACAGGAGGCTTTGTCATGCAAGTATGAAAACCCTTAGGAAAGTGACCCAAAAGGACCTAGTTAGAGGTGTCCCCAAACTTAAGTTTACAAAAGACCACCTTTGTGATGCCTGTCAACTAGGAAAGCAAATTCACTCCTCTTTTCACCCCATAAAGGACATTAGCACCTCTAGACCTTTAGAAGTCCTTCACATGGATTTGTTTGGACCCATTAGCATAGCAAGTTTGGGAGGGAAAGTCTATGGTTTTGTGATTGTTGATGACTACTCGAGATTCACTTGGACTAGATTTCTTTCTCATAAAAATGAGTCTTTTGATGAGTTTAAAACTTTTTCTACTTGGATTCAGAAGAAGCTAGGATGTGAGATTTTGACCATCCATAGTGATCATGGGGGAGAGTTTGAAAATGAAAGATTTGGAGATTTTTGTGAGGAGAAGGGGATTAGCCACAATTTTTCAGCTCCTAGGACTCCTCAGCAGAATGGAGTAGCTGAAAGGAAGAACCGGACTTTGGTGGAAGCCGCTAGAGCCATGCTTGCTGAGTATTCACTTCCAAAATACTTTTGGGCTGAAGCGGTTAACACAGCTTGTTATGTGTTGAATAGGGTGAATGTTAGAGTCAAATTAGAAAAGACACCCTATGAGATCCTTAAGGGTAGAACACCTAATCTTTCCCACCTTCATGTCTTTGGTTGTAAAGTTTTCATTCACAATAATGGAAAGTCTCACTTGGGAAAATTTGATCCTAAATCTGATGAAGGAGTATTCTTAGGATATTCTAGTGTTGGGAAATCTTTTAGAGTGTTTAACAAAAGAACCTTGATGGTGGAAGAGACAACCCATGTAGTTTTTGATGAGTCTGATCATAAGAAGCATGGAGTAGATGATGATGATGTTGGAGAGATTACAAGTGGAGTAGAAAATTTGGGGAAGGGGAATGAGCACCTAAGCAATGGAGGAGTAGAAGGAGTCACCCAAGGAATAGAAACTTTTGATGAAAGGGGAGAAATTTCACACACTTTGCCTAAGGATTGGAGATACTCTACTAGTCACCCCAAGGATTTGATCTTAGGAGACCTTTCTAGTGGAGTTAAGACTAGACATGGACTTAGGAAGGAGGTGAACCACTCTGCCTTTATCTCTATGACTGAACCCACCACCATTAACCAAGCCCTATCTGATGAGTTTTGGATGTTAGCAATGCAAGAAGAGTTGAATCAATTTGTAAGGAATGATGTTTGGGAACTTGTGGAAAGACCTAAGGAACAAAGTGTAGTTGGAACAAAGTGGGTATTTAAGAACAAAGTGAATGATTCAAGAGTGGTGGTAAGGAATAAAGCAAGATCATGTGACTAAGGGAGACATTGAGTTACACCATGTGACAACTGAAAACCAACTGGCAGACATTTTTACTAAACCACTGGCCTTCGACACTTTCAGCTCTTTAAGGACCAGATTGGGTGTGATTGACATAAATGCATGAAAATTTTTTTTCTTTTATTGTCTTTTGTTTTTCTTTTCATGTACCTTAGTTTTAGATCTTCACTGATATGATATCTCTTGTCTTGTCTTTAACAATTTGTAGTTAATATGTTTTCATCCATTTAATCCCTAGATAGTATGAATATCTTGTGATTGTGTCTCTTTACCTAACTTAGTATTAGTGGCATAATTTTCTTTTCTAATCAAAAGTCTATCTCAAAATAAAAGATTGCTTATGAAACTAAGATTCCTTCTAAAGCTTGCTTAGGCAAATCTATCTTATATTTACAATGATTAAAAGTTTTTTTGTCACCTCATGATCCCTCGTTATTCTTGTCTTCAATTATTAATCCTGCTTGTGGTAATTCTTCCCTATGTTAGAGAGAGAGCTCCTATTCTCTAATATCTGAGAAGATATATTCACAACTAAGTTTTTTTTTAAAAAGAGTCTAAAAGGGAATCTAGCTTGCAAAAATAAAAAAAAAAATTTGGCCAATGATGCCAACAAAAGAAGCGCAAAGACGCCAAAAAATTGAAAAATCTATAAAAGGATGCGCAAAGCGCCACAACATTGACAAGAGGCATAAAATGAGCCCACTCAAAAGCAAGCTATTCTCTCTTTTTATATCTTTTAGAACTTAGAAGTTTTGATTCTCAAAGGCTTGATCTCGATTATCGTTCGATTGTGACAAATCTACCTCATTGTTTTATGAAGATATTTTCCTTATGCCAAGTGGTGGGTAGATTCTTTTTCTCATATTCAATAAATTATTTGAGTTAGGTTATTGATTTCAAAAGACGATTCTACCCTAAGACAATGTTTTGGCTAAGGGTAAACCATGAACGGATATTCTCCTATTCTATGGATTAAATGAGATTGGTAACACATTAACTCACAAATTTTTAAAAACAATCACATGGAATACTATATCTACAAAAAAAAAAAAAAAAAAAAAAAAAAAAAAAAAAAGGGGAATTTCTTTTACTATGCTTTAATGAACCCTCCTTTTTGATATGTCAAAAGGGGGAGAAGTTTATGAGGTTATTTTTTTCATGGTTGTGATTAAATCCCTTTAATGTGTTTTGCCATCATCAAAAAGGGGGAGATTGTTGCAAATCTATTTTTCATGTCTTATGTTTTGATGATTGACAAACACTGTTTTTCTTGGATAGCTTGTTGCTTCTAACTTTTCAGGAATCGACGATCGGACAATCAAAAAGGAGCCAAGTTCAGGAATGCGTAGGGTTAGGGTTGAGTCAGTCTGTACTTTTATTTTTACCTTTTGAGTCCACTTGTAATAGCCAAAAAGACTGATACTTTGTAACCCTTCACACACACACTTGAGAGAATTAGAAATTCTGTTTTTACTCATATCGGCCAGGCCGATATCTTTGATCGGCCTGGACGATCAGCTTAAAACAGAAAGTCTAATTAAGGATTCTTGATTAAGGCAGCCAACGTTAACCGATCGGCCTGGACGATACGTGTATCGGCCAGGACGATAAGCTCAAAACAGAAAGAAGTAGCCGCCATAGACAAGTATGGTATAGCATATCTTTAAATTATCGGCCAGGACGATCCTCGGATCGGCCTGGACGATATTAACAGATTATGCCATAATTGTTCAGGAAATCAAGGAAGTAATTAAGTATGATTGATACGATCATATCGTCCTGGACGATCGCAAGATCGGCCAGGCCGATCTAGTCAAAACCTTAAGTTACTTCAGGACGATCAATATCGGCCAGCCCATATTCAGGGCTATTGTCAGGACGATTTTCGTCTGATTTGAACTGATCGGCCAGGACGATCGTAAGATCGGCCTGGACGATCAAGCTAATTTTCAATCGTCCAATCTGGCATCCAGGGCTATGCTCTGGCCGATCTTCATTGATTTGTACTGATCGGCCAGGCCGATGTCCAGATCGGCCTGAACGATAAAGTCGGCAACTTGCAATTAATGAGCTCTTTTGAAGCTCTTCTATTTAAAGAGCTCTTGTTCAACGTTTTTAAAGACCTTTGGCTGCTGCCTTGACCTGAGAAGACCTTGAGGAGAGAAAGAGAGAGAGAAGAGAGAGAGAGGATCTTGTGAGGGGGAGCTTGTGTGGGGTTTCACAAGGGTTGCTTCAAGGATCTCTCTGCGTCGTCTTCGTCTAGAGTTTCTCGTCCGTGGAAGGGTCGGTAGAGGTAAGGAGTTGTGCCGTTGGTTCTGGTTCTCTGCCGGCTTCAGGAGGAAGCAAAAGGAGATAGGTTCTCTGCCTTGCCGGGGTGGCAAAAAGGAGGTTCTTGTGAGGGTTTCTCCACCTAGCCGTGGGGGGCTAAAGGAGAGTCACTTTTTGTGTAGTGCAATACTTGGAGGGTGCCTCCAAGGAGTGGACGTAGGTCGAGTCGACCGAACCACTATAAATCTCTGTGTTTCTTTTCTTGCTTCCGCACGTTTAATTCCGCATTATTTTCGTGGTGTGATTTGGTTTTATGTTACTTTATTTCTTTGTTTAAAAACGAAGTTTTTAAAATACCAATTCACCCCCCCTCTTGGTTAGTTTGGGACTAAGTTCATAGGGCTTAACATCCCCATCGAACTTTCAGGTTCAGTCATTGAATTAAAGGTAGAGTGGTTTACTTCTTATATAAGTTCACGCCTATTTCTAAAACCTTCAGATGGGTCTCCTAAGATTAGTTCTTTAAGATGTCTTGAAGAATAACTCCATTCTCTTGGTAGTATATTTTCAGGTTCTACCATTTCCTCAAGATTTATAAATTCTACTAATTGGGTAATTCCTACAACCTCTTCTTCTTTTACCCAGACCCTCTAGAAATATTAAATTCATCAAATATAACATGCATGGTCTCCTCCACTATAAGTATTCTTTTATTAAACACTCTTTAGGATTTCCCAACATCTAAGTAACTTAGGAACACTCCTTCATCGGATTTAGGATCAAACTTTCATAATATAGATTTCTTAATATTTAAAATTAACACTTTACATCCAAAGACATTATGGTGAGAGAGGTTAGGGTCCATATCTTTAAGGATTTCATAGAGTGTCTTATTCAGATTAGATCTAACAATAACCCTATTTAGAATATAATAAGTTGTATTCACCACTTCTACCTATAAATATTTAGGAAGTGAGTTTTCAGCTAATATGGCTTTGGCGACTTCTACCTGGGTGTTATTCTTTCTTTTATCAATCCCATTCTACTTAGGAGTTATAGGAGCTCTAGGGGTTATGGTCTATCCCTTACTCCTTATAGTAAGATTCAAATTTCACATTCTCAAATTCTCCAACATGATTACTATGAATAGTCATAATTTTATAAACTAGCTTTTTATGAATCTAAGGGCAGAATGATCTAAATTCCTTGAATGATTCACTTTTTATGAGATATGAATCTAACCAAAGTAAACCTGGAATAATCATCAATAATCATATACCCAAAGACTTTTCCTCCTAGGCTTGCAATTGTGATAGGTCCAAAGAGATCCATGTTAATGAATTCTAAGGGTATCTTATGTCTTTGATTGATTGGAAGGAGGATTTGAATTTCTTTCCTAACTGATAGGCATCACATAGGTGGTCCTTAATGAACTCTTGATTGGGAATGCCTCTCATTAAGTCATTTTGGGTGATCTATTTAAGGTTTATAATGCTTGCAAGACATAATCTCTTATGTCATAACAGGGATTTATCAGTAATAGTTTTTAGGAAAAAAGAAGCATTAGGTTCAACAAAGTTTAAATTAAGCATAAAATAATATTAATTATATTTCCTTACAGTAAAATATTTCTATTTGATCTAATCATATCGCTTTTTTTTTGCAAATTTGCAAAAAATTAAAGAAGAAGCCTAGATACAATCTAATGAGAGATAATCAACCTATCACTTTCTTCCTTTACTAAATGAACAAAGGAAGAAGTAAGATTGCTCTAACAAAATAAGTCCCAAAAAAATCATAAGATAAAGCTAAGTTAGCACAGTAATCCGCTAACTTATTACATTTACGATCAACATAATGAAAGATCACATTATTGTACTCACTAAAAATAGATAAATCTTCACCTTCCAAGTTCCACAACTTCTTCTTCGGTAAGCTGTACAGATTTTGAAAAAAATGGAGAACATTCTTATTGTCACCTTCCACAATAATTCCTTTAACATCTTGGAGCCTTCCTTGAAACACCACTTTAAGTGAAGAAACTGCTAAAAGCTCCAACTGAGCAATGTCTCAATGCACTTTTCCCAATCGAGATGCTAGAATAAATCTTCATTTATAATCCTTTTCAATACCTCCAATACCTATTTTATAATTACCTTCATGTGAAGCATCAATGTTAATTTTAACCCACTAGGGTGGAGGGGGTTGCCATTTATTCAAAAACAGCCCAACGGACAAATTAGCAACCTAGCGATCCGATAGGATTAAATTCTGTTTAGCTGACCCAACAAAATCAAAAAGAAAAATCGCAATAAACACATTGTTGTCTTCATATTTTCCATGCTTCACCTTGTTCATGTTATTCCAAACAAACCACAACAATGTAAAATGGATCCTAACCATCAGCAAATTAGAATCCATCAACCTCATAAGACCAACCAAACAATCCTCCCAATCTTTGAATTATGGAATAAAGAATACCCAACTTCTAAGTACATCAATTACCTTCAAAAGCTTAGAACATTTACTAGTAGCATGGTTGACATCTTCTATTACACCACACCCCAATGGACACATGTAAGTATCAGATAACCTTCTCCTATTCAAAAAGACTTCAGTTAGTATAGCATACATACAAAGATGCCAAACAAAAATTTCCACTTGAGCATTCAATTTCAATTTGTATCCATAAAACCTGGACATCATCCTTAACTTCTTTGTAGCCATCATCTGAGATAGATTTACACGTCATCTTAAGCTTTAACTCCATACCATTTTCATGTAAAGTTTGAAAAATTTGCACATTGCAAATTACTTTCAGCAACTCTTTACCAAAATACAAGCTGAGTTTTGCAAAGTCCCATCTTCCATCTTGAATAAAGAAGTCAAGAGTTGTATTTTCATCATTAAAGGTTCCAACAAATGTTGGCCAATTGAGTAAACTTTTATCCAAGATCCAAAAATCCCTCAAAACATTGATCTTGGATCCATCCCCAACCTTCCATCTTACAAAAATTTTAAGAGCTTTCTATTCAATAGAAATGATTTTCCAAGAGGAAGAACCACCTCTAGAATTACCACAATCCCACCATTTGTCTCCATATTTTGCCGATAAATTCCTGTTCAACAATGTATTCGGATTATCCAAGAGTTTCCAAGCAAACTTCGCTCTTAGAGTATCTCTCCTGGATAATGCTGAATGAACTCCCCAACCTCCAAATTGCTTCGGTGTACACATTAAATCCCATGCCACATAATGTATCCCACGGCTTCCATCACTTTTATTCAAGATAAAATCTCTATAAAGCTTCTCAAACTCCTTCAAAGTCTTCAAAGAAATGAGAGAGTGTGACATGAGAAATACAGGAAGAGAAAGGTAGACAGTTTTCACCAAAACCAGTCTACCTGCAAGGAAGATGTACCTATTTCCCCAAGCATCCAGTTTTTTGATAGATTTGTCCAATAACATTTGGAAATCCAACTTCTTTAATCTCCTCAGAGCCATCTTTATTCCCAAGTAATCAAATTCTTCCACCAGTTTGACACCTAGCTTTCTTTAAATATGAATTTTCTTCCTCCTCAAAACTGAATTGGCACACATCAAGGAAGATTTTTGATAATTGATTTTCTATACGGTCCAATTACAATAATCTTCAATAATGTCTCTAACCTTCTTTACGCTTCTCACTTTAGCTTCTACAAAAATCAAGACAACATTTGCAAACAGAAGATGAGAAATCTTTTGGGACTTTGAAGAAATGTTAATACCCACATCCGATCATCTACTATGAAAAACATTGGATAACAGTTGTGAGCATAAAATAAATAAGAATGGAGAGAGGGGCACCCTTGCAAAAACCCACTCCTCCCCTCAATCCAATTTGAACTAGAGCCATTAATCAAAATAGAAAATCTGGGATCCGAGACACACTCCATTACCATGTTGATGAAATTGAATGGGAATCCCAACTCTAACATCATTTTCATAAGAGTTACCCAACACATACTATCGTATGCTTGCTCCATATCCACCTTGATGGCTAAAAAACCATTGCTAGTTTTGGAATGCCTTAATTTGTAAAACACCTCTTGAGCCAATAGAATGTGATCCGAGATTGATCTCCCTTTCACAAGAGCCACCTACTCTTCATTTATAATTATAGGAATGATCCCCAACAATCTATTCAATAATACCTTAGCCACAATTTTATAGATTGAATTGCATAGACTGATTGGACGGAAAGCAGTTGGAGATACTAGGTTTGAAGTCAACATAACCATTGTATCTTTCCATTCCTTGCACATCCTACCTGTAGAAAAAATTGTTTAACCGCTCTACACACATCCTCCCTTATGATGCTCCAATACGCTTTAAAAAAAGAGTATGTGATCCCATCACAACTCAGAGCCTTATTATTACCCAACTTCAAAACAACCTTCTCTATCTCGAGATTAGATAGCTCCCTATCCAACTAAACATTATCTTCTTCTTCTAAAACCATCCACAGTTTTGGCCAGTCTTCCAAACAGCAAACCCTGTTCTTCCACTTGTTTTGAAAGAATTTTAAAAACACATCCTCCAACCCCTTCGGCTCCTCAGTCATAACCCCATAAGCATCCTTTACCTGAGAAATCCAATTAACATTTCTCCTTGCATTGGCTAAAGAATGAAAGAACTTTGTATTAGAGTCACCATCTTCAATCTAATTAACTTTGGCTCTTTGCTTCCACCATGTATTTAAACAATTAAGAATAACATTAAGCTCTTTGACCTTAGCTCTAGACAACCATAATTTTTCACCATCCAACCAGCCAACTCTAGCTTCTTCCTCTTGAAGTTGAAAAATTTCAGCCTTCAATCTACTTTTGTTCTTTGAGAATTCTTTCAATTTGAACTTGCTCCAATAGAACAAGTCTTTCAAAGTCCTTTTGCATTTCTTATTAAGAACTTCCATGTCATCCCCCATATAAGCCTTCTTCCACCCATTAGAAACAATATGAGCTACTATCTTGAAAGTTAACCAAGCAACTTCAAACTTAAAGCTCCTTCTTCCTCTTGAAACCGACTCATATAACTTCAACACAATGGGACTATAGTCTAAAGCTACTCTAGCTAAGTGCCTCACAATAGCAATTTGAATCTTGTTAATGGCCAAAGAATTGAGAACACACCTATCCAATCTTTCAAGTATCCGTCCACCTCCAACTTTGTTGTTACACCAAGTATATCTAGGACCAACAATCCCAACTTCATGATAATCATTATCATTCATAAACTTTTTCATATCTAAGGGACCTTGAGAGAAAACTAAATTTATTCCTCACTTCTTATCATCCTGAGCCAAAATATAATTGAAATCCCCTCCAATAACAGATGGTATTTTCCTCTGAGAATACTCTTGAACACACTCTCATAGCAATTTTCTCTTATAAACCTCCTTGCTACCTTAAACAGTAGTAATCATCCACACTCCTTTATTGAAGACATTAAAAACCCCTATAACACATTGATCTGATGTCTTCACCATAGAAATGGATGCCATATATGTTTTCCATATAGTTGGCAGAAAAAAATTTAATGTTAAATCCTTTATCATATAACTAGCATATGCTAAGTAAGTTATGATTTAAGCTGTCTACTAGTAAAATATTTTCAATAATAAAATTTTTTGAGTTACTAATTATACCTTATCTCACTACTCTCTTGATGGTGTTATGTCCAAGTATCACCTTGCCTCCTGTCCTCACCTCCAGTGATATAAATTTATTTATATCTGTAGTCATGTTCCTTGAACATCCACTGTCTAGGTACCACATGCTCTCATGAGGCCTTTTGTGAGAGAATTCCTAAAAAATCATCAAATGTTAGATTTGGGAACCCAAATAAGTTTGTGTCCCAATTTATAGAAAAAATAATGAAATGTATTCATGCAATGCTGTGAATTTTAACATTTTAATCTCCACACCAAATGTGTTCTACAGTGAATGGTGGAAATGTGAGAGATATGTCCTAGTATACCACAAAAGAACATCTAACACCATGAAACTGGTTTACTAATCTATTAAGAATATGGTGTCTCTTCCTATGTTTAAATAATGCATGCTTTGATGTTGGTTTTTGAAACTCTTCTAATGAAGGTGGTTTTTTTATTTCCCTTAGAAGTAATTAATTCAGCTAGAAAAATCTTATTTATGCTTTCAAGAATTGAATTTCTTACTTTCATTACATGCTCCCTATTATCTAATTTAATATGTGACATTTTCAAGGAATCATGATCAACAATTAATTCAGAATGCTCCTTGTCTAAAATATTAATTTCATCTAACATAACTATGTGATTACTATCCAGAGTAGAATGATCTTTCCTGAGGCATTCATGCATTGTTTTGCAGAATTAAAACGTCAAATTTAAGGCTAGCATATGATTTTTAATCTTCCTATATACAGTATGAATTTTTTTAGAAACTTCAAATAATTTATCATAGGTAAACTCACATACCATTGATAAGAATGATCAATATGTTCATCTACCATAAGCATAGGTTGGTTACTTCCTCCTCTGCTTTAATTTCAGAAGATTTTGATGCTAAGTATGCTAATAAAGATTTTTTAGTCCTTTGCTTATCCTTCTTAAATTTAGGTTTTTCTTCACCCTTCTCCTTTCTTGGGGTAGCTTTAAAAGTTGGGCAATCAATTTTCAAGTGCCCTAGCTTTCTGCATTCAACAACATAACATAAGAAGAAATTTTTGAATTTTTAATATTATTACATGTATTCCAAAGCTATTGACATTTTTTTATTTTCTTTAAAAAGTGATTGAATTACCTAGACATCAATACAGTGCCATCATGATCTTTTCCAGAAGAGTCACTATCAGAATCATTAGCCTTTAAGTCTATAGTTTTCTCTAATCTCTTTTTACCTACATCAAGCTACCTTTAACTCACTTCTTGCTCATAAGCTATGAGTGACCTAAGTAAGTTACCCAAGGAAAAAATATTTAGATATTTAGTTTTAGTAATGATAATAATTTTTGCATCATTAGAAGAAGATAAACAATATAAAATCTTGTTAGCTTTTTAATAGTTAATAAGATCTCTTATTAAGGCATACAAGGAAGTAATAATCTGAGTGAACTGAGTATACATTTTAGAAATAGGTTTGCGAGATTTAATGAAAAAATGTTCATAATCAAGAAGCAAAATACGTATATTACTTTACTTCTTTTGTTCCATCATATGTGTTGATTCTGTATAGGTTATTAAACCTAAGCTATTGTCCCAAGGCTAACCAAGAGGGGGGATGACTTGGTAATTTAAAAATTCTCTAGGATTTTTAGTATATAAAACTAATTTTATAATTCATAGCAAGCTAATTAAAGTTTCAAAATGAACGTTTCAATTATAGTAAATAACTAAAAGTAAATAAAATGCAAAAATTAAAGTTCACAAGAATTTATAGTGGTTCAGTCAAACACGACCTACATAAACTCCCTGAAGACAGCCTCATCAGGTATTACACTATTACCAAAGTGACTCTCCTTGGGCCCTCACAACAAGGTAGAGAATCCTTTACAAAAACCTCTCTTCCACCAATCTCCAGTGCAGTAGAGAACCGTCATCCTTTCACACTCTCCAAGTGTCGGCAGAGAACCGTCATCTTTCACACCCTCCAAGTGAAGGCAAAGTACCTTCATCCTTTCACACCCTCCAAGTGTCAGAATAGTACCATCATCCTTTCACACCCTCCAAGTGTCGACATAGAATTGGATCTTCTCCAAAGGTCTTCTCATGAGCAACTAGAAAGAAGAAAATAAGAGTTAACACAAAAATCATAAAGAGATCCTTACCTTTGAGTAACCTTGTGAACCCTTCACACTCCAATTGCAAGAAATCTCTCTGAAACACTCTCCCACACTCTCTTTTTTAATTTCTCTTAAAAATTCATGAAGATAAGACTTTTTATGTCATTTTTAGTGAATCTTTTATATGAAAGACATGAAAAACTTTTCAAAAAGCTTAAAATTTCAATTTTGATTGTTTACGATCGTATAGTACAATCGTATGTTCGTACGTACAAATAGTTCAAAAACTATTATGTATGAACTTGTTATGATTCAATATGAAATAGTTCATACACGATCCTTATCTTGTACGAATTAAGTTTTTCTGGTATGAACAGTTAGAAAATTTTCACATTCATCGGGATGAAAAATCATGATGAAAAGGGATCTATCCAATTCGTACTCTAGAAGGCATGTACGAATCGTATATCATATAATATGATCAGATATATATAAGTTTTCAAGTTTTTCGAGATGAAGTTTGAACAAAAAGGGATCCACCCATTTCATGCTCTGGAAGGAATGTATCAATGGTATATTGTATAGTACAATCAGTTATATAAATTTTCAAGTTCTTCGGGATGAACAGTCAGGACGAAAAGGGACCCATCTAATTCATACTTTGGAAGGCATGTATGAATGGTATGTCATACAGTATGTTCCATACTTAGAAAAAATTTCTACTTCCTATTTGTTTGTTTGCTCGAAGAGAAAATAATTGATCATATCATCCCGTACGAAAGGAAATCATATAGTACGATCAATTTAAAAATTGTAGATTTTAAATTCTACCCCGATGTGTGTGTGTGTACAGTTACTCAATTATAATCACACTTTCTCAAATTCAATAAAAAAATACATACTTCAATTACAAAAATCCCTAAAATGATCTGATTTGAAGTCTTCACCAAGTTGGAGTATGATTTTCCCAAAATGTTAGTACATACAAACAACAAAATAATTCTTCCAAAATATGTTAGGAGAAATAATAATCAAAGTAACAATATTTGAAATCATCAAAAATATATAAGTTGCAAGAATATCAATATTTAAGAATAAAGTAGCAACTATCTCAACAATTTTCTCCTTCTTGATGATGACAAAATAATTATTATTTGAATAAAATTGAATACCCTAAATTTCTCTTTAACTCCCTCTAAATGAATAAACATGTGAATATAAGGGAATTCCTTTAAGAACAAACCAAATTTTTTTTTATTTTTCATAAATGATAAAGCACAAAAGTAAAAAAAAAACAACTCAAACACAAAACAAACAATAAAAAAAAAAAAACCTAAAACATCAAAACACAAAAAAAAAAAAAAAAATACTAACTCAAAACAAACAAAAACAACAAAAATCAAAAACATCAAAATACAAACAATAATACTCTCCCTTTTTACAACAATAAAAGAGAAAAGGAAGGTTGAAATGGAAGAAGACATATAAAAAATCTTAGTAATTTATCTTGAAAGAGATTCAACTATAATTGTAATAACAAAATTAGTAATCATTAGATAAAAAAGAAAGATTCAAAACATTTAAATTAAACTATAACATAGATAAAAAAAATTGATCAAGATTATGAAGCCTTCTAGATAATTAGATAAGGAGAATTATTGCAACAGTGACGAAAAGATTAGATAATTTTAATTTTCAATATAAGACATAATTGAACATTAGATTGATTTGAATTTGAAGATTAAATGATAGAGGAAAGAACATATTCAATTTGGCTATATTGTGCATATTTTCAATATTTGTTGCACACTTTGTGCATCTTTTCGTATTTGGGCTAATTTTGTGCATCTTTTAATTTGCAAACCATTGCGCATTCATTCAATTTTTGTACACATTTTATATTTCTTTTTTATACCCTTCTTTTAATTGATCTTTCCAAAATCAATAATCTAATAAATCAAATTTCTCTAATTACAGAGATAATTATATTGAAAAGAGAAATAAAAAATAATAAGACATCAAAAATATAATAATAATATTTAAATTATGTTTTCCTAAAAAGAACATGAGATTGATAGTCTTAACTTGATCGAGTTATAAGTAAACTTAAATTTTTAAAAAATTAGATTTCATAATTAATTTAATTTTTATATTGCAGTTTAATTTATAACACTTTTTAGATCAATAAAGATAGGATTAACATATAGGCAAACTTACATTTCAAATAATGAATAAAAGTAACTAATCAAAAGAAAACATTTTTTGTTGATATCAATTTAAAGATGAAATACATTAAAGCACTTTTGATATCAAGTCATAAAAGAAAAAAAAACATAACATCAAACAAAACCTAGAACAAGGATATAACTAAGATCATCACATCTCAAAGGACTAGCAAAGACAACACACAAGAAGTACATCTAAAACTCTAAGGGGCTCTAGTCTGGCGAAGGAGGCTTGTTGAATACAAAAAAAATAGCTATTCATCATAGCTACGTTGGTGTTCACCGAGTCGATCTGACCTTAGATCCAACCCATGTCTTATTGGTCTTGTGCATCCTGCTAATTTAGGTGAGTCTGATTTGATCAAAACATTGATCAAAATGGCTCTCCAACCGGTCAAAGTGCTAGACCATCTCCTGAAAGTATAGTCCATGAGTAGGTGCAGGTGCTCCCCCTTCTTCCTCAGTATCCTCAATTAAATTATCATTCTTCCTGAAAAGTGCTTAAAAAGAGGCATCAGTGAAGTAGATATTCATTTCAAGTTGAAATTTATGATGAACAATGTGGTATTTCTTTTCTAAAGCATAGGTCACTAGATGTTTTAAAGTAATATTCATCTTACTCTTATGAGAAACTAACCCAATTTCTAAAGGTTATGAATGTAATCAAGAATGAGTTGGGCATCATCTATTAGTTTTCCAGTCATGATTAGATAGGTAACAGCGGTTAAAAGAGGAGTAATATTTATGCGATCACTAGCCTTAAGAATAATTGAAGTTCTAAGGACATGCTGGATGACCCTGGCATTTTGATTTAAAGTATAGTCCCTAGCCAAGTGACCAAATTGAGTAACACCTCTAAGAGTTTTATTTATTTCTGACCAATCAAAGTCAAATTTTGAGGTCATAGTGTGTGTTATAATTCCTTGAGTCCTTAAGTGCAAAAAAGTTCCCAGATCTTCCTTAGTAATTTCTACTCGTTTCTTTTGGACATAAGATATTAATCTAATTTCATCTTCACTAAAACTCATAATCGCTAAAAAGTAGTAGAAGGTATCCTTATGATAGGCATGGATTAAAATCAAGATAAAGCGAATTGAGTTGAAGCAAAAAGAGGCATGATTTGAAAATGAATATCGTTCTGAATCAAGAGTCTAGACAGGGTGATCTTAGCAGTGACAAACCTATAATAAGAATCCTTATTTGCTCTAGAAAGAAAGTTTTTATCTCCACCCCTAGAAGAACCCTTAGTGATTTTATCGCGCTTACTAGAACTGGCTATGTCTAAGATGAGAAGGATTAAAAGAGGCTGTTGAACTGAATAAAAATGAATCCTAAAGTCCTCCTATTTAAAGAAAAATGATCATTCATACGTATGAAAATGGATTCGTATAGTATAATAATTGGTTTGTACACGATAAAATAAATTTTGTATGTACAAATAAATATGTTTAAAATAAAATGACTTTTCATAATCACACAAGTTAAGAAGCATCCTTTCGTATGGACTTTTTTCCAGACGATCATATAGATGAATAGGTGTTCATCTGGGATGATCAGTTATTTATAATAATTTTAACGATGGTTAAGTTTGTCCCCCACATTAAATGACATGTTGTTTGTATGTATGAAATAAAGATTCGTACGTATGATCAGTTATAATAACTGATTCTGCCTGTATAATCATCTATATGCATACGGACAAAAGAATACAAATCATCCAGGATGATATAAATCTCATACAGTACAATATGTATTGGAAAATCAAAACTTCACACATTTAGTCCAAAATAATGATCGTCGTGCTACAAAATTTGTACGGGACAAAAATAATATTGTACAGTATGAATATAACACTTAGAAAATTCAGCACGAATGACTAGAAATAGGAATTTTAATAAGTGGTGCAACACACAAAACATAAAACAAAACAAAAAAATTAGAAAATACACACAAAAATAAAACATTAAAAATAAAAAACTGGAAAAACACAGATACAGACAACGCATTGAAAACAAAATAGAAAATATAAAAAGAAACATATCAAGTTTGCAAAACATTTTATTTAAGCATTAAGATCACTCACACCAAGCCTTGTTCATAATGTGCTATAAGTATCAAAGGCTAGTGGTTTTATAAAATTGTCTAAAAGTTGATTTTTAGTAGAAATATGGTTCAATTTAATTTCTCCTTCCAATATATGATCTCTAATAAAATAATGCCTTATGTCTATATGTTTAGTTATAGAATATTGAATAGAATTTTTTGAAATACAAATGACACTAGTGTTATTATAATAAATTGGCATTATGCCTATTATAAATCCTAAATTAATCAACTTTTATTTTAATTAAAGAACTTGTGCCACATAACTTCCTAAGGTAATGTATTCAACTTCAGCAATAAATAGGGCTACTGAATTCTATTTTCTATTGGACCAATAAACTAATGAATTACCAATAAATTGATAAGTTCCAAATGTACTCTTTCGATCAACCCTATAATCTGTAAAGTCTGAATCTGAATAACCAATTTTTTCAAATGAAGAGCTAAACTTGGGATACCAAATCCCTAAGTTTTGAGTTTCCAAGAGATATCTCAAAATTCATTTTACTACTGTCCAATGTGATTCTTTTGGATCTAATTGAAATCTAGAACATAAATAAATACTAAATATAATATCAAGTTTGATAGCAGTCAAATAAACCAAATATTTAATAATTACCCTAAATTTCATTGGATCAATAGATTTTCCCTTAGGATCCTTATCCAACTAAACTGAGAAACTCATAGGTGTACTAACTGGTTTAGTATTATCCATTTCATACTTCTTGAGGATGTCCTTAATATACCTTGACTAACTAAGAAATGTCCCCTAATCAATTTGCTTAATTCTAAAACATATAAAGTAACTTAAATCTCCTATTAGACTCATCTCAAATTTACTACTAATTATTTTAGAAAAATCATCACAAAGATTTTTATTTATAAATCTAAAAATGATATCATCAATATAAATTTGAACAATGAGTATATCGTCTACCAACTTTTTCAAAAAGAGAGTGGTATGCACGCTTCGTTTTTTAAAAAATCTCTCAAGTAAGAAAGTGCTTAATCTCTCATACCAAGCCCTAGGTGCTTGTTTCAATCCATATAATACTTTTTTCAATTTCAAAACATGATTTGGGTATTTTGAATTTTCAAAACCTAGATGTTGTTTAACATAAATATCCTCTTATATCACTCCATTCAAAAAAATACTTTTAACATCGATTTGATATAATTTAAATCCTCTAAAATAGGTAAAGAATAACAAAACTCTAATTGATTTAAGTCTAACTACAGGAAAAAGGTCTCCTCAAAATTAATCCCTTTAATTTGATTATACCCCCTAGCCATTAATCTAACCTTATTTCTAATGACAAATCCTAAGTCGTTCATTTTATTTTTAAATATCCACTTAGTTCCAACTACACTTTAATCATTTGGCCTTACAATTAATTCCCAAACATCATTTCTCACAAATTGATTTAATTCTTCTTACTTTACCATTATCTAAAACTCATCCAAAAGTGCTTGATTTATATTTGTGGATTATATCATTAAAATTAAGGTAGAATAATTGACTTCTTTTCTTAGTCCACACCTAGTCCTAACACCCTCACTAGGTTCACCTAAAATTAATTCCTTATGGTAGTTTTTAGAAAATTTTAAATCTCTAGGCAATGGGGTTTTAATCTTCAAATTTTCTTCCAAATTAATCTACTCAATCCTTTGGCAGTTATTTTCTAAATCATCTTTTTCCAAAATTGGCTCTCTCAAAATTTCTGATTCATCAAATATAATATGTGTGGTCTTCTCAACTACCAAAATTCTTTTGTTAAATACTCTATAAGATTTTTCGATATTAGAGTATCCAATAAAAATTAATTCATCTAATTTTGGATCAAATAATCCTAAAGAAGATTTTTCATTATTATGTATGAACACCTTACATCCAAAAACATGTAAATATGACAAATTAGGTGTTCTTCCCTTAAGAAGCTTATAGGATATTTTATTTAATTTAGATCTAAGGTTCACCCTATTTATACTATAACATACAGTGCTAACTACTTCAGCCTAAAAATATTTAGGAAGTTAATATTCAGCCAACATGATTCTAATGGCTTCAATTAATGTTATGTTGTTTCTTTTAACTACCTCATTCTGCTGAGGGGTTCTAGGTGCAAAAATATTATGATCAATTCCTTTTTCTTTACAAAAATCCTTAAATTTATGATTTTTAATTCACCGATGTGATAACTTGAATTATTAAAAGCTCATATCCTAATTTTCTTTGAATCCAAGTAAAAACGTCTCTAAATTCCTCAAATTTTTCACTCTTATGAAATAAAAATTTAACCTACAAAAATCTCAAAAAATCATCAACTATGACAAATCTTTATACCTTTCCTCCTAGACTGACTGTGCTAACTGGCCCAAAATGATCCAAATGAATAATCTACAATGGTTTACTAGTTCTAAGATCCTTATTGTACTGAAAAGAGGACTTCACCTATTTTGCTAATTGACATGCATCGCAAAGGTGATCCTCAGTAGTTTTGGTATACCTCTAACCAAATCCTTTTGGGTAATTTTCTTACAATTTTTTATGCTAGCGTGTCAAAGTCTTCTATGCCATAATGAAGATTCATTAGAAATTAATTTTAAATAGAAAGCATTAGGAATTTTAATACAATTCAAATCATGATATAAATATTATTTGCCCTTTTTCCATAAGAAAACATCATTACTATTTAGGCTTAATATGCAGTTAATGGGAAAAATTTTTATAATGTTCCCGTTATCATAAAGTTTTCTAATACTTAACAAATTATGCTTTAAGCCTTCTACAAGCAGTACATTTTCTATAAAAAAAATTTACAAGTTTCTAATCATACCTGTGCCAACCACTTTCCTAGTGGTGTTATCTCGTAGTGTAACCTTGCCTCCACTTCTAGCTACTAGAGATATAAATTGCTTAATGTCTCCAGTCATATGCTTTGAGCAACTACTGTCTAGATACCAAATGCTCTCATGAGGCCTTTATGAGAGTGTGCCTGCAAAAAAATTAAATGTTAGACTTGAAAACCCAAACAAGTTTGGGTTCTCCTTTTGGCAATTTAAAATTAGATGCATGTATGATATGACTTGATTTATGCATCTTAAGTTTCCACAATAAATAAGTTTTTCTATCTAAGGTACAAGTGTGTGAAATATGTCCAATTATCCCATAAGTATAGCATTTAATTCCAGAAAATGGGTTTCTTAATTTTTATAGTAAGTCTATCTCTTCTTAGGTTTTAAAATTTTTTATCTCAAAATAGGATTTATAAAATCTTTAAGTGTTGGGGGTTTCCTATTTTTCTCTAAAGCTTTCACTTCTAACTTAAGAAATGTTTTTATATCTTCTAATACATTAATATCATATTTTAAATAATGCTATCTATTATTTCATTCATCCTTAAAATCCATAAATTCTTTTTCCAATTTAGTATAGGATGTTTTCAAAAAATCATTCTTTTTATTCAAGTAATCTAATTCATCAAGTAAGCTCATGTGGTTGTTATCTATCAGTGCATGATCCTTCCTAAGGATTTCATGCTCTCTTTGTAATTCTTGTATTTCTAAATTTAAACTAGCATGCATTTTCTTAAGTTTTATATATGCATCATGAATTCTTTCAAAAAATTATAGCAATTCATTATAGGTCAAGTTACATACCTCTTCTTGATCTGATTGATCCAGATTATCGACCATTAAGCAAAAATTTGGGACTTTCTCCTCCTTTTTTATTTTTGATAAATTTAAAGCTAAGTTTGACCAAAAAGCCCTTTGAAATATTTTCTTGCCCTTCTTCACATTTTCTTTCTCTTCTTCCTTCTCCTTACTAGAAGTGGCTTTTAGATTTGGGAAATCCAATTTTATATGTCCAAGTTTCCTGCATTCGTAGAAAATCACATTATTAGAATCCTTAAAATTTTTATTCAACTTACCTATATTCCAGTACTAGCATCTCCTCTGCTTCCTTTAAAGAAAACTTTTGAATTGCCTAGTCATTAAGGCAATGTCATCCTCATCCTCAGGTAGTGACTGATCACTCTCTGAGTCCTCCACTTTTAGTGAAATATTATACTCCTTTCATTGTTCTCCTGCATCAATCTTTCTTTGACTCGCTCCTTTCTCGTAAGCAATTAGTGATCCAATAAGATTATCAATAGAGTAAATATTTAAATCTTTAGACTCTATAATTAAAGCTATTTTAGCTTCATAAGCAATAGGCAATCAATGAAGTATTTTATTTACCATTTTAGCATTCGTTAGTTCCCTACCTAATACATGCAAAGAAGCGACTATCTGAGTGAATCTTATGTACATGTCAGAAATGAATTCATTTTGTTTCATGTTAAATAATTCATAGTCATGTAACAAAATATTTAATCTAGATTTCTTTACATTATTAGTCCCTTTACAAGTAATATAAAGCCAATCCTATATATCCTTTCGACTTTGCAAGTGGAAACTCGCATGTAATTTTTTGACTTAAGTGCACAAAAGAAACTATTTAAGCATTTAGCATTTAGCTATGCTAAGTCACATTATCTATAGTCCAATCAGTAAAGGGTGTTTCAACTCTAATGCTATTAAGGAATCTAGTTGGTTTAGTATACCCTTCTTGAACTAAAATTCATATGCCATAATATAGTGATTATAGAAAAGTAGACATGTGTGTTTTCCAAAAAATTGAAAGGAATATTGTCAAATAACGGAGTTTTAGTGATCGAATACCCTTCAGGCGTGTTTTGGTCTCCAAAAGTAGCCATTCTCATTTTTTAAAAATTACTCTAAACTTAAGATTTTGAAACAAAGCTATAATATCACTTGTTGATTCCATGTAGTTTGTTAAACCTAAGCTATTGTCCCAAGGCTAACCAAGAGAGGGGGGGGTGAATTGGTAATTTGAAAATTCTCTTGAATTTTTAGTATCGAAAACCATTTTTATAATTCATAGCAAGTTAATTAAAGTTTCAAAATGAACTTTTCAATCACAATAAATAACTTACAATAAATAAAATATAGAAATTAAAGCACATAATAATTTATAGTGGTTCGGTTAAACACGGCCTACATCCACTCCCTAAAGACTGCCTTTTTAGGTATTGCACTATTACTAAAGTGACTCTCCTTTCACCCCCACAACAAGATGAAGAAGCTTTTGCAAAAATCTCTCTTCTACCAATCCCCAGTGCAGTAGAGAACCGTCATCCTTTCACACTATCTAAGTGTCGGTAGAGAACCATCTTCCTTTCACACCCTCCAAGTATAGGCAGAGTACCTTCATCCTTTCATACCCTCCAAGTGTTGGCAGAGTACCATCATCCTTTTACACCCTCCAAGTATCAATAAAGTACCTGATCTTCTCCAAAGATCTTCTTACAAGAAACTAGAAAGAAGAAAAGAAGAGTAAATACCAAAATCATAAAGATATCCTTACCTTTGAGTAACCTTATGAACCCTTCACACTCTACCTACAAGAAATCTCTCTCAAACTCTCTCTCACACTCTCTCTTTAAAAAAAGCCCATGAAAAATCATGAAGACAAGACTTTTTCTTGTTAGTTTTAGTGGACCTTTTATATCAAAGACATGAAAAACTGTCCAAAAAGTATAAAATTTTTAATTTTGAGCATCCACGATCGTATAGTATGATCGTATGTTCATATGTATGAATAGTTAAAAATGTTGCTGATATATGATTTTGATGATAGCAAACATTCCTTATTTCTCTACGATTGCCTTATCTGCTAACGTTTCAGGTCCACACGATCAGACTGCAATCTGGAACCAGATCAAGATTGGGTAGACTAGGTCTGTGTCAGTTTGTAATCTTTTTCCTTTCTTGAGTCTATTGTATTTGGTGTGGTATCTGATGATTTGTAACTTGGAAGATTATCTGTTGTGCCCTAAAAGATTTCTATTTTTGGTAAAATCATCCGGGACGATATTTACATCGTCCTGGATGATCTGACAAAAGTAGAAACCCTAATTAGGGCATCCTCATTAAAGCAGCCGTCTTTTTGTAAAACACATCGTCCTGGACAATTTTGTATCGGCCAGGACGATCGGCTCAATTCAGCAAGAATCTGCCGCCATATCTACTTAGGAAAATCTTATTTTTGGATATCGTCCTGGTATATCGGCCTGGACTATAAAATATCGTCCTGGCCGATCCAGGTCAATTTTTCCAGAATTTCTCAGGCAATTTTGGAAAGCAATTAATGGGGATTTCATCCAGGCCGATCTCAAGATCGTCCGGGATGATTAGACATTATCCAGGTTTATTTGAGGGCGATATTCAGAACGATTTTCCTCATATTTGAACTAATCGGCCATGACGATTTGGCTAGAATCCTGGACGATAATGGCGGTAACTTGCATTAATGAGCTAGTTTTGAGAGCTTCTTTTTAAGCAATGGCAAGACACTTTGTAAGTGTCTTTGGCAGCCATTGTAGCTTCGTTCTTGTGGGGGAAACTTGAAGAGAGAGCTTGAAAGGGAGAGAGGAAAGGGTGGAGTTTGAGAGGGAGAAGATCCTGTGAGGGGGAGGAACTCAAGGGAATGTGGTGGGGGATCCACACGATTGCTCCGGCGAACTCGCACCTTAGTACCATCGGATTCAAGGCTTGTCTCGATGTAAGTTCACCAAAGAAGAAGATCTCTTTGGTGTCAAAGGACCCAGCGACTCCGTCGCACCGGGTAAGGTGGAAGTGATTTTGTACGGGCTTCTCCGCCTAGCTATGGGGGCTAAAGGAGAGTCACAATTTTAGTGCAATACTTGGAGGGTGCCTCTAAGGAGTGGACGTAGATCAATGTTTGACCGAACCACTACAAATCCGATGTGTTTTTTCTTTATTACTTCAGCACTTTAATTTTCGCATCGTTGATTTTCTATGTGATGATATTGGTTTTAGTTTTATCTTTGGCTTTAAAGTTTTTCAATTCACCTCTCTCTTTTAAATTAGCTTTGGGCCAGTTCTATAGGGCATAACATCCCTAGCAAACTTTCAAGTGCCATCTGAGCACTTTCAAGTGGTATCAGAGCGGTTTTCATAAAATAAGTTTTTAAAAACTTTTGAATTTTGATCTATGGCTAATATTTATAATCGTATTTTTGCGAAAGGATATTCAATCACTAGACCACCATTGTTTGAAAATATTATATTTGATTTTTGGAAAATTTGTATGTCTACTTTTTTGCAATCAAATTATTTTCGCATGTGGCATATGATTTTAACTGTTATTCATCACCATCATGTATTGTTAATGGAGTTAAAACTGATATTCCTTTTAATCAATGGAATAAGGATGAACGAATGGATGGTCAATTAAATGCAAAATCATTAAATTGTTTTTTCTGTGCTTTAAATTCTGATGATTTTTTGTTAATTTCCACGTGCAATACTGGTAAAAAAGTTTGGGATAATTTGCACACCATATACGAAGGGACGAATGAAATCAAGCAATACAAGTTGAATTTGTTAATGCATGATTTTGAATTATTTTCCATGAAACCTTTTGAAACGATCTTAGACATGTATACCAGATTCATTCAAATTGTAAACTCATTGCATGCTTTAGGAAAAGATTTTTCAAAATTTGAAAAAGTTAACAAAATTCTTTGATGTCTACTGGATAAATTTGATTCTAAAGTTGTTGCTATTTGTGAATCTAAAGAATTGAATATATATTCTTTTGATAATTTGATTGGCTCACTCATTGCCTACGAGCAAGGTTTGGGTCAAAGACTTTTGGACGCAGGCGAAACGATTGTTCTAAAAGCTGAAGATATGGAAAGAGGAAGCTTAGTTGGTGACGATAGAAAGGGCTTGTCAAGCAAATCACAAAGCTCACCAAAGCATAAGCAAAAGTGGAAAAAAGGTAAAATTGGTAGGGATGTTAATATTTCCTCTGACATTATTTGTTTTAGATGCAGGAAACCGGACATATGAAAAATGAGTGTCCTAATTTAAGAATTCTCCCTGCAAAAGAAAAGGGTAAGGCGAAGTTAAATTTAAACTGTGGAAATAATGAAAAGTAAAAAATCTCATGGGCAGATCTGGTTTCTGAAGCATCAGACCAAGAAAGAGATAATGGAAAAAAAGCCTTATTTGAGTTTTTCTTTGTTATTTTTTCACTTTGTTTTTATTTTTTTTATTTTTATTGTTTATTAGATTTTTTAATTTTACTTGTTTTGTTTCATATTTTTTTTTCTGATCAACACACACATCCACTATTCTAGAAATTAATAATTTACTTCCTAATTTTTATTGAAATCTTTAGTAAGTTGTTATGACTTCTCTAAAAACAATCAAAGGAAGGAAACTCAAGTTTTTGACTTTCAATCTCTATTTCCTAAAAGTGGTTTTTCTACATTTGATTTAAAATATTTTTCATCTTTTAAATTGATTTTTGAAACTAAATTTTTTTATCTCCCTATATTTTATTTATCGCATAGGAATCTTTTGCAAGTTGTTGAATCTAATTCAAAATTTTCTTAATCAAGAAATTCGCTTTATCAATAGTATGAGTTTACTTTTGGTATTTAAGATTTCAGAAAGGTAGCATAATCAAAAAAAAATTGGCCAATGATGCCAAAAATAAAAGATGCGCAAAGCGCCAAATTAAAAAATATAGAATACACAAAGTGTATCAAAAGATGCTCAGTGCGCCAACCAATTGTCAAGAGGCATAAAATGAGCCCACTAAATTTTAATGCTTACCATTCTTATACTTCTTAAAGCTTAAGAAAACCCTTGATTTTTCGATGCTTGAGTTTGAAAATCTTGATTCATGATTCAACAAATCGTGCATTAATCTTCTATTAGATATATTTTATGAAAGGAGTTTTGAAAAATTATTGTTTCTTTCTCTAATTTATTCCTTGATTTAGATATTGAATTAAAAAGTTTTTGATCCTTTTTAAAGAACTTAAGTTTGGATTATCAATTCTTGATTTTCTAACCTTTATTGGGCAATGTGTTGTCAATCCAATTCTACTAAGTTTTTTGATTAAAACACAGAGGTAACTTTCTCATTTTAAGAACATTTATTTTTTTCACTTGATCAGGGAATATTTTTTGTTCGTTTTGTTTTTTGTTTGAACGTTGTATCTTTTTTCTTTTCAAAAAATTTAAAACAACAAAAATATTTTTATCTCCCCTATTTTTTTAAAAAAGGATTTATTCTAGTGAGGGGGAGATTAGGAGGATTTATTTTTATGAAAATTCAAATTGAAATGTTTTGCCATCATAAAAAAGGGGGAGATTATTGTGGATCTATGATTTTGATGATAGCAAACATTCCTTATTTCTCTACGATTGCCTTATGTACTAACGTTTCAGGTCCACACGATCAGACTGCAATCTGGAACCAGCTCAAGATTGGGTAGACTAGGTCTGTGTCAGTTTGTAATCTTTTTCCTTTCTTGAGTCTGTTATATTTGGTGTGGTATCTGATGATTTGTAACTTGGAAGATTTTCTGTTGTGCCCTAAAAGATTTTTATTTTTGGTAACATCGTCCGGGATGATATTTATATCGTCATGGATGATCTGACAAAAGTAGAAACCCTAATTAGGGCATCCTCATTAAAGCAGCCGTCTTTTTGTAAAACACATCGTCCTAGACGATTTTGTATCGGCCAGGACGATCGACACAATTCAGCAAGAATCTGCCGCCATATCTACTTAGGAAAATCTTATTTTTGGATATCGTCCTAGTATATCGGCCTGGACTATAAAATATCATCCTGGCCGATCCAGGTCAATTTTTCCAAAATTTCTCAGGCAATTTTGGAAAGCAATTAATGGGGATTTCGTCCAGGCCGATCTCAGGATTATCCGGGACGATTAGACATCGTCCAGCTTCATTTGAGGGCGATATTCAGGACGATTTTCCTCATATTTGAACTAATCGGCCATGACGATTTGGCTACTATCCTGGACGATAATGGCGGTAACTTTCATTAATGAGCTCGTTTTGAGAGCTTCTTTTTAAGCAATGGCAAGGCACTTTGTAAGTGTCTTTGGCAGCCATTGTAGGTTTGTTCTTGTGCGGGAAACTTGAAGAGAGAGCTTGAAAGGGAGAGAGGAAAGGGTGGAGTTTGAGAGGGAGAAGATCTTGTGAGGGGAAGGAACTCAAGGGAGTGTGGTCGGGGATCCACATGGTTGCTCCAGCAAACTCGCACCTTAGTACCATCGGATTCAAGGCTTGTCTCGAGGTAAGTTCACCAAAGAAGAAGATCTCTATGGTGTCAAAGGACCCGGCGACTCCGCCGCACCGGGGAAGGTGGAAGTGATTTTGTAAGGGATTCTTCGCCTTGTTGTGGGGGCTAAAGGAGAGTCACAATTTTAGTGCAATACTTGGAGGGTGCCTCTAAGGAGTGGACGTAGGTCAAGGTTTGACCGAACCACTATAAATCCGGTGTGTTCTTTCTTTATTACTTCCGCACTTTAATTTTCGCATCATTGATTTTCTATGTGGTGATATTGGTTTTAGTTTTATCTTTGGTTTTAAAGTTTTCCAATTCACCTCTCTCTTTTAAATTAGCTTTGGGTCAGTTCTATAGGGCTTAACATCCCTAGCAAACTTTTAAGTGCCATCTGAGCACTTTCACAAAAACTATTACTTACAAACCTATTGTGAATCATTATAAAATAGTTTATATACGATCATCACTCGAGATGAAAAATTAGGATGAAAAGGGACCCATCCAATTTGTTATGAAAAGCATGTACGAATCATATATCGTACAGTACAATCAGTTATATAAATTTTCAAGTTCGTTGATATGAACAGTCAGGATGAAAACTGATCCGTCCATTTTGTACTATAGAAGGCATGTACAAATAGTATATCGTATATTATAATCAGTTATATAAATTTTCATGTTCGTCGGGACAAACAGTCATGATGAAATGGGACCCATCCATTTTGTACTCTAGAAGGCATGTACGAATGGTATATCCTAAAGTACGATCCATACTTAGAATTTTTTTTTTTACTTCCTATTTGTTTGATTACTCGAATGGAAAATAAATGATAAGATCATCCCGTATGAAAGGAAATCAAACAGTACAATCAGTTTACAAATTGTAGATTTGAAACTCTCCCCTGGTGTGTGTGTGTATAGTTACTCAATTACAATCACATTTTCTCAGACTCAATAAAATGAAAAATACATACTTCAATTACAAAAACCCTTAAACTGATATGATTTGAAGCCTTCAATAATCCAGAGTACAATTTTCCTGAAATGTTAGTACACACTAATAGCAAAATAATTCTTCCAAAATATGTTAAGAGAAATAATAATCAAAGAAATAATATTTGGAATCATAAAAAACATACAAGTTACAAGAATATCAAAAATTAAGAATAAAGTAGCAACTATTGTTGACCTCGATTTTTCCAAATCCTAGGTCAAAAGAGTTGACTTGGTCAAATTGACCAAGCCAAACTTCTAGACCCCTTCCATTGGATCCAATAGGTCAATTTGAGTCTGTCGAGCCCAGACCCGGGCCCAGGGTCAACCTAGTTGACCAAGTCAACCTAGGTTGACCTATTTGGTCTTTTTGAGTCCTAACTTTAACTCTAATCAATTTCATGGCTTCTTGATCTTGAGCCTCACTCCATGGGTCTAAATAGGCTAGATTGACCAAGTCAAACTTTAACTTGGTCAATCAAAGCCTTAATGGGTTATTTTGACCCATTAGGCCCATTAAGATCCCAAATCGATTTCAATCAAATTCAAATCTTCCCGTGGCTCGATCCCAGATCGCTCTTTGACCTAATTGACTGACTTGACTAAGGCAAATGTTGACTTAGTCAAATTTGGCCATTAATAGGTCATAATGAGCTATTAGAGCCCATTTAAGGCTCTAATTGATTCCCCTTCATTTTGAATTCAAATCCACGGCCAAATAGACTTGATTTCCTAGCTAATTTTATCTGGATTTGATCTTAGCCTTCCCTTCATCGTTTAGGAGTTTAAATATGGGGAAAATTAGGTTTAGAAGGATCTTTTTTGCTCTTGCCTTCTCTAGAGACCATCTCAGGCTCTGAGCTTTTGTGAGAGAACTCCCATAGCATTCCTCCATCTTCCCCAACCAAAAAAAGCTCTATTTTCCTCTGCCATTCTATGAGTCTCTTCCTTTTTGTGTATGGCATCGCCACTGCCTTTGGCAGCATCTACTAATTTGAAACTTAATCGAAAAGCCATATTTTGACCCGGACGCTTTGACATTCTTGCTTCCGCTTTGTCCACACCTGATTGCGCAGGTTATTTTTTAACCGGAAGACCTAGAGCAAGAAATTCTTCGATTTCTTCTGGAAGCAGATGATTTGACGAGCTCGACTCGCCGATGACGAGATCCTGGCGAGACTGAACCCTCAAATCTCCATATGATTACTTTGTAAATATACTCTTATAAAAGGTCCAGCGAGAGCTTATGATTCCTAGACAGTGGCTACTCAAGACATATTATGGGAGATCTGAAGTAGTTCATTATGTTGGAAGCTAGGAGTGGAGCTAAAGTCACCTTGAGATATAACACCACTACCTAAGAAGGTGATAGGTCTATGTATGATTAGAAAAACTAATAAATATTATATTAATAATATTTTATTAGTTGAAGGCTTAAAATATATGTATTTTACTATTTGCCAATTATGTGAAAAAAGATTTACTATTAAATTTCTTTTAAATAAATTCATAATTATTTTATTTAAAACATATTTTGGAAGTTATGAAAATAAGCAATATATATATATATATATATATATATATATATATATATATATATATATATATATATATATATATATATATATATATATATATATATATATATATATATATATGCTTGGTTTTAACAGTATTAATATGTCTGATAATGTCTTCTATTTGAAAGTTCTTTAGATTAGTCATGGCTATGGCATATGAGACTATGTCATGCTAGAATTAAAACTCTTAAGAAAATAACTCAATTAAATCTAGTTCGAGGCATCCAAAATTTAGAGTTCTCTAAATATCATTTCTGTGATGCTAGTTAATTAAGAAACCCGATTATATCATGTTTTCATTCTATTAATGAGATTATAACCATTATACCATAAAAATATTCCGTATGGCTTATTTGGACCTATTAGTATAGCTAGTCTAGGTGATAAGACTTCTAAATTTGTAATTATTAATAATTGCTCAAGATTTACTTGGGTAAAGTTCTTAATGCATAGACTGAGTCTTTTGATGAGTTTAAGACCTTTCTTACTTGGACTTAGAAAAAATTACGATGCTTAATCTCAATAATTTATAGTGATAATGTTGAAAATTTTGAGAATTTGAAATTTGAATTATCTTATAAAGAGTCTATGATAAGTCATAAATTTTCTCCATCTAGAAAACCTCATCATAATGGAATTGTTTAAAGAAGGGATAAAAACTTGGTAGAGATAGCAAGGGAAATGTTACGAGAATTTAGTCTACCTATGTTTTCTAGGCAGAGGAAGTGAATACAATGGATTATGTTCTTAATTAGGTAAATATAAGGTTAAAGCTAAATAAGTCACCCTATAAAATACTTAATTATATTACACCAAACTTATCACATATGCATGCTTTAGGTTGCAAATATTTTATTTTTATTAATGGAAAATCTAATTTAGAAAAGTTTGAGTAGAAAATAGAAGAAGTTATTTTCTTAGGATTCCATAGTAGGAAAAGCATATAGGGTTTTTAATAAAAGAAATCTAGGTTTAGAGGAATCCACCCATATGGTCTCTGATGAATAAGATATATGTATTGAGACTAGGTCATATGATGATGATGAGACTAAAATAACTAGTGGAGTTGAAGGTTTTGACATAGAAACTAGAGAAGAATCTCAAGATTCTTTATGAAAAAGGTTATACTATTCTAGTCACCCTAAGGAGCTCATCTTAGGAAATTCATCTATAGGGTTGGAACCAGACAATGTCACTGGCAAGAGATTAGTTATACTACATTCATTTCAATGATAGAACCAATTAATGTAAAAAAAAGCCTTAAATGCTGAATTCTATATTTTATCTACACAAGAAAGCTGAATCAAATAATTAAAATGACGTAAGAGAGTTGGTAAGTAGACTCATTGATCAAAGTGTTGTTGGTACCAAATGGGTTTGAAAGAATAAGTTAAATGACTACAGATTGGTGATTACAAATGAAGGTAGGTTAGTAGCTATGAATATAAAGAAATAGAGGATATTTATTTTGTGGTGACCTTTTCCCTGGTAGTTTTGTTAGAAGCCCTAAGATTTTTATTAGCATTTAAATGTTTTAGTGGCTTTAAATTATACTCAATACAAATCAAAAGTGCCTTTTTAAATTGTGTTTTAAAGAAGAATATGTTTGCATAATAACTCCTAGGATTTGAGAATTCTTCATTTCCAAATCATGTATGCAAACTTAAGAAAATATTGTGTGGGTACAAATAAGAACCTAAGGTATAGTACAATAATTTAAGAAAAGTTCTTTTAGAAAAGCCCTTTATTAAGGCTAGTGTAAGAAAAACATTATTTATTAAGATAGTTGGAGATGGCATACTCAGAGCCCAAGTTTATGTTGATGATATACTCTTTGGGTCACTAAATAAATTGAATGTAATGAATTTTCCTTCATTATGAGTAAGCAGTTTGAAATGAGCTTGATGGGCGAGAAAAATTATTTTCTTGTGTTTAGTGTAAAATTAAGAGGAGATGGTACCTTAGTTAGAAAAAATACATTAAAGAAATTTTGAAGAAACTTGAAATGAAAGGTTCTAGTTGTACAAATACATTGATGAGTCCAACCATCTATTAGACAAAGATATAGATGGAAAATCTATTGACTAAAAGAAATGTAGGGGGTTTTTAGGATCACTACTCTACCTGATGGCTAGTAGATCGTACATCATATTTAGTGTTTATTTATGTGATAGGTTTTAAGTTGATCCTAAGGAATTTCATATGACTGCTATTAAAATAAACCTCAAATATCTGATAGAACCCAAAATTTAGACATCTGATATCCTTGGAATAGCTCCACTTTTGACCTTATAAGATATTCATATTCACTTTTTGTTGGGTATAGAGTAGACAAGAAAAGCACTTCTAAAACTTGCTAATTTATAGGAGTGTTTAGTTTTCTGATCTAGTAGAAATTAAAAATAAATTGCCCTATTAACCACTAAAGAACAAATAGTTGTAGGTAGTTGTATTGCCCATGTCATATGGTTAAAGTAAAAGATCCTTGACTTTGGACCACCTGTAGGTACAATCCCTATTATTTGCAACAATCTAGTGTAATTTATATTTCTAAAAATCTAATTAAACATTCACAAACTAAATATGTAGATATTAAATATAATTTTATTATAGTTCGTGAATCTAATGGTGATATATACTGAACAACTGCATCTTAACACAAAAAATCAATTGGTATGCATGTTTATTAAACCCCTAAAATATGACATATTCACCAAACTTAGGACTAGACTAGGTGTAATTAATATAAATACTTAGAAAGATTTGAGTAGTGGTATGTTAAATTTTGATTATGTTTGTTCTTCTTTTTATTATTATTTAAATTTATTATTATTTGTATGTGTTTATTCTTTCTTATGTTTATTATTTATTATGTGTTTGTTTGTTTATGTTATGTTTACTTGTGTTTCTGTTTTTACTTTTTCCTCTGAATTGTAATTTTTATTTTGGTATTCTTGTTCTTCTATTTTAGTTCGTCTTTTTGATGATGTCAAAAGGAGTTGTGAGTTTTTTTTTTTTATTAATTCATTCTCATTAGTGCAATTTATATTATTTACTTTCAGTACTTGTTGTGAATGTGATTTGTATTTATTTATTAAAAATAAATTAAAAATTAATAATGAAATAAAAAAATTAATGGTCTCTACCAATTTTAAAAAGAATCACTTAGTAAGGGAGAGTGTTTAGTAGGAAGTTAAAATTGACTTGCAATTCCATATACATTTTGTCATTATCAAAATGAGGAAGATTGTTATAATCTGGAATCCTACCTAGTCATTCCTACATTGTAGTTTGGATATTTATTTTGTACACTACTAACCCTTTGAAGTAACAACATATACGAAAGAATAACGGTTCAAAGCTCTAGATTGTATGTGTTAGTGTGAAAATTGAACAATGTATTAAAGAGTCTATAATTTAACTTTAATTTCTTTACTCTATGTTTATAATAGGTGTATATTGGTTTAACAACCATGCAAATGCACACAAGCGGAACTAAAATTAAATATATTTTTTATATATTTTTACTAGATACTTGACGACCTTGATCATACTATATGATTAATATAAGTAGAAAACAATTTAAATATATAATTAAATGAGATTATAATTGAAATAAAATTTAGCTAATCTTACTATGCAAACACTTAATCATACAGGACGATCATCTATTTTGAGAACCTCCACCTCTAATTAAATTATGAAATAATTTGAATTGGAAATTTATTATATTCAAATTGTTCGAACTGAATCATATAGTATGCTATTTTAAAATTTAATTGCAATAATTAATCAATCAAATTTGGGTTAATTAAAATTTATGGTTGTACGATATAAATTGAATTGTATTTGATCAACAAAATAACCTTCTGGATGATATTTATTAATCCCAAGGTTTACCATGTACGAACCATTTTTCAATCTGGATGATATTTATTATTCCCAGGTTTACCATGTGCGAACCATTTTTCAATTAAACTAATATAATGCATGCTTATTTTTTGTACTGTACAATTAGTTAAAGAATTGAACTGATCATATTGAACTACTATTCATCCTATAGTACTAATAATGTAGAATTAAACCAATCATTTTGTATGAATTAAAGTCATGTTATATGATTGAAGTGTCAAAATAAAAAAAATTAGGATTTTGTTAGAAGCCCATTATCTAAACTCTTACTATGAACAAAGAAGAGGACTTTAGTCATCTTTACGTATCTAAGGCCGTCCTTGGTTATCCTTGGGAGTTTTTTTTTTCCTAAGTGAGCTTGAAGAGAAACTTTTGAGCAAAGGAGAGAGAGGGTAAAGTTAAATGAGAGGGAGGAGAGTCTTTATGATTTCTAGGGAGTGTGAGAGGGGTTTTCACATAGTTGTTGTGACTAATCTGTACATGAGGCCCTCCAGTTGTATAATTGTTGGTCTTGAGTGAATTTTTGCAAAAAAAAAAAACTTTGAGGCCAAAATCATTAGATAATTCATCGCACTGATGAGGTGAAAGGAATTTTGACTACTCTATTGCACCAAGGAGATGAAAAGAATTTCAGCTACTCCGTCGCATTAAGGAGGTGAAAGGGATTTTGGCTACTATGCTGCACTAAGTAGGTGAAGGCAATTTTGGTACTCCATAGCATTGAAGAGGTTAAAGGGATTTTATCTACTTCACCACATCAAAAAGGTTAATGGGATTTTAGTGAATCTACCAGCCCGAGATGGTGAAAGAAGAGATTTTTTGATAGAAGAGTCTATATTGGCTTTTTCATTTAGTTTTCATCTAAAAGGCAGTCACTATTTATTAGTGCAGTACTCTAAGAGGAGACCTTCTAGCAGTGGGGGTAGGTCAAGTTGATTGAACCACTATAAAATTTGGATTTTTTTTAAGGAAATGCTCAATGCATCAAAATAGAAGCTATTACAAAATAATTAAAGAAAATCTAAGGCATCACATTCATCCTTTAAAAGTAACAAGAAATAAGGAGTAATGTTTATAGAACTAAGGTCGTCCCAAATAACATTGCTAAACAAAGAAAAATTAACACATAAATTGGCTATTTTATTTCAAATTCTACCGAAAAAGTTAAAAGAAACTTGATGAAAATCTTGAAGAAAAGAATGATCCTCCACCAATTTATTCTTCTTCAACTTCTTCAAAGAATCTTGAAGAAATATGATGATATTAACATTATCATCTTCTATAATGATACCATGCACTTCCAACATCCATTTATGATGTCATTGTAGCTATTCTTGAGAATGAAAATCTGTCTGGTGCTGAGGTTGAAGGCAATATTCCCAAATCGCATGATGAACCGATACAATCATCCAGAGTGAACACAGAATCGTCCCCTATCATTGTGGATGTGCCTCCTTATTCTCAGGGAAATATTATTAGCAATATTGCCACCTTAGTTAATGAATGTGAAAATTTGGATGAATAAAGGCTAAAATTTTCTTCTACTCAAAATAATGTTATTTTAGAGTCTATTAGTCCATGTGCCATGAACAAAAATTTGCAGGATATGGATTATATGTTGAATACCAATAAGTGTACTAATATTATTTCTTTTCAATCTATTGTGAGTGATCAGGAAATTGTTATTGAGAGAGATAGTACTAGCACAGAGAATGTGAGAATTGATAATAACTTGAAGGAAGGTGAATTGGCTCTAGTTGTCGAAGAGAACATGGAATGTGGTTTGAATAGCAAGGTTAGTGGAGAAGATGGGGATTTGTTGGAGGAAGGTGAACTTCCTCAAAAGATAAGGCTGGATGAGTTGCAAAATGATAGTAAGCTTCCCTCTAACTCTTATTATCATAGTGATACTTTTATTGATATGAAGGATATGGCCTTTTCTGCTAAATGTTTTACAAAAGATGACAATGATACTAGCTACGTTAAATTTCAAAATAGGATAGGCAGCAAAAGAAAGAACTTTATCTTACAATCTATTAAGAACACCCACTCGCAAACTAGTCGTTAGAACTATTTTATATGTTTAATTCTATTATTTGGAATGTTAGGGGCATTGGGTGACCTTCTTATTGATTGAGGGTTAAGAACTTATGTCGTATCTATGATGTTTCTATTCTTATTTTACTGAAGCCTCTTATTATTGTTTCTAAATTATCTAGAATTGCTAAATGTTTAGGTTTTAAGCATGTTATTTCAAACTCTGCTAATAAAATTTGGTTTCATTGGAGGGATCCCAATCATATTGATATTATTAGTGATTTTTTACTCATGTTATGCATTAAAATATTAGAGTTTTAAATATTAATTCTTGTGCCTCTTTTACCTATGTTGGCTCCTCTTCTATTACCAAAAATGTGCTTTAGGAGTAACTCACTAATTTTAACAGTATCTGTAATTTTCCCTTGATAGTAGGTGTTGATTTTAACACTATTTCTAATCATTCCGAGCTTATTGGGGGATCCACTCTTATATTTCATTCTATAGAGGATTTCAATAATATGATTATGGAATTCAATTTAATTGATATTAGTTTCTTTGGTAAAAAAATTACTTGGAACCGTGGTCATTTATGGCAATGGTTGGATCCTATTTTATTTAATGATAGTTGGCTTAATTGTTTTAATTCTACTTCTTTTGAGCATCTTAGCAGAACGCTTTCTGATCACTCTACTTTGTTAATTGGGCTTAAGATTACTCAGGTGAATTCATTTCCTCAATTTATATTTCAAAATATGTGGTTACTTCATGATTCTTTTCTAAATATGGCTTAGGAAAATTGGTGTGCCCCTTAACATTCTAATAACTCTTTCCTTGGTATGAAATGATTTATGTTTAAATTGAAAAGTCTAAAAAAAATCCTCTATTGGTGGAATCACATGTTTTTAAAAAATCTTTACTAATATTTTAAGTGCATAAGATAAAGTTAACAATGTTGAAGTTTTTAATCAAATGTCTCCTTCTGATGCTAATTATGCTTTACTTAGAGAGGCTAAGGATTGCCTCTTTAAATTACAAGCTGAAGAGGATGTTTTTTGGAAAGAAAAAGCGATTGCGAAGCATCTGGTTGAAGGTGATAACAACACTAAGTACTTTCAAGCTTTTGATAAAAGGAAGCATGCTAAGAACTCCATTAACAAATTCAAACATGAGGATGGGTCTGTTACTGAGAATGTTGAGGAGATTGCTATGTTGGCAGTTGAACACTTTCAACATAGGCTTAACAAGTATTTTACCTCTGGGCTTATTGAGAATCCTTCTATTATTCCCAATCTCATCTCCAATGAGGATAATGATTTTCTATGTAAACCCCATACTTTGGATGAATTAAAAGATATTGTTTATGATATGAATGGTGATTCTGAGTCTAGACCAAATGGGTTTACTACTAAATTTTTTCAGAAAACTTAGCATATTCTTAGTAATGGTCTTTACTCTGTTGTTAGGGAGTTTTTTATCGGGCATGCTATTCCAATATTCTTTAGCTCTACTTCTATTGTTCTTATTTTGAAGAGTACTGATGTTAGTAATTGGAATGATTTTAGACCAATTAGTCTTTAAACTTTTTTTAGTAAGTTGATTTCTAAAATTATTATGAATTATTTAACTTTTATTCTTTCTAAAATTATCTCCCCTTTTAAATGGGTTTTGTTAAAGGTCGGGCTATCGTTGATAATATCTTATTGGCTTAGGAATTTTGCCATGATCTGGATTTCAAGGTGAGGGGCAGCAATATGATCCTGAAGCATGATATTTCTAAGGCCTATGATAATATTAATTAGAAGTTTCTCTATAATATTATGTAATTATTTGGCTTTAATTTGGTTTTATTAACCTTATCAAAAATTATATTGAAGGTTCTTACTCTTCTGTCAATATTAATGACAAAAACTCTGGTTTTATTATATCATCACATGGTTTAAGACAAGGGGATCCTTGTCTCCGACCCTTTTCATTATTGCGGATGATTACCTTACAAGAGGCCTTACCACCTCTTTCAAAATCACCCTAGCCTTTATTTTAGGACTTTGGGGGATTTTCCTATCTCTCATTTATGTTTCGTTGATGATTTTATCATTTTTACTGATGTTTCTCTAAATAGGATTAATAGACTTATGGATTTCTTCCATAACTTAGAAAATGTTTGTCGTCTTTCCTTGAACAATCAGAAGTGTTGTTTCATTGCTTATAATAAGGTTCCTAATGCTCGTATTATCGCTATCAAAGACCTCAATGGTTTTGTGCAAGGCCACTTACCTACTAAGTATCTTGGTATCCCTTTTTTTGAAGGTAAAAAAGAAGTATTTTCTATTTGATGATTTAATTACTTTAGTGCAGAATAAGCTTTTGTCTTGGGATTTGAATTTTTTGAGTTTGGTGGTAGGCATACTCTTATTTGAAGTGTTCTTTGTTCTTTCCCAATTTTCTCTTTTAAAACTCTGTTGCCCACTAAGATGGTGTGTAATCAAATTTATAAAATTATGAATAGTTTTTTTTTGTAAAAGTACTAATAGCAACACTAAAATTACTTGGTCCTCTTGGGACAAGTGTTGTGGTGTACTGAAGGAGGGTGGCTTGGGGTGTAACCGTATGTTTGATTTGGTCAATGCTTTTTCCTTCAAGTTATGGTATACCTTTCAAGCTAAAGTGAGCTTGTGGGCTAAGTTCATGTATTTCAAATAAATAGGGAAGCATCGTACAATTTTCTCTTTTAATATTAGTGATTCTAAAGTTTGGCAAAGGCTTTACAAGGTTAAATTGATTGTTGAGCCTCTTCTTTCTTGGGGGCTTAGTGGTGGCAACATCTTCTTTTGGCAGGATCAATGGTTTGGTAATCATTCCATTGATTACATCATTAATACCTCTTATACTACTGCAGTTAAAGTAATTTTTTCATTACTGATAATTGTTGGAACTATGATAAACTTGCTAATGTTATTCTTGATTCTATTATTCAACCAATTATGAACCTTCCTTTGAACTTGGATTTGGAGGATCTTTTATTATGTAAGTTGTCTAAAGATGGGGTTTTTAACTTGGCATGTGTTTAGAAACAAGAATGTAATTACTATTATTTTTTCTATTATTTGGCATAAAAGTATTCCATATATTGTTGCTATTTTTATTTGGAGAATTATAAATAGATTCATTCCTACTGATGACAATTTGATCAAAAGAGGTTTTATTTTATCGTCCAAGTGCCAATGTTGTTATTATGTGGAGAATATGCAACATGTTTTTCTCTCAGGTCCTCTAGCTGTTAAAACCTGGAGTAATTTTGATGATATTTTCAAATTAAAACTATTTTAATACTAATTTGTCTATTAATGTTTTTCTTAATTCTTGGTTTGTTAATCCTAGAGGTCATATGAGAAATGTTATTCATTCTCTTATTTTATGGTACTTATGGATGGAGAGAAATAATTCCCTATTTAATGGTATTAGAATGAATTGTCATAAGAATATAAAAAA
Source organism: Dendrobium huoshanense (assembly GCA_016618105.1). Classification (NCBI taxonomy): domain Eukaryota; kingdom Viridiplantae; phylum Streptophyta; class Magnoliopsida; order Asparagales; family Orchidaceae; genus Dendrobium; species Dendrobium huoshanense. The sequence continues at coordinate 23,959,430 of CM028357.1, forward strand.
TGTTAAAGACAAAGTCCTGAGTCTCTTTTCCATTAATTTGCTTTCTATCAAGAGCTTTAAAAACTGCTACTTACTTGCTATTGATTTAGGCATAAGGTTGGTTGAGGTTCTTCCTAACTTTGAACCTCAGTTTGTGTGCTGGGTTAAATCTTCTTTGGACTACAATAAATTGAATGCTGGTGGTTCTGATAATGATACCATCCTGGGGTGTGGTGGCATCTTAAAATCCAGTCAAGGGAATGTTCCTTTTGCATTTGCAGGGCCTTTAAACAATGGTAATTTGCATCTTGTTATGCTCTAACATTGAGATTGAGGTTGATTCTATTCAATGCATTAACAATGTCGAGGATTCGGTTTTCAATCTTGCGGCTTTTTATCTCGTTAGGGAAAGTAAACATTAGATGATCTTTATTAATGTTTCCTTTTCTCAAGTGTTTAGGGAGGGTAATAACTATGCAAATTGGCTTTCCAATTTTGAGAGCGAGCTTGATTTTTTCATTATTTTTTGGAGGCTAATTTAATTATCCCTTTAAAAGGGATTTTAAGATTGGATAAAATTAGTATGCCTTATATCAGGAGGTAAGTTGGCGTTTTCTAGTTTCTGTGAGGTTTTCTTCTTTATTGTAGTTATTTGTTGTAGCTTCCTGCTGGTGGTTTGGCTTGGTTGGCTTACTTCTCGTGGTTTTGGTTTTTTTTTTTTTGGGCCCTGGTGTGGTTATTCTGCTGGAAATTGTCTTTGGTGTCTTGCTCATTTACGTATTAGGCTTATGGTTTTGTTTCTTGTCTTTTTCTTTATTTCCATCGTGAATGTGATTTGCTGGTGGCATTTTGATGTGTTGTTACACATTCTAGTAGATTTTTTTTTGGGTTTTTGGCTTGAGCTATGATTACACTAGTTTTATTACTAATGGTATTCCTATTTGTTGTTCTCCTATCTCCTGCTACAATTATGGGACCTGGCTTTGGCTAGTTTTTTTGGGGGGTGGATATCTATGGGAGTGTTTGTGAGAACTGGTTCTATAATGTTGTTATTTTGGTTTTTAATGGTATGGGGTTGCTTGGTGGTTTATGGTGGTTTATTGGGTTGGATGGGGCATCTCCTCGTCTCGGTTTAGCTGAGCTTTTAGCTATTGGCTTTTGGGGTGGTTCTGATTGGGCTACTAATATTGGTCTGGGGGCCTTGTGTGGTTTCCTATTGAGGCCCTTGATTTCTATTTTGTGTTATATTGTTTTTATGTCTAGGATTGGCTCTTTCAGGGTGTGGGTGACTGCCATCTCTATGGGTTTATCTTGTAGCATCTTGTAGCTATTTGTTAGGAGGTATTTGATTAGGATGGGTGGCAGGATGGAGCGGCATTGGGTTTACCCGAGTGATGTGTGCTGGTTTCATTCTATCCTGAGCTCATTTTTTCCATACCCTTATTTGGGTTCAATGGTGGTTTGGGTTGGTTTTTGTTATTAGCTGACATGGCTTGGCCTTTTCCTTCATGTTAATATTTTTTTATACTTTGCTTTGATGTTATTCCCTGGTTAATTATTATAGTGTTGTTTTTCATGGTTGTTAACCTTTTGCTCAACTTGGGAGGTCCTTTAGTCGGGAGCTCCGCATGGGTAACATCCTTTATTATTATTCTACTGTTCAGTTATTTAATTTCCTTTTATATTACTCTGCTTCTTTGTATTTGAGTTTTTTTGTTTTGCAGCCCTTTTGATTCTTAGGAGCTTACATTTATTGTTGTGATCATAATTTTTTGCAGAAAGATTGTTCATCATGTTCTTATCTATTTCTTTCTTTTTTGGATGCTTCTCTTTAGCATCTTTAGCATGTTTCTAGGGTTCCTTGTATTTTGGCTTAGTGGGGACTATCGGAAGTAGGTTTTCTTTTACTTTATTTTATAGCTCATTTGAGTAGTAGGGAGCTGAGGGTCCCCCTTAAGGACTTTGTAATTTTCTAATATTTAACATGTATGCCCCTCTGTGGGTTTTAACAAAAAAAAACCTGCTGATGCCAAAGCCATAGACATAATATCAACTGTAATAACTACTATAATATCCTCCTTATCCCCATGAAGCAATTTACTTCTACTTTTCCAATAAAGAAAAATAGTTGTACAATAAATGTTTGCAATGAAAGAATTAGTAATTGATAACCTTCTCAATCCATTTGTACAATTCACAAAATTAGAGAACACCGGAACTTAATATCCCATTATTTAGAACTTCTATAATTCCCCTTAATTTTCAGCATCACCCGGCTATATGGCTTGTATCCTCAACAATATTGTAGCCTCTCAGACACCCAGAATAATCAAGCAACCTTCTATACATTAAAAAAGTACTTGAAGGAAGAGCATCATTAAAATGACGCCACAAAAGAAATCTGACATGGCGTCTCAAACGAATATTCTTCATCTAGCTCTAGAAATCATTACCGCACACATAATCCATTGAAGCCTCCTATGCAAAGCAGCAACTGTCTTTCCCACAACTTTCATCTTCAGCTCCACTTGATCCATACAATCATTATTGAAATTTGGAATCTGCAAAATGAGTTCAATCAAATACTTTCCAAAATAATTTTGAAGTTGAGGCACGTTCCAAACTCCATTTGAGATAAAATTATTAAGGCCTAACCCACATCTTCTAAATCAGCTACAAACATAAGCCACTTAGAGAAGCTTCTATCAAGAATCAATTCATTATGAAGAATATTAAGAGAATATTTATTAGAAACTTTCCACCTTACAATTTGCCAAAGACATGCCGCACCGCTTTCAAATATTCTCCAAGTAATTGAGCTCCTCTCCTTCAGCACTGTATTCCAAATATATGTGCCATATTTCACTTTTAAATTTTGATTCATCAAAGATTTTGGATTCACAATGAAGCTCCAAGAAAATTTAGAACAATGAGGTCCCAATTTAGTAACAGCAGGAAATAGACCACGATAACCCTTATCTTTTGGTTCACATAACAAATTCCGAGCAGCATAATGCATACCTTGATTGCCATTTTGTTTCTTCCATATAAAACATCTGCACATCTTACGAAACTCTTTCAATACTAACAAAGGCACTAAAGAATGCGTTGACAATAAAATTGGAAGAGAAAGAAAAATAGTTTTTACCAGGATCATCCTTCCTTCCGAAGAAATAAATTTCTTCCACCATGTATTCAATTTATTCAAAGCTACTTCCATCAGCTTTTCGAAATCTTAGGCTACCAGTCTTCTTAAAACTATCTTCACTCCAAGACAGCACATTTCATTAACAATTTTGAAATTAAGCATTTGTGAAATTATTTTTCTTCTTTTTAGCTTGACAGATTTCTCAAACAAAATAGCCAATTTACTCACATTCACCTTCTAGCCTGACTATATGTATTATTTGTATAAAATACTTTTCACCTACTTCATACTCTTGATGCTAGCTTCTAAAAAGATGAGAATGTCATCTACATAAAGTAAATGAGTGATTTTGGGAGCACTTGGAGCAAATTGGATTCCAATCTTATCGCCAGATTGACTAAAAGCATTAGATAAAATTTGAGAACATATTATAAATAGATAAGGGGTTAGGGACATCCTTTTCTAAACCCACTTTTGGCCTCAATGCAATCAGAATTTTTCCCATAGATCAAAATAGAGAATTTCAGTTCCATACACTATAATACAAGTTTCAAAAACTTCAAAGGAAAATTAAAATACTTGAGCACTTGCCTCAAAGTCTGCCACCCCATGTTGTCGTAAGCTTGTTCCATATCAATTTTTATAGCCACTTGACCATTCTTAGCTTTGGAATATCTAAACTTATTGAAAACTTCATGAGCCAGTAAAACATGATATGATAATGAGCGTCCTTTTATAAAAGCTGCTTGTTCAATAGAAATAATATTATGAATGACCCCCTACAATATATTTAATAACATCTTGTCCACCAATTTGTAAATAGACAAACAAAGACTATTTGGGTGAAAAGTAAAAGGAATCATAGGGTTATTCACCTAGGGAATAAGAACAATTAAAGTTTCTTTCCATGTAGGGGACATATTACCAGTCACAAAAATAATGTTTGATAGCCTTCTACACATCTTCATGAACGATCTTCCAGTAGTTCTAATAAATAAAAAGTAATTCCATCCATACATGGTGAAATATTACTACCCAAATTATCCACCACCGCCTAAAGTTCTTCTTTAGAAAAAATAGCATCCAGTTTAACTTTGTCATCCTCATTAATTGATTGAATTGGTTTTGCCTAGCCATGAAGCACACAATGCCTCTCCCTCCATTTATCTTTGAAGGACCCCATGATAATTATCATCAATCGCCACTTGATCTTCAATGAAAGCTCCATTTCCATCTTTGATTTGTTTAATCTAATTTGCAGTCCTCCTTGCATTAGCAAAAGAATGAAAAAAAATAGTATTAGAATCTCCCACCTCCATCCATTTTGCTTTTTCCCTTGGCTTCCACCAAGTGTTTAGCTGAGAAAGAGTAACATTAAGTTCATTAATCTTGGATCTCAACAGCACCAATTTATCTTCGAGAAAATTGCCTTCAGCCTCCTCTAATTGCAATTCAAATATTTTTTTCAAAGAATCCTTCAACACATTAAGGTTCTTTAATTTGGCTTTACTCCATAAAATCAAAGTTATTAAAGGCCTTTTGAACTTTAAATTCAATGCAAGTGGTGGATCATCTCCCATTGCATTCTTCCTTGATATAGCAATAATAGATGATGATGCATGATAAGAAGAACAACTCTATTATGGAAAATAACATGTTTGTAAACCTCTTGTTGCAAATCTATTTTCATGACTTATGTTTTGATGATTGACAAACACTATTGATTCTCTTGAACTGCTTGTTACTTCTAACTTTTCAAGAATCGAAGATCGGATGAACAAACGAAGCCAGTTAAAGATTGCGTAGGTTTAGCGTTGAGTCAGTCTGTACTTTGTTTTTTTCTCTTCTTGAGTCTATTTGTAATGATCAAAGAGAATGATGCTAAGTAACCATACACACACACACTTGAGAGACTTAAAATTTTTGTTTTTACTCATATCGGCTAGTATGATATTTACATCGTCCTGGACGATCGGGCATAAAATAGAAATCTAAACAAGGATTTTTAATTAAGGCAGTCGTCATTAACAGATCATCCTGGATGATACGTATATTGGCCAGGACAATAAGCTCAAAACAGAAAGAAATTGCCGCCATAGACAATTAAGGTATTATGTATTTTTTAATAATCGTCCAGGACGATCATTGATCGGCCTGGACGATTTTCACAAATTATGCCTTAATTGATAAGGAAATCAAGGGAGTAATTAAGGATGATTGATACGATCATATCATCCTGGACGATCGCAGGATCGGCCAGGATGATCTATTCAAAAACCTTAGTCACTTCTGGACGATAAATATCGGCCAGCTCAAATTCAGGGCGATGCTCTGGATGTTTTCCTCTGATTTGAACTGATCGGCCGGGTCGATCGTGAGATCGGCCTGGACGATCAAGCCAATTTTAAATCATCCAGTTTGCATTCAGGGCGATGATCTGACTGATCTTCTGAGATTTGTACTGATCGGTCAGGACGATGTCCATATCGGCCTGGACGATATTGTCGGCAACTTGCAATTAATGAGCTTCTTTAAAGCTCTTCTATTTAAGAACTCTTGTTCAATGTTTTGAACAATCTTTTGCTACTGCCTTGACCTGAGAAGGCCTTGAGGAGGGAAAGAGAGAGAGGGAGAGAGAGAGGATCTTGTGAGGGGGAGCTTGTGAGGGGATTCACAAGGGTTGCTTCAAGGATTGCTCTGCTTCTTCTTCTTCTAGAGTTTCTCGTCCGTGGAAGGGTCAGTAGAGGTAAGGAGTCAGCATCTGATTGTGGTTCTCTGCCAGCTTCAGGAGGAAGTAAAAGGAGATAGGTTCTCTGCCTTGCCGGGGTGGCAAAAAGAAGTTTGTTGTAAAGGATTCTCCGCCTAGCTGTGGGGGCTAAAGGAGAGTCACGATTGTAGTGCAATACTTGGAGGGCGCCTCCGGGGAGTGGACGTAGGTCGAGTTGACCGAACCACTATAAATTTCTGTGTTCTTATTTCTTGCTTCCGCACTTTAAATTTCAGCATTGTTTTTGTCTTGTGGTGTGATTTGGTTTTGGTTTCTGATCTTATTGCTTTTGTTGAAAAGAAATTTTAAAATATCAACTCACCCTCCCTTTTGGTTAGCTTGGGCCAGTTCTATAGTGCTTAACATCCTTAACAAACTTTCACCTCTAATATAATTAGACAGTGATCTAAATCAATTCTAAAAAGATGTCTTATGGAAGCAAGATGAACTGAATTTAGTGCCACATAATTTAATAAACACCTATCAAGCCTTTCCAAAATGCGAGCTCCTCCAGTCTTATTATTGCACCAGGTAAATTTATGACCCACAAGACCAACCTTATGATAGTCATTATTATTCATAAAAATCTTCATGTCCTTCAAACCTTGAGAGAAAATAACCCCCCCCCCCCCCCCTCTCTCCTCTTGGAACAAAATACAATTATAATATCCTCCAATTCACAAAGGGAGATCCTTGGATGAATTGAACTCCAAGCAATCCCATAAATATCTTCTTTTATAAATGTCTCTACTACCATACACCATTGAAATTAACCAACTTTCTTTATTAATCACATTCAGCTTGCCAATAATAGATTATGAAGAAGCATCAATAACTGAGAATGAAGCCAAATTAGGCCTCCACTAGATAATTTAAGACCCCCATTCATTTCATTCTTCTTGTTTCGAGTAATTATATTACCCGATCCAAGAGATTTAAGCTCTTTTTGAAGTTTAACTTTATATCCAGAAGAACTACAATCATCAACAACATATTTATGAAAAGAATTACTGTTCTCCTTCCCAAAATTCTCCTCCAAAACCACACCCCTACACCAACTTCAACTGCAACCGTATTGAGCCCAGATAACCCGTGATTCCCAACAATAAGAGATCCCACCACCTCCTCCACAGTACCACCCAAATTACCCACCAACTCAACAACCTGAGAACCCCCTCCTCCATACTAGAGAGCAGCTAAAATTTATTAACGACCATAACACCATAAGTAGATAAAGGCTTTCCACACTTATCACCTCCAGAATTCACAGCAGCACTAGATGGAAAAATAACAAGATCTTTACTAACAACACATTTATCCTTCTACACCTGAACAACCATCCAACATTGCAGTCTAAACATATGAAGATACAGGGCAAATTTAACCTCTCTGAACCGGAACAGTATCTACTTTAGAATCAACCAGAGCAATCGTCCTTGCTACATAAACTAGAACTTTCCGACTAGTACTAGAAATACCACTCATCTTATTCAACATCATATCAACAATTTTTAATCTTCTCTTGCAATAATTAACATGTAACCAAGGCCCATATATAGCACCAGTATTATCATTATCGTAATTAACACCTCTTTTAAAAGCTTGGACCCTAGCATCCTTAGATAACACCGGTTCCACATCCTTCTAAGCCACTCCAAACAAACTTTAGGACAATTTATTTTAAAGTTCCAATTTTACCACACTCAAAATAGAGCTTAGAAACTCACTCATATTCTATTTTTTTAAAAACTTTCCCGCACTCCCATCTACCCAAACACCTAAGGGAAGCTGGCTATCCAACAAGTTCTAAACACACACTCTAGCAAACTCTCTCCTTCCCCATTAAAACATATTCCCATGTAACAAATAAGATTTTCCAACTTGAGAAGCTATTCCGCATACATTAATCTCATCCAAACCCTACAAAGCTAGATTATGCATCCTAATACACACCATAGCTGACATCCCTTTAAGCAAAGATGGAGACAAATTAGGTAACCATTTATCAATACCAATTATATGTCCCTTAACATACTGATTTCCTTCCTTCAGAATAGACTCCATGATTATAGATTCTTCAAATAAATACAACATCCATTCTAAGCCCAACCCTGTTTTGTGAAATTTACCAAACAGAGTCCACTATCTTCTCAACTCAAATCATATCACATGAAAAGGTATACTATCACCAAACACCTTGACAATAAGAGCATTCTCCAACTTCCTTGTATTCTCCTCCTCTTTTTCAAAGTTCAACATTACTGCCTACCCATCCTCCATAAGACAAGAACCAAACTCTATATTGTCAATTCAAATATTTGGTTTTTTTGCTCCAGTAATAGGCATTACATTTCCAACTGAAATTTCCTTAACCAGAGAATATAATTTATTATTCTCTTGACTCATCAAATTAATTTCACCATAAGAACATTGACGAACCTTATAACGATCATCCAAAGGTAAAGAAGAAACCTTCTCAGGAATAATGTCAAAAACTTTCTCAGCATTCTCACTAAATTTACCAACCACCAAAGATACACTCTGAACATTGTTCAAAACATAATTAATTGGATATCCATGAAGCGAGATGGAATTATAATACTTTTATGTATAAATCTTTAAACCATCTGAAGAAGAAGCTTTTGAATCAAATTTTGTAATGGCTCCTTGAATTACGACTTTGCAGCTAGCAGGTTTTGGAGTTTTGAACCCATCATCAACCATCAAATCTACACCTTTACCAACCACAACTGAGTTCTTCTTATATTCAGTAGTCCTCCTTCATTAATAATCAAAGGTCTATCTTTGAATATCTTATTATGAACACCCAAAAGAGATGGACCTCTTAGACTGCCATTTAAAACTTCACCAAAAGATCGCCTAGGGACCTTCAATCCATTTCAAAAATTCACCTAGGAACCAAAGGTTGGTAGGTGATTGTCTTCCATCGGATCCACCTGAAGCCACCAGAGGGATGTCGATCATCCATCGCCCAATTGAAAAGCAAAAAATGAGGGAAGCAAAATTTGAAAATCTAAGTCTCACTCTCTAGAAATCAAACTCTCTATTTCTCTTAATAATATACTAGGACTAATTTACCTCCAAAAAGCTAAGATTTTCATAAACACACTTACACTTCTCAAAATTAAAATTCATAAGATTTTTTCGCAAACTCTACTTTGAACATTTTGCTTTCTATAATTTTATTTATGTCCAATTTAATTTTTAGTACTTTAGTTTGGTTGTGATTATACATGGGAGAGTTGATTGTGATTCAAATATTGGCTTGAAAAGTAAAAAAAAAAAAATTATTTGATTTTCTTACAAAATCTAAAAATACAAAAAATATATTTATTTTAAGTTATAAATTTGCTTCCGCATTAAAATCTAAATTTATTTTATAATTCAAATGATTTTGAGAAAGTTTTAAGATGTCAATTCACCCACATCTTAGTGTGCAATTCCCAATTTTATTTTGTGCCTTAGCCAATCACGGAACTTTCAAAAATTGATATCTTTAGAGGTTTGGACTTGGTACAGTGGCGCTCAACACTACTGCACCGTAATGCTTTCCATTAGATATCATGACACAACATTTTTAAATTATGTTGGCAAATAGATAGATCTTAATGTATCTTTAAGATGGCCATGTCATGTTTAATATGTTAGAATATGTACAATAATGTATTGCTTCACTAGGTATTACACTTAAAAAATAGAGCATCAATAGCCTTCTCACATAGCTAGTTCAAGACATTAAAGTAAAAAAATATCCAGTATTTTTATGTATTATTGATCATGTCATGTTTCCCTAGAACATGTAAGCAAAAAAAAAAAACGTCTTCTTGATATTTAGTATTGCTTATGTTTGAATCGTATATTCAAGGAACTCAATAATAATTATTTCAATGAAACATTAAGAAGCAAACTCATCTCTGTATTTAATGCATTGCTTCAAAGCACCCTAAACTTTGCAATCTTAATTTTTTTTTGTTAGGGGAAACCCTCAAAGGGGCCTACACGTTGATTAAGGAAAACATTGTACACAGTCCTTAAGGGGAACTCAAGCCCACTACTGCTCAAAGAGCTACAAAAATAAAAGAAAATAAAACCTAAGGGCTTGAGATCCCCACTAAAGAGCAGTACAGGAAACCCTAAGTACATTCTACGGTGCTTAAAAGAAAGCACCCAAAAAGTAGGAGCTAACCAAAAAAGAACAAAATGCTCTAAGCAACTATTCCACATACCAACCTTGTAGCTCTCCACCCAAAAAAAACATGCAAAAAAGGATAACATGCAAGAAAAATATAACAGTAATATGGCCTAAATGAAATGTAAGGATAGTTCAAAAGATTAATATCATAACCATTAGAGTGATAGACAAAACTACTATTAGTAACTAAGCAAACCACTTGATAATTCTCCTTAGTAACAATAAGATATAGGAGATACTCAAAAGACAAATGACAGAAACAGGAAAAGCTATCATTATTTAGGTGAATAAAGCTAGCAGAACCCTCCCAACAAAAACAAAACCACCAATGTAAAGCCCCAATGCATGCAACATGTTAATCAAACAAGGGAGGCAAAACCAATAAGGGAAACCTGACCTTATCAAAAAATTAGAGATCCAAGATACACAAGATTAAATAAATCAAGCCATTCACAAAAATAGGAATGGACATAAACACATGCAACCCAATAAATGCCGAGGTAGATAACCATAAGACATAGGAACTTCCTTGCCACAAATTGGCAGACAAAACCAAGCCACCATGATACTTAACAGAAAGTAGCAGAACAGACAGTAGGTAGGGAACAAACCAACAAAAGGACACCAAATACAGCACATCCAAAAAATTAAGCAGCAAAATAATACAGAGAACAATAACCAACCCAATAACGAGAAGGATAATAACCATAACAATAGAAACCCCAATAAGCAGATAAAACCAATTAAGATACAAGAGGTAAACGGAAGACCCCATAGCAAGGAAACCCATGGTCACCTTCCAGCCAAAGTGGACAGCAAATAGAAAGCAGTAGAATAAACAGCAAGAAAGGAACGAAATAGAAAAGGGACACCAAAACACCACATCCAGAACATGAAGCAGCTAATTCTTAACATAAGATAAACTAATTTGGTCCAGTTTAAGGAGGCTTTTACACGAAAAGGCAACTAAGAATTAGCAAGCTCAGTCATACCATTTAAATCACTACCTAAAGTGGCAATAGACTGAGCACACACATTCTTATCATCCAAAATGATAGAAAAGGTGTAGTTCAGGGCGTTCAAGGTATCTCTATTGTCCATCCGAATGTAATACAAAGTACAAGAGCAAATCCTATCCTCCTTATGAAAAATAAAATTGTAGACAAAATAAGGGCCCACCTCCAGCACCACATTACTAATATGAAGGTTAGCACATAGATTTTGGCTGTGAAGCATGGCATAGGAAATAGTAAAATTAACATCACCACTTGCAACCGACTCAACAAAATCCAACAAGTAGGTGCCATTATAATCTCTAATGACACCACCATAGCCAAGAGTAGCGCCTGAACTAGCACAAGCCATATTTAACTTAAGAGAATTAGTATTAGGCTTTATCCAAGTAAAGCTCTTAGACACCTTATGTCAATAATTTACCTCCAAGTTAATGCTAAAGGTAGAAGAAGTAAATAAGAAATTCTTAACAGAGAGTAAATTAGCAGAGAAAAGGGCAACCACCTTATCCTTAATTTTTTTTGGATAATTCTCTGATAATTCATAATAACCCCATTGAAATAAGAATCATTTCTCCCCATCCAAAGAAACCAAAGGATAAGGGAAGGAATAAAATTTTTGACATGGCCTTTATACTTAATAAACAAACAATCAAGCAAATTGAAAATAGATATCCTAGCAGTAAAAAAATTGAGATGAAAAAATCCTCAAAGTAAGTCCAAACTTTAACAGCAAAGGGACCAGAGATGAAAACATGATGCATATTATCAACATGGTAACAACAATGGCACATAGAGGGAAAGATAAAACCTCTTCTCCTTAAATTCTCATATGTAGGAATAAGTTTATGTAAAATTCTCAAAATAAAAATAGAAATCATAGAGGGGAAGCTTTTACGCCAAATCATTTTAAAAAAGCATAGAAGGCACTTTTTTAGCTCTAAAAGAATGCCAAGCAACTTTAACACTAAATAACTCATCTTTAGTGAAAGTACAAAGTAACACACCCCTCAAGTTAATGTTTAGAGGAATCTTTAAAATGAGCAGAATAATAAAATCAGGGAGAACATCTAAAAGTTTTTCTAAGTCCCAACCATTATAATTCACCTTCACATTAGTAATGTAAAAGGAATTCAATAAAGAGTCAATCGACTGGCCATTCAACCAACGATTTAGCCATAAGAAAATATCGCCACTAACCAAACCCCACAGATGAGGATGCTCAACCTTCCATTTAATAGAGCAGAGCCGTTGCCAAACTTTAGAGTGGCCAATACTGGATCTACACATGGTGGGATGTTTCCCACCATAATACTTGGCCATCATAAAATTGGCCCAAAGACTCATAATAGCCCTAAAGTTGTACCAAAGTTTAAAAGAAAAAGTGGAAGCCAAATTAAACATAATTTTACAACCCAAAGCCCCTTCTTTCAAAGTCCCATAAAACTTACCCCAAGACGACCAATGAATCTTAGAGTTATTCCCATAACCTTTCTAAAAGAATTTTTTAATAATTCTATCAATTCTAGAACACACTGTCTTAGTAGCAAGACGGGTTTGAAAATTGTATATTAGAATAGAGCAAAGATCACTTTTAATAAGAATAAGACGGCCACAAAAACTAAGAAAATTAGATTCCCAAGAAGAAAATCTATTCTGCACCACAATAATTAAGTCATCAAAGAGAAAAGACTTCTTTTTGCCCCTATAAAGAGGAATACCCAAGTATTGTAAAGGCAAAAAACTTTGAGTAAAGCGAGTAAGATTCTTTATAGCCATAATATAATCAGAAGGAACACTTTTAGCCGAGATAAAACAACACATGCTTATTAAAAGCCAAACCACTAACTGACTCAAACTGGTCAAAGAAACTCACAATTTTATTAATCCTATTCATCGAAACATTCAAAAACATAATGATATCATCGGCAAAACATAAATGAGAGATTTTAAGGCCACCTAAAGTTCTTAAATAGAGTCTAGGGCATTTATCAAAAAGATCCACAATGACCCTAGAAAAGTAATATGCAACAATGATAAAGAGCATAGGGGAAATGGGATCCCCTCGTCTAAGCCCATTAGAAGCCTTTAAAAAATCATGGCTCTTACCTCTCACAATAATGGAATAAAAAGGGCTTTCAATAGAAGTCTTAATGAGGATATGAAATTATAATCAAAACTAAATAAACTCATGATATTGTACAAAAATTCCAATTAACATTGTCATAAGCCATAGCAATATATAGTTTCATAATCATATTACCACCTCTAACTTTAACATCCAAGTCTTGACAAAATTCTTGCTCCAAAAGGATATTGTCGGCAATGGTACGACCTTTGACAAAACTCATTTGAAAAGGATAAATAAACTTAGGCAACAAACCAATTAACCTAATTATCAAAATTTTAAAAGCATTTTATAAAAAAATAGTACACAAACTAATAGTTCTAAAATTATTCCAAGAATTTACAGCATTGTTCTTGGAAATAAGCACAATAGCAGTAGAAGAAAAAAATTTGAAATAGGATTACCATTAAGAAAATTAGTGATAGAAGAGAAAATGTCCATTTAAATAATAGGTCACTCTTGTGGACCTCCGAAAGAGCACCGCACAAACGAGTCGATTGGAAGGGACAGATTGGATCGTGCATACGACTAACCATTGAGGATAGAGGCTATCGCCAACACATCTCGATGGGTAGTAATATACATGACCAAATCACGGATTTCCCCAATCCGATACAAGAGTTCGAATGATGTTTAGTAGATGTGGGACCGAGTTTCCCATGGGCGCAAGCCCCCGTGGTTAATTACATCCCAGGCCAAAGCCTGAGAAAACTCTCGATTAAGGATCATACATTATCCTCTCCTAAAGTGGGATTGACACATGGGTGTAGACTAGGAAATCCTACTCAAAAGGGAAGAAAGGTCCGAATGGTTGGATCAACATGCGTGGCTCATACCAGCACTCGGAGGCTCTAGGGCACTAAAGGAAAATTGGAGAAAGAAAAAAAAAACAAGCAATCAACCACATGCGTGAGAGAAGGATGGAGGTGGCGTCATCCTGTAATGCGGATAAGTAGGATTTAGGGTCCCTGAAAAGAAAGGATCTACCTACTATTTAAGGCTTACTACGAGACCGAATGTAGTAGCCTCAAATCTTAAATCTAGTTTGGACTTAATATTCAACACACACTAAGACCAGTGTCCTAGCTAATGCGATGCAAAGATCTGGACTTATCCCAACCTGGATTGGGGGAGCCAGCTAACCACCTAATCGCTTCAAAACCATGTTATCAGGTCAATTATGAAAGATGGGTGGGAGGTACAGTTTATTGGAAAGAGGACCGACATCTAGAGAATTTCCTAAGTGGTCCTGGACTTATGTTGGGTGAATGCCCCTAACTAATGCAATTAAATTTTAATTAAATTGATTTCTAATGCAATGCATGCTAGTTGAAATGTCAGCTCATGAATGCTTTAGATTTTAAAAACAGGCTTAGTATAAAATAATTTTTAGAAAAAGACTAAGTCTCCCTAGGTCCGGCACTTCATCCTCATAGACCAGATTATCCGGACTCTACCCGCAGGCAGGGAGATGTCTTATAGCAAGGAAAGAAGAAATGCAGTAATATGCATGCTACCCCGGACGATTCTGGCAGTTCCCTAGGTTCGTTAAGTTTTTATGTTATTTAGAACTTAAAATTTTAGGAGTTAGTTATGAATAGAAAAAGTTTTAGTCCTTAGAGAGCCTAACGAAATCTAGGCAAAAATAAAAGCGGCATGCAACAAAAGAAACCTAAGAAAAGTAGGTATTTCTACTGCACAACCAGGAAAGCACATCAATATAAATCCAAAATTAATCAACTAAATGGCCATAGGCAAATTGCCCTTATTACACCCCAGATATGCAGAAAATAAAGTGGTCGGGTACCACTGCCAACAACCCGGATTTCTAAGCCTATGACAGACGCCAACAACTTTGAGTGGGATATTGGGTCTTCAAATCTTTAGTCTTCTGGGTATCTTCTCCTTGGACATCTTGGATCTCTCCTCCTTGGACTTCTTGGATCCGTCGTGGCTTGAATATCCAAACGAAGAGATAATTCTCCCCAGCAGGGGTGTTGCCTTTTCTCTTTGGATATCTAAAGCCATCCAGCTCGATCTTCCAAATGGAAGAAGACTCTCCCCTTAGGGATGCCTTCTTCTTTTAAAATCTGAGCTGGATAAGAATATTCCAACTCAAAAGTTGTTTTCACAACTCTTAACAAATATTACATACAAATTTACATGAATTGAAAGCAGTAAATCTAAGAATCCCTGCAAGGTTATCCTAATAAAAATCCCAAGAAGTTTATATGAGAATAAAAGTGCTAACACCATTGACCCTGTGCCAAGCCATGCTTTTAATTTTGAGGGCTAAGCAGCTCCATTTGTGCAATTATAATTATTTATTTAGCCCTTGTTTTTACCTAGGGGGAGCTGAGCAAGCACCTGCATAAAATATTATTAGAAATAATTATAATGCTTCCCCCTTTTATTAGCTTGAGCATGGCCACCTGCACGGAAGAACAGTATATATTTGGCGCTCCTAACCTATGGGTAAGTCTAACGCTCACATCCAGAGTGCAGAAAAAGTAAGCAAACACAACAATCAATTTTCAAACAGCATGCAGTGAAAACCACGGAAAGCTCCGGCACACAGCAGAAAAGTAAAACCCAGCGGCCTAACCTAGATCTAGAAGTGATGCCCTAGCAAACCATTCTATGTGTGTGTAAGGCTAGTGTGGTTTGGATAAATCCTAATATGGGTAGTTAGTTGAAATTATCTAGAGTTCAGGTATGTTGGGGGTCTAAAAAGGATATTTCAATTGAAATTCAAATATTAGTGAATTAGATCCATTTTTAATTATTTCAAATTGTTGATCAGTTTTAAGAGCTTAGGGTGATGATATTTGAGGTTAAAGTTATTTTAGTCGATTTTGGAATGTTTTGGGTCCTCTAGAAACTGAGCTAAGGGTCCAAAAGGTTACTATAGGAAATAGGCTAGGTTTGGGATTCCTAACACCCTAAGAAAATACTAGACCTTAAGATGAGTAGTTAGACAGGTAGTAGGCTGAAATCGGAGTTCTCTAAGCAAAGTTATGAATTTTCTAAGTTTCGGGCCCTAAATGAACTACGGTTGACCAAAAAAGTTGACTTTCTATTCTAGGCCAGTTTCTGGAAACCTAAGATTTCTAATAAATACTAGACCCTGATAGGAGTCCAATTCAAGTGAGTTTACGTAATTTGGAATTTTCTACAATTAGTTATGGATTTCTAAAGATCGGGTATTTATTGGAATTTTCTAAATTTCCTAATAAATGGCCTTTTTTACTGTTTTGATCCAAATAAGCTCCAAACTAATTGGAATCACTCCCAAAGGTCAGGGATGACCTGAAAAAGTGATCCCAAGGGTTTGGGGAAAATTTTGGATTTTTAATAATTTTTAATGATTCATTAGGGGCAAAACTGTAATTTCCACCTATGGTCAAATTATGGGTCAACCTGAGGTCAAACGAATGAGCCCTATTTATCTAAGGTCAAGGATCAAATTCTGGTCAGTTCAAGGTATTATGGGTAATTTTTTGACCTAATATGTAATTATTGTAATTTTTGGAAGGTCTCGGGGCCTTATTTAACCAGTTAATTAGGGTTAGTTAATTAAGGGGTCAAAAGACTCCTAAAAATTCCTAGAAAATTCAGATAGGTTTATGATGTCACTAAGTTTAAGTGTTGAAGTTTTCATGTCAATTCGGGATCTATCCTAGCTCCTAGAAAACTTCTAAGTTCACTAGACGAGTCCTTAATTATTGTCCTTAGGGTGTCACTACGTTATATGGGTTTGAATCGAAGTTTTAACTAACCCTCAAGGTAATAAATGCAAGGGAAATACATAAAAGAAGTAAACACACCATGTCCTTAAGTCTAGGAGAGCCTAAGCTAAGTGCTCGTGGTGCGACCTACACATGCAATCTACGAAAAATAAAAAGAAAGACACCTAACGGAGGAATTAGTGAATGATTGGAACTCGATCACCCACTAATCCTCTCTCCCATGATTGCTCTTCATTCATAGAACCCATGTCTAAAATTTCATGCAAAGTAGATCTTTCCAAAGTTAGGATTTAACTATAAGTAATTTAAAATACCTACTAATATAACTCTATATAAATTTCGTAAAAATAATGTATTCGAAAGATAGGTTGATTCATAATACATATAAGTATGGGAAAGATCCACTGGTCACTCAAGCTAAGCTTCCAAACGATTTAAAAATAGTTTTTATCTTGAAAATAACTACTATATTAAATAAATAAATAGTAATTAAATAACCAAATAATACTCAAAGACAGAAATCTGCAAAAACAGCCAAAATCAGTGACAGGAAATAGCTTCAAAACAAAATACACATTTTTCTGAAAAGAACGAGGGGTTATACGCAAACATCTGATTTAAAACGACGAAGATATGATTTTTCGAAGTTTTAAAACAATAAAGGGTAAATTTTAAAATAAGGGGTTTTGGCTGTTTTAAAAATAACTCTATATTTACCTAATATTTTAAAACAGGGATGATCCCAAGACATGCAGAATTTAAAATACACTCAAAATAAGATGCTGTGTGTCGACAGCGGATTTGAAACGAGTAAGTTATGGATTTTTCAAAGTTTACATACAATAATTAAATATTATTCAAAAATAGTGCTATTGGCTGTTTTCAAAATAGCAGCAGATAGATCAAAACTTTTTTAGCAAACCCAACTTGAAAGTATGCAGAATTTAAATACGTTCAAATCAAGGTGCTGTGCGTCGACAGTGGGTTTAAAACAGGAAAGTTATGATTTTTGTAAGTTTAAAGGACTTAAAAGGTAATTTTTGAAATAACTTAAGAATAATTTAAAAATAATAATAATAATAAATATATAAAAAAATAATAATAATAAAATAATAATAATAATAATAATAATAATAATAATAATAATAATCATAGTAATGATAATAACACTAATAAAATAATAATAATATTAATATTTAATTAAAATATGATAATTAAAAATAATTAAAAAAAAGTATTTTTACTGTTTTTTAAATAATTTGAAATATACATAAAATTTTTAAATAAAAATAATTTTAAAATAAAGGGCTCGAGAATACGAGCAAAACGAGTTATTATACGTCAAAATCGGAGCAAGAATGAATTTTCTGTGATTTTTTTATTGAAATTAGCTTAAAATAGATTTAAAAAATGAATTAAATAATATAAACAGGCGGCGAGACCCGCGGGACACGTGGCGCAGCCGGATTGGGTCCGCGGTTGAGGCCAATCATTGGCGGCGGCACAATGATTGTCGCAATCATGCGGCAATCAAGCCGCCTCCCACTCATCCACGTGGGCAAAGGACGGGGGCCGTCCGATCCCCCGCCACTTGGATGGACGGCCCTGATCGAGTCAGACGACTCGATCCAACAACTTGGACGGACTGCAGGCCGAATCTGCGCAGCGTACAACGCGATCTGGACCGTGGATTTTGGATCTCACGGTCTAGGATTCGCCCCATGCATGCACACGGCCGGACCGAGCCCTAAGGGGGTTTTTCGCTTCGTTCTCCTAAACCACTCGACGAAACCCCACAAAATTTTAAACACAGGTAGAAAACATGAAGAGCATCAATGGGGGATGCTTGGATCAACTTATAAAGTACTTTTCAAAAAGCTATTTAACCATAAGCATTGTGATTTATTCTAAGGGATTTCGGGAGATCTAACCGTCCGATTTTTGCGTTCTTGGGCTCGTTGGATTTGTTGAAACGGCAGGAATATTTCTCCTATTGACCTCAAGATCTGAGTCTCCTTGCATTTGGCAGTAGTAGCCCCAAAAGTTTTATGGCTTTGATTTCGTCGGAGTTCTCGCCGCCGGCGGGCCTAGGACACCGGGATCTGGTCGGGGAAGATGAAGGGAGGTAGTGGGAGTGCTATCCCAAAGTTTCAAGGCCTGAGGTGGTCTCTAGAGAGTGGGAGAGCAAAAAAGTCCAAAATAAGACCTAATTTTCACTATTTAAATCCCCTAACCTACCTTGAACGGTGAGGATGAGATCAAGAGGTAAATATGAGGGAAATAGAATGAAAACCCACGGGATTTTGAATTTGAGCCATTAAGGAGGCATTAATTTCATTGAAAGAGGTTTTAATGGACTAAATAGGTTATTTTAACCTATTAAAGATTTGGTTTGACCAAGTCAATGATTGACTTGGTCAAACCAATCAAGAAAGTCAAGGGGGTGAGAGATTGAGACTTGAAAGGGATTAGATTTGATTTGAAATCAATTTAGGCTCTAATGGGTCTAATAGGTCAACCTAGGTTGACTTGGTCAACCAGGTTGACCCAAGACTCAGGTCTGAGCTCAACAAAATCAATCTGACCATCTGAGTCCAGTGGAGTAGGGAATTGGGCTTTGAGAAGCCCCAAATTTGGATTTGAAATTAAATGGAAGAGTTTAGGTCTATTTGGGTCAACCCTAGTTGACCTGGTCAACTAGGTTGACCCAGAACATGGGAGTGGGCTTAATAGACTCAGTTCGACTCACTGAATCCATTGGAGGAGGTCTCGAGGTTTGGCTTGGTCAATTTGACCAAGTCAACCGTTCAGGCCCAAGTCTGGGCAAAATCGAGGTCAACAACTCTTTCTGAAAGAAGTTAGTAGTAAACCATCCGGGCCAGCCACTGAATCCTCTTTCATGCCAAAAAGAGTATCTTTAACCTCTTCAAGAGAAGGAGATATAGATAAGCCACTGTTATCCTCATGAGAAATAATATTAGGAATAATAAAAGGATTGGTGATAATAAATGGAGTAAAGGTTTTATTAAGATGGTTTTGAAAATGATTAATAGCCAAATTAGCAATTTTAGCAATATCCTAAAAAACATATGTTGAGTCCAGTAATTAGGTTGTTAAGCCTAAGTAAATATCCCATGGCTACCAAGAGGGGGGTGAATTGGTAGTTTTAAAAATTTTAAACCCTCTTAATGATAAAGTTGAACCAAAATAAAATTTTCTTTTAAAGTTTGTACAAAAATGTTTTTCAACCACAGAGTTGTTTAAACTGAAATTTAAAGTGCGGAAACGTAAAAGAAATAAAGTAAATGACACCAGATTTATAGTGGTTCGGTCTATAACCAGACCTAAATCCACTCCTCAGAGGCAACCTCTGAGTATTGCACTAATACCAATAGTGACTCTCCTTTAGCACCCACAGCAAGGCGGAGAAGCCTTTACAACACACTCTTTTCACCACTACCCGGTGCGGCAGAGAACCGTCGTCCTTTTACACAAACCACAGTGCTGGCAGAGAACCGTCATCCTTTTACACTCTCCTAGTGTGGTTAGAGAACCCTACAGCTGTTCACACTCTCCAAGTGTAGGCAGAGAACCTTTCCGCTGTTCACACTCTCCAAGTGTAGGCAGAGAACCTTTCCGCTGTTGACACTCTCCAAGTGTAGGCAGAGAACCCTTCGGCTGTTCACACTCTCCAAGTGTCGGCAGAGAACCGGATCTCCTTGACTGATCTTCTCATAAGAATCTAGAAGGAAGAAGGAAAAGAGTGAAGAAATCCAATTTCACAAGTAGAGATTCTTACCTTAGTAATCCAAGTGAAGCCTTCTCGCTCCAGTGGTAGGAATCTTCCTTTGAATGCTCTCTTCCACTCTCTCCTTGACTATTCTCTCAAGAGGCACGAAGATCAAATGACAAAAAGATTGGGTGGCAGTTTAATTTGGACTATTTATACCAAAGACAAGAAAAACCGCCCAAAAACTGCAAGTTTCCAATTCTGTACGCAGTGGATCGTCCTGTACGATCCTGGATCGTCCTGGACGATTTTACTTAAACGATCTGAAACGACCCAATTTGTATATGTGTACGAAATGATTTCGTACAGAGGATCGTCCTGTACGAACTAGGTTCGTCCAGTACGAACGGTTATTACAAGGTCGGTTCTAGAAACTGCTGAAAAACTGTTCTAAGTTGGTTAATCGTTTGGACGAAAATTTGTTCGTCTGGACGAAAATTTTCCAGAGACCCGATCGTCCTGGACGATTATTTATTTCGTCTGGACGAAAATTTTCCAGAGGACCAATTGCCACGGACGATAATTTGTTTTCGTCTGGACGAAAATTTTCCAGAGACCTGATCGTCCGGTACGATATTTAATTTCGTCTGTACGAAAATTTTCCAGAGCCCTGTTCGCCTCGTACGATAATAAAATTCGTCTGGACGAAAATTTTATTGAGAACCCATCGTCCGGGACGATAATAAAATTCGTCCTGGACGAATAGGACTTAGAAAATTTTTTCGAGCAAGTTCCTATTCGTTCCAAGTGCTCTATAAGAGATAACTGACAGATCGTCCAGTACGATAAATATCGTCCTGTACGATAAGTATAAAATTGTATGATCTCCTTATGTGTGTATGTGTAAGTTTTTTATTCACTCAATTACAATCACTCCCTTTCAAAATTAATTCAAAGAAAATGCAAACTTCAAATAAACAAAATATCTCATGTTGAATTTGATTTGAAGTTATCGTAGTCTGGAGTCTGATTTTCCTGAAATGTTAGTACACACAAGAGCAAATGCAAATCTTCTAAAAGTGTTAGGAGATAACTATTCATTTGAACAATAATGTTTGGAATCATCAAAACTACATAAGTTGCACAAATATAAATCATTCAAATAGCAACTATTCTAACAACATAGCCATCCTCATGAGAAATTTTATGAATATAATTAATAGCCCATTTCTGGTTAACCAAAGCATGGAAGTATTTATTATTATTACCACCTTCAGCCAGATTCTTGACAAACACTTTTTTCTTCCAAAAAGTTTCTTCTTGAGCTTCAAGATTAAATAGCTCAGCTTTAGCCTCTTTTAAAAGACATAGGTTGGGGCCAGAGGGATCCAACTGACAAAGATCCTCAATAGAGTTGACCCTATCTTCCACATTTAGAATATTAGAAAATAGATCTTTAAAAATATTATGATTCCACCAGTTCAAAAGTTGCTTAAACCATTTCATTTTAAGCCAAAGTCTATTCATACCAGATATAGAATCATCCGAAAAAAGAGGGGCATACCAATTATTCTAGACCACATCAATAAATGAATCACGAATCAACCACATGTTTTGAAATCTAAATTGAGATGTGAAACTGCTAGCTCTTTCCTTAATATGGACAAGAAGAGGAGAGTGATCAGAGAGGGTGCGGCTAAGATGGTCAACCTTAGTAAATTCAAAAGAATTAAGCCAAGTGTTATTGAATAAAACTCTATCAAGCCTTTGCCACAAATGACCATGATGCAAAGTAAAATGTTTGCCATAAAAACCAATATCGATAAGGTTGTAATCTATAATCATATCATTGAAATCTTCCATTGACTGATATATTGGAAGGGAACCCCTAATACGCTTAGTCAGGTTTGAAATAGTATTAAAATCACCACCAATAAGCTAATGAAGATTGAAAATACTATGAAATTGAATAATTTGATCCCATAAAATCCTTCTCGTATAATAGAAGAACCAGCATAAACGAATGAAGCACAACATTAGAAATTTGCACTCTCAATATTACAATGCAAGACTTGGGTAAAATTCCAAACAATATCAATTCTAACAAAATCTTTCCAACAAAACCTAAATTTTGTTGGCAACATTCGATTTAGCATTTTAAAACCCAAAAATTTAGCAGAACCAAGTAATTTATCCATAGAAATAAGAGGCTCAAGCCACACATGAATAGACATATTATGAATTAAGCTACCTAACTCATTTCAAGAAACCTCAAATAATGCCAAAGAAAGCTCCAAGTTGTTAATAAGACTATAATTCAATAACAAGTTTGTGGCTTTGAGTTTTTAAATTCATCATAATTTCTTCAAATCTTTTCTTACAACCTTTTAAGACAATATCTATATTATTGGCAAATTCTTCAGCAAAATTTCTTATGTAATTATTTATGGCTTAGATCATTTTAAAGAAGAGCAACCTTCTCCTTAAAAGATCATAATAATTTTTCAATCTAGTTATAAGTGTTATCTATCTCACCCATCAAAGAGTTATTGTTTGTGATGGATCTCTTAAGAAGATTCTCCAGGAAGAACAAAGTTTACCAAGACATCACCAACATTCTCATCACAATCATATGCAATTTGCTTAGTGTCATTCTTAGTAATGCTTATTATGAATACAGCTAGTCCAAGATCAAATTTCATTGAATTAAGCTTATTTATTAGCACTAATGAATCCAATGATAGCTTAACACCAACTAAATCTTCTTTTTTCCCCATTAAAAGGATGACTCTCCCCTTTTGTCCTTATAACATGACTTTATGTTTTGCATAGGATGACTTTATGACAGAGTTTTCTATCTACTCAACTCAGCACATAAATTAACTTCTCCTTGAAAACAACATATAAAGTTGAAGGGTTAATAACTTTTAAAGTTGTAACATGAATTAATTCTCCAAAACACATTCACATTTACTTTTCCTAGTCACGTTTTCATCATCACTTAAGATGACTCATCTTTTCATCGAAATGAGAATTCAGTCATCTGCTAAAAATCTCATTTAGAATTTGTTCAAGTCAATCCCAATGTCTTTGTTTGGCATGACCACAAAGAGAAATCATCAGATATATTAAAAAATATACATATAAATTTTAATAACAAAGTAAATAAACACAGAAGAAAATCTAAAGGAGAATATTTTCAAGTTTAAACCTAAAACTTACACAATGACTTCTTTATAGGAAGAATGGCCAAGAAAAATGGTCATTATAATAGAATTCTCAGATTTATAATGCATGTAATTAAGTTATTATTCTCATATATTAATGAGCAAAGAGATAACTACTTTAAACAAATTCAATGGAGATATCCTATGTCTCAGAATGACACTAGGCTTAGTTTTAATCAATCACCCCATTACTGGTTAACAAAGAACTACTAACTTTCTTATCTTTATCTTAATTCTCTAAACTAATCATCTTGACACACTTGAAAATAAAGAAGACAATTCTTTTGAAATTCTTCTTTTTTTTGGCAAAAACCCACAGCGGGGCCTACGTGTTAATATAATAAAGAATTACAAAGCCCTTAAGGAAGATGATCAGCTCTCTAATGCTCCAATGAGCTACATAAGAAAGAAAAAATAAAATCCTAAGAGCCAAATGTCTCCACTAATGAAAAGTACAAAAAACCCTAGTAACATACTACCAATGCTACATAAAAGCATACAAAAATGAAAGATAAAGTACAAGAGTTAAAGCATGATCTTTCTGTAAAAAATGTTGATGTCAGCCTTAATGATCATCACCTATAAAAAAAATTGCTACAAAACAAAAAGAACTAACACACAATTTTATAGTTAACCAAATAAAAATAGAAAAGATTCAAGTAAGAAAATAGGAGAATATAATATAAGCCATTGAGAGATACATGATGAAAGGCCAAGCACCACTGAAACAATAACCAGAGATAAAGACTGATAGAGATCAGGATAAGATTCATACGATAAGTATCATAGAGGTAATCCTTGGGCCACTCAATCCAACCTTCAGGAGTTAAAACCTTCCAGCACAGAAGATAACCCGAACTGGAAGTCTTAAAACCCCAAGCAAAACTACAGCATAATAAATCCAGACTAATCCAAATACCCCACCAAAAATTTGACATGTATAAGGCCTGATAGCAAAAACTAAAATAGAACAACCACATGTCACCCAGACAAACCTCCAGAATGTCATAACAAGTCTTACTGTTAAACAGCCCGAAGGCAAGCCAGCACCTGACAAGAAACAAAAGACAAGCCAAAGCTTCAGGTCTCCCTAGAAAAACATCCAGAAACCCATCATGAGAACCCCAATTACCCCAGTAGACCACCCGAGGGAAGAGAGGACACATGGGAAATACCCTCAGTAACACCACAATTGCAATCATAGCTCAAGTCAATATCCACCAAGACACCAGCCAGCATGAATAACACCAAAGGAAGCCAACAAAAAACTAAAACTTGCACAAAGCAGTGCTCAACAAAGACACAACTTCAAAGGCAACAGAGAATTACCAGATCCCCATAGAAAAAAAGGAACCCAAGAGAAAACTTCCAGCAATCAAACCTGGAACAAAACCACTGCCCCACAGCCAAAGTAACCAGCAACAAAAGGATAAGAAACAGGACTAAAATAAAGCCCAAAACAACCCAGAGCAGCCAAATAAAACACAAGAAAATATACCATTTAAAATTAACATAAAGAAGACCAATCTCATAGAGATGAAGTAAACCTTTAAGTGCAATAGGAATAATGACATCACTAAAGTAAAAAAAAAAATCCATAAGATTACAACCCCAATTAGCTAGCCACAAAGCACAAGCATTACCCTCCTTGCAAATGTGTTGAAAATAGAAGTTTAAAAAAACTAAGAAATTTTTAATATTTCTACTATGATAAAAAAGGTTAGGAGGACAACACATATCCTCCACACATTTCAAGAATTTAAAAACAAAATCAGAATCCAACTCTATAATAATGTTAGTAAGATTAAGAGAGATGCAAACCTTAAGTCCATACAAAATAGCCAAAGTCATCGCTTCAACATAATTACCAATCTGACTAGGGCCAGCAAAAGACATAACCAATTTACCATTATTATCCCTGATAGCACCCCCACAACCAACCAAAGAGACATTGCTAGTACCCGCAACATTCAATTTAAAGACATTTTATAGGAGGTTTGCACCATAAAATAATGTTATCTTGACAAGTAATAGGCAACCTTTCAACTTGAGGCCTAATACATTAGCCAAAAAAAGAAAATTTTTGAAGTTCTTCAAGGAGAGGCACTTAACCACATAAAGGGATAAAATTTTGTCTTTAATCCTTTGAATAACCATCTCATGATCCATATGAATACCATTGAAGAGAGCATTATTTCTTTATAACCCTAAGAACCAAAGGATGAGAGAGGAAATAACATTATGGATATGACCTTTAGAATTGGTGAACCAAGCCTTAAGAAATGATTTAAGAGACAGATGAACATTAAAATAATTTAATTGAAGCAAATAATCAAAGTAAACCCACGTTTTGATAGCAATCGGACCCGAAATCAAAACATGATGCATATTTTCAATATGGTAGCAGCATTGACACTTGGATGGAAACATAAAACCTTTTTTTTTGTAAGATTATCATAAATAGGAAGAAATTTATGAAGAACCCTCCAAATAAAAATAGAGACAGTAGTAGGAATGCTCTTTATGCCAAATCAAGGAAAAAATGTTATCAGCATTTCTAGGAGTTTTAAAAGCATTCCAAGCAAGCTTTAAATGAAAGCCACCATCACTAGATAAATCACATAAAATTATGTCCTTAGAATCCGTATTGATTGGCAGGTTAAGGATCTGATGAACAATAAAATTAGGCAGTGCATTCGAAAGCTTCTTATAGTCCCAATAATTATTAGTAAAGAAATAATTAACCTTAACCAAAGAAATAGAAGAGGAGGTCAAAATAGAATCAAGAGATTATTTACCAAACCAACAATCTTCCCAAAAGAAAGCTTTACCTTCACCAAGGCCCCAAGAAATGTAGGGCTCAACCTCCCATTTAACCTTACAAATTCTCTGCCACACTCTAGAATCACCTTGTTTGAAATAAAAAGTAGTAGGATGCTTGTAAACACAGTACTTAGCAGACATAAAATTAGTTCAAAGGCTCTCTTTAGCACAAAAATTATACCACAGTTTAAAAGAAAAGGCCAATGACAGATCATATATATTCTTACAACCAAGCCCCCCTTCATCAGGAAGACCATAACATTTATCCCAAGCAACCCAAGTAATTTTAGAACTAATAGAAGAGCCTTTTCAAAAAAAAAAAAATTATTGATAAGTTTTTGCACCCTATTACAAACAGCTTTAGTGGGAAGAATAGTTTGAAAGCTATAAACTGGAAGGGAATACAAAAAACTTTTAATAAGAGTAATTCTACCGCCAAAGCTAAGAAAATTAGAATCTGAGGAAAAAAATTTATTTTGAATAGCAACAATTAGATCATCAAAAAGGTGGTTTTTGTGGATCGGTGGATGTCAGAGGTTCTCCATCGGTCCATAGTGACCAACGAAGGTTCTTGGTCTGATCTTTCTGTTGGAAAGGCATTTGATTTAGGTTTTGGTATTTCTCTCCACCCAATTGTATTTTCTCCCCTCAATCAGAATGGGGCAATTTTACCATTGGTTCTGACAGTGAAACATTTGGCTGATGTTTTCTTATGGTTTGAATGATTTGCTGGTTTAAGAATTGAGATTATTTGTGGTAATTTCTTCTTGGATTTGTTTGGATTTTAAGAATTTCTTGAGACAGAGCTTGGAGCAGATATATTTTCTGGCTTGATGTTTGAAACTGAGATGTTCTTGTTGTGGAATCGTTTGTTTTTTAAGAAAATTGGGTGTGAATTTTTTCTTACAGATGTGGACGTCTTTGTTCAAACAATTTTTCTATAAAGGATATGTTTATCTTCCTTATTCAATTAAGGAATGGAATTGAATGGATTGCATGAATTTTCTTGCTGGTGGTCTTGTCCGAACCAGTACAGAGATTGCTAGAGCAGTTTTTTTAATTTCTTCAAGATTCTTGGAGAAAAGGCTTATGTGATCCTGGTTGATTTTTTTACTATTTGTTGTATTTGGATTGATTTTGGTTCAGCATTTTGTTGGTTAGGAAAATTTGAAATTAAAGAAAGGAGTGAAGATCATTTTCCTCCTAGTATTATTAGGTTTGATGCTCTTCCTATTGTTCTCATGTTTAAGAATCAAGTTCAAGTTTGGAATTTTGTGGAAATTTTGTTTGTCATTTGGATTCCTTTGATAGGAATGTACAAGGGAGTTATTTTAGGAAGTTCTGTCTAGGGCTTAAAATGGGCTCCCTTTCCTTCAAAGCTTATGGGATATTCTGATTTGTTCTTTGATGTTCAAGGAAAGTGTATTGAAGGTTTGAAGAGTGGAGATTCTTCTGGCACAGGAATTTTAAAAGTGGTGATGTTCTTATGTTTCAGTATGGATGCAACATTTATTTTTCAAGGTATTGTTGTCTTTTTGGAGAGTTGTTGATTTTCCTTGAGCTTCGATTTATCAGCTAAGGGGAAGGCTGCTTTACAGTGCTTGGATCTCAAGTTTTTTGTAGCTTTTATGTCTATAGGTTTTGAGGTTATTAGCCTTGTTTTTTATTTGCATTATGAAATTAGATTAATGGAATTTGGGTATCTTACTAGTTTTCACTTTTTACTTGATTGGGAACTCTAGGATACTAACCAACCTTTTGGGTTGTTTAATTTTAGGTATCCCCATCACCCCAGTTGGTTCAAAGTGAGGAGTAGTGGATCTCATTTCCATTATGATATTTTCTATAATGCAAATAAACTTTTCTTATGCTCAGTTTGTTTGTCAGTTGTGGTTCCTTTATCTTTGTTTAGAAAGGAAAGCCTAGTAGTTTTATTTTCTTTCTAGTTTGTAATAGTTTTTTTTCTGCTCTTAATGCTATTTACATTTCTTCAAAACAAAAAAAAAAACAAAAACAAAGTTCTTCTCAAAATGAATAAAAAATCCTTGAGTTTTTGAATTCTATTGGTAGAAGCACAGGTAAAAATAATAAAATCATTTGCAAAAATAAGTGGAAAATGGGGAAACCACCCAAGGTTCTAATGTAAAGATTGGGATTATTCTCAAAAAGATTGGTAAGACCTCTCAATAAAAATTCTGTAGCAATAATAAAATGAGCAAGAAATATAGGATCACCCTGCCTTAAACCATTGGAAGATTTAAAAAATCTTTTATTGGATCCATTCACAATAATAGAAAAATAAACACCTTCAATACAGTTCTTAATGAGATTAATAAAAATAGTGTTAAAGCCAAAGCACTCAAGAATATGATAAATAAAGGCCCAATCAATATTGACATAAGCTTTAGTAATATCAAGTTTAAGGATCAAGTTGCCACCTCTCACTCTGATATCCAAGTCATGAAAGAGTTCTTGAGCTAATAAAATATTATCAGTAATAATCCTACCTTTCATAAAACCCATCTGAGGGGTAGAGATAATTCTGGGCAAAATAACTGTAAGATAATTTATGAGAATTTTATAAATCAACTTATTGAAAAAAGTACAAAAACTAATAGGTCTAAAATCATTTCAGGTATTAACAGAGTTGATTTTAGAAATTAGCACAATGGAGGTAGACATAAAAACTTAGGAATAAAATTACCCGTAAAAAACTCAAAAATGGCAAAAAAAAATATCATTATTAATAATATGCCAAGTTTTTTGAAAAAACTGGTAGTGTAGCCATCAGGGCCAGCCATTAAATCTCTATTCATACCAAATAAAGAGTCTTTCACCTTCTCAAATGAAGGAGGTTTAGTAAGATTCATGTTATCATTGAGGGAAATGAGATTAGGAATAAAAGAAATATCATTAATATGACTCAGATTAAAAGTTTTATTGAGATGACTTAGAAAATGAAGGACAACTAAATTGGCAATATTCTGAATGTCCTCAAAAATAGTGCCCTCCTCCCTTTGGATTTTATTAATAATATTTTTAAAACTTTTCCTTTTAACCAAAGCATAAAAGTATTTAGTGGTATTGTTTCCAAAATACTTCTTCCTAAGCTTGAAGTTTGAAGAGATCATATTTAGCCTTCTTCAAAAGAGCTAAATTGACATCCAAAGGTTCAACTTGACAAGAAGAATTGGAATTCTGAACAAGTTACTGTGCCTCCAAGATATTAGAAAAGAGATTTTTTAAAACATTACGATTCTACCAATTTAAAACCTTCTTAAGCCTGTTCAGCTTAAGCCAAAGCCTCCTCATACCAAAATAGGAATTATCTGGATGAAGAGGGGCATGCCAATTATTATCCACAAGTTAAAAAAAAAAGAATCGTGCAACAACCACATGTTTTAAAATATGAACTGAGAAAAATGATCAAAATGTCTAAAATTAAGACTAATAAGCAAAAGTTCTACTAAGATGATGCACACTAATAGAAGTAAAAGAGCTAAGCCATGAGTCATTGAAAAGCACACGATCCAAACGTTTCCATAAATGACTTTTATTCCACGTAAATTGAATACCACAAAAGCCAATATCAATGAGATTACAATCCAAAATCATATTATTGAAATCTTCCATAGATCGATAGGAAGGAGAGGAACCACCAAACCTCTTAGAAGGGTTAGTATAACATTAAAATCACCACGAGCAAGCCAAGGAAAATTACAAATATTATGGAAATAATAAGTTGTTCTTATAATAATTTCCTAATACAACAAGAAGAACCAGCATACATAAAGGAGGCACAACAATACAAGTTAAAAAAACTCAATTTGACAATGGATAACTTGAGTAAAATCACCAATGACATCAATTTTAACTAGATCTTTCCATAAAATCCAATTCTTATTATCCACATTCAAAACAGCATACGTAAAATCTAAAAAATGAGAAGTACTAAGTAATCTAAAAGAAGGAATATGAGGCTCAAGCAAAACCAAAATAGTAATATTATGAATACAAGATAAATTCTTCATACGGATTCTAGAAGAAGGGCAGCTAATCCCCCTCACATTCCAAATAACAGAGTTAAACATAAAAACCCAAAATTAAAGGGAAGTATTTAAGCGAGTAGTTCTAGGAGATTGCAATATAAAATGTTATTTCTTCCTTCTTTATTTACTAGTGACCTTACGAAAGCTAAGATCATTATCATCTTTAGGAAAACATTTAGTAACAAAACCCATATCTTTCATATCAGTAAAAGCATCACTATTATAATAAGAGGACGAGGGAGTCTTACTATGCAGTTTCACATATAATAAGAGGACGAGGGAGTCTTACTATGACTAAAAGCATCACTATTATAATAAGTGGCAGCAACAACATCCTTAAAAGATTGAGTTTTCCCTTCCAAAATTGACGACAAAGATAGGTTCAATGATGACGGGGTTGTCATCACCCAACTTCGAAATAGAGAAAGAAAACTTCAAAACAAGAGAAGGAACAAAGTCAAAAATAGACCTAGAGAAATCGAACATCAAACTGCACTAGATCCAGTCAGGAGGGCGCTAAACGATCGCACGAAGGGAAACCCTAAATCGCCCATGAATCGCCTCGAAAGCCAGATAGACGTTACGGAGCGTGAAAATCCAATTCTTTTGAAATTATTATATTGCTATAAAGAAGTCAGTTTAGGAAAGTCTACAGCAAGTGAGGGATATGAGTGATCGAAGTGTTTCCATGCTTCATATAACTTCTCTTTATTCTATCTCATAAAACCATTACCTCATGTTTGGAAATGATGCGTAAATAAATTAACCGAGAAAATGGAATATCCTTCTTTTTTAGTTTTTTCCCCAAATTTAGATTTTTATGTAGTGCACTACGTACAACATGTAATTCCTAACTAGTGTTCTTATAATACAATATACAATTATTGAAACAACAATCAATTTTTGTGATAGTCAACCCCAATTTTGATGCTAATTTCTGAATCCTATAGAAATATATGGGAATTAAATAATTCTTAGGATTAATTTCCTTAAGTAGGCCTATGAACTTATTGAAGCACTCTTCAAGAATATTGTATTCATTTCTAATAGTGGCATTTTAACTACAATTGATAACTCAAAATGAGTAGTGCATCCGTCCCAAATATGTTGTTGTGCAGGCATGTAGTAATTCATATAATTTATGTGTTTCAATGATAGGTGACTAATCTATATATTTTCTAAAATATAGATATGCTACATTAAAAAATCATTTCTTTGTACATTCATATATTGTGATCATCATCTACTTTTCTTGAACATTGAGAGCTTGAATGTGACTCATACACTCCATTTGAAGTCCTAAACTAATGTTCTTTCACAAATCCTATTCGATATAAATTAAGTTTAACCTCATCAATTTTAAGGTATGCTTGATTGTTGTGTTTTGAGCAATGACACCTAAACATCCATCTGGTAAAAGTAAAGGTTGTTGACATACCATGCGAATAAATATTCAACTCTTTTAAAAAATTGATCTATCAGTGATTTTTCTTCCCATAATAATTTGAAATATATATCATTGACTTCAAATTTTCATATATAGCTTGACATAACAACCCTATAGACCAAAATAACTATTAAACACATCATATTCTTGGATAAATTAGGCTTAACATAATTGGATGATAATATTTACTATTTGTAATATATTAAATTCAATTTAGTATTTTCTATTTCTCGTATTTTTAGAAAGTTGAATCTCTTATGAAGATAATTTTTTCTCGTACTGTTAAATGAGTTGAAGATTATGCATAGTAATATATGAATTAGACATATATTGTGACAAATGTAATATTCATCCATAGTAATTATCCAATTCAGAAATACATTTTTAACAAAATCTATTAGTTGAAATATTTAAAATAAAGTACATAATTAAAGGAAAGTTTTTTTCCTTCTAAATATAAAAAAATAATAAAAAATGGTCTGGAAATCACCTATAATAAAGATGGGCAATAGAATGACCGAGAGGAACTTGTGAGAAGAATCAGAGGATAAAAATGAGAAGTGGAAGAGGGAGACACTCTTGGGACGAAATAATGTTTCCTCCAATGAATTTTTCAGAGGTTTCTTCCATTGAAAATTAATTAAATTTTCTAACAAAAAATTATGCAGGAAATACCATCAACTAAACTAATTACTGACGGAATTTTCTACCTAAAATTCTGCCCGCAAAGCCACTTTTTCCTATAATGAGATAATCAAACTTCATAGAATTGAAGTAATTAGGCCAACATTTATAAATTTAAACTCAACACCTCAAAAGATTTCCCCATATCACTTTGACCTCAATATTTCTTATTTGAATCCTTTTGATAATGGCTACAAAATATTGATCCCCATCCACTACAGGAAAACCCCATATTACCGGCGGACGAAATCCGCCGGAAAACATAGATTTTCCGACGGAACTATACGTTTCCGGCGCACATTGCGGCGGAAATCCATACGCTAGTTTCGGCCACGTCGATAAATTATTTCCGGCACCAATTTTGCGTCGGAAATTTCTCCGGCGCAGTTTCCGGCGCACTATCGGCAAAAAAATTGATCGTTTTCGACGTTGAAAAACTTCTTGATTTCAGTGCCATATCCGCCGGCAATTAGTGTCGCATGATGTGCCGGCCATTACCGGCGGATAAGACGACTCAAAGTGTGCGTTAAAACCCCACGAACTCGTTTGCAACGCAAATTGTACAGCGGTAATTATCGCCGGATTTTGCGTCGGTACATGCACCAGTATTTTTCGATAGAACAAAGACGACGGTACATACGATATGATTCGTTGTATCGTCTTTTCCGGAAAACTTCCGGCGCAAAATCCGCCGGAAACCTAGAGCATTGACAAAAAAAAATTTTCCTTCCCAGCCAACAATCAAATTTCCACACCTGCAAACCTATACAAATATCAATTCTACAACATTTCAATTATAATATTACATTATATCAACAATTTTATCACAGTTTCACAACAGTTTATAGCATTAAAAGAAACAATTCAGTACTAACAATCAACTAAAAACATCACATTAAAAGAGACTGTTCAATAAAACATGTTCACAGAAATAAACAAGTTCATATCAACTAAATTAAACTACTCTAACTCCGTGGACTCCTCAGGTGGAGCTACATCTTTTCCACTCAGCTGCTCCCTCATCTTGCGCATTTCATCCAACAATTGATTGTGTTGCTGAATACTTGTTTGAACTTATGCTTGCAGCTGAGCTTAAACCTGTGCTTGCAGCTGAGCTTGTCAATCAGCTTGTGATTTCCTTACTTGTTCTAGCTCAGCTTGAAGGGAACTTATTTGTTGAGCTTATAAGGACTCATGCGAACTGGATGCAAAGCTGGATGCAGTAGAGGATGTCATCCCCTCGTATGCCTGAGCTTGCACACCTAAGCCATATACTCTACCATGCTGCATTCCTCCGACGGCCTGCGACCAAATACGATACTCAGAATACTCCACAGAGCCGCCTGAAGAGCCCTCACCTGATGCGGCATGAGTCTCTCGAAGCCGTGTATAATCCTCCTGTGAAAGTATAATATAAATATATATAGTTAAACTAAAACTTAGAAAATATTAAACATCTATAAAAATATACTTATATAGGCTTTTCTTGATCTCTCATCAATCCATTGTTGATCCTCCTGTCGCTTATGAGTGCAACTATGCAATTCAACAGGAGTTGGTTCTCTACCAAGTATCGCATTCTATTTGAATTAAGAGAATTTTATTAATATAGATTAAAGAACAAATTTAAAAAATATTTAAAATTCATTACCAAATGACGCCTGTGCTCACTATATGGAACAGAGCCGCCTGTATGAAGTGAACTTCCCAACCCACCAACATCAGAAGCTCTGTTCTGTCAATTCTGATCCCTCTTCCTACTGTACTCTTCGCTGCCCCAAGCTGCATTTAACTCAGCCCATATTACCTCTCCAATCCATAGTGGTCGCTTCCCAGACTTTCTAATATCAGTGAACATGTCGCGCATCCGAGTAAACCCACGCTTCTCAAAATTCTTTCTAATCCTGTCATTGTGTTGGGGCAGCCAACAAAACTCTTTCTGCAATCAAATACATATGATATATAATATATAAGATTATTAGCTTAAGTAAGAAAGAATAAATCATTTAACATAAATTTCAAAACTCAAAAATACCTCAAACTCTCTGAACCACATCTCCCGGACTTCTTACGGGACTTTCTTCCAAGAAACATAAGGAGCGTTAAACATGCTCCGTATGATGTCCCGTATTTTATGTGTCGGTTGTTTTGATGGGTAGAACCTACAAAAATAAAGTTATATAAAACTAATATAAAATATAAAATAAAAATATTTGTTAGTTTAAAAAAATAAAAGAGAATGTACGTACGTGTCACCCTCAGGTGCTATCAACATTCTACCATCTGTATCCTGCTCTAATGTAGCTGCTGTCGAAGGTCCCGCTACTGTCGAAGGTCCCGTTGCTATCGAAGGTCTAGCTGCTTTCGAAGGTCCAGCTGCTGTCGAAGGACTAGCTGTAGCGGGCTGATGGGGTGGTGGGGGATAGTATGGTGGAGCATATGGTGGAAATTGATAAGTAGGAGGGGCACCAGCATACGGTGGGGGTGTGTAGTATGGGTAGAAAGGAGTACTCTGCCTAAGATCTAGTGAAGGAAATCGGGGGTCTGGTGAGTAAAACTGTGGGCTACCGCTTCCATGAGTGGGTAAAGGCTGTGTATCAGGCTGAGGCTGTGTAGTAGGAAGAGGCTGTGTAGTAGGCTGAGGCTGTGTAGCAGGCTGAGGCTATGTAGCAGGCTGAGCCGAGGTGGTCCCCTCAGTACGGACTGGCCTAGGTGCTCCAACTGTAGTGATCTTCTTAGTGCGCCTGTTAAAAATATTTTTTATCAATCCTCTACTAGGCTCCTCACCTGAAGCCATCTGTACATAAATAAAAAAATATATTAGAAATATGAGTTATAACAAAAATTTAATAAAAAATAACGCAGTGCAGTAGCTAAAAAAAATACAGTCAAGTAAAATGCAGGGGAGTAAAAAAAAGCAGTGTAGTAGGTTAAAAAATACAGTAAAGTAAAACACAGGGAAGTAAAATAAAATGCAGTGCATTAGCTAAAAAAAATTTAAGTTCCCTTATGTTATTAACTCATCATTTGTTGATTCACTTGCATAAGATGATACACTCCCATTACAATCAGATTCATCATTACTTTCCTCTATGGTTAGATCTACCTCCTCTAACTACAACTCGCTCTCATTAATTCTGATTTGGTCATCTATATTGATTGGGAGATTTTTTAAATTAGACATAAACTCTTCTTGATGTGCTGATGGTATTGAGGTTGTTTTCTCAATTACTCCCCTTGGTTTTGTTTTCATAACTACCAGCCAATCTTGTTTGCCTCGTATTCTGCTTGGATAGTTAGCATAATAGACTTGAGTTGCCTGACTAGTAATGATGAAAGGATCAAACTTTGCATATCTCCTAGCCCGCTTTACTTCTGTTATACCATAAATTGGATAAACTTTCGTGCCTCTATTTGGTACTGGATCAAACCATTCACAATTGAAGAGATACACAGTGTTCCTCTAACCGGAATATTCAACCTCTAATATTTCTTATAATACCCCGTAGTATTCAGAATCATCCCCTATATGGGTGTTCCCTCTTACACATACGCCTGAATTTTCTATCTTCCTTCCTTAACACCAATTTTTTGTCTGGAATTTATAACCATTGACCTTAAATATTTGATAATATTTTACTAATCTATTTGGTCCCCAATCTAACTCAGATAACCTTGAATGCTACGAACTATCTTCAGTGTGTACCTTCAAATGTACAAGATGTTATTAATTGAAATAATTAACTCATTAAGTAAGAATAATTATTCAAAACATACCGTATTTTTAAACCAAGCAGTGAATTCTTTTTCCACTATCTTCTATACTTCTCCTTCTTCTGATGTACTAAGACCATCAATGAACCTCCTACAAATTTTTGTCTTGAGTTTAGAATAAAGTCTAAAAGAAAATAAAAAATATAAACAACTTAACTCACACTTACTCGAGATATGGCTCCACTTCATCACAGTTAAGCAAGATGTACAATGTGATAACTGTCATCTCCTTATCGGTCAAATAGTGCATAGTGCTAGCGCCTAAAGGTTCTCCAATTCCGCTGAATACATATATATTAGAGGATTTACCAATATTTTGAGATGCTGAACTTTCACCTGATTGAGATATTGTTTCAAAATAATACGAGCAAAACTGAGTTGTCTCGTATGTTAAATATGCTTCACATATAGAGCCTTCAGGTCGTGATTTGTTCTTAGCGGTCTTCTTAAGTTTATTTAAATATCTCTCAAAAGGATACATCGACCTATATTGAACGGGTCCAACAACCATAGCCTCTTATGATAAATGAACAGGTAGATGCTCTATTGAGTCAAAAAAGCCTGGAGAAAATATTTTCTCAAGTTGACACAAAATGAATGGAATTTGCTGCTGCATAAGAATCAAATTCTCCACATTTAATTTAGAAGAGCATAAATCTTTGAAGAAGACACTTAGCTCGATCAGAGGCTTTAAAATTTGATCTGGAAGATAACTAAAAGCAGTTGATAGTAGACATTGCATGAAGATGTGACAATCATGACTTTTCAATCCGAATAATCTCCCTGATCTTATGTCAACACACATGCTTAGATTGGAAGAATATCCATCAGATACTCGTAGAGTCTTCACCCATTCACAAATTGCTCGTTTTTGCTCTAAAGTTAATGTGAATGGAGATTTGGGTTTGAGAAATTTTCCGGCTCCACCATCCTTCAATTCCAAAGCTTTCCTTCTACAAATCTCCTTTAAGTCAATCCTTGCTTTTATATTATCTTTCGATTTCTCTTTGATGTTCATAACTGTATAAAAAATATTATCAAAAATATTTTTCTCTATATGCATAACATCTAAGTTATGTCTAATCAAGTTTGTTCTCCAATATGGCAACGACCAAAAGATACTTTTCTTGGTTCAATTATAGTTGACACTATATTCTGTCAATCTGATCTCAGCTAATGTTGGATATTCCATTATGGTGGGCAAGAACTCTACTCTTTCAAAAATTTCTTCACTACTGAATCTTGGAGGAGGTTGAAACATCATCATTTTATTTTTAGTAAACGCTTCTTTATTTCGCCTAAAAGGATGACTTTGAGGCAAAAATAAGAACAATATCGTCAACAAAAAGCATGCACCAAGGTACATCTTCTAACAAATGTCTAATGCTGACAACCATGACTAAAGCAAAAAGATATGGACTAATGTTCATTTCTATAATCAAAGTTTACCTTCAAATCCCTCTCTAGTCTTATCAACAAGAACAATATCATCAACAAAAAGCATGCACCAAGGTACATCCTCTAGCAAATGTCTAGTGCTAACAACCATGACTAAAGCAAAAAGATATGGACTAATGTTGATTTCCATAATCAAAGTTTACCTTCAAATCCCTCTATAGTCTTATCAACAAGAACAATATCATCAACAAAAAGTATGCACCAAACTACATCCTCTAGCAAATGTCTAGTGATAACAACCATCATTATAGCAAAAAGATATGGACTTAAGGCAAATTCTATATGTAATCCAACCGAAATAGCAAAAAAAATTGAAAACAAAAACCTTCGGCTATCTCCTCGGCGGCGCGCGACTAGGAAGGAGAGAGGCGGTGCGCGACTAGGAAGGAGGCTCGGCGAAGTCCGGTGACCATCGACGGCGAAGTCCGGTGACCGTCGGCGGCGAAGTCCGGTGACCATAGGCGACGTTTAACTACGGCGAGCGACGAACGGCGACGGTGGGCAACGGGCGAAGCAGTCGAAGTGAGAGAATGGAAGGAAACGAATGACGGCCAGAGGGGTTCGGGTTCGCGAAATATGGCTTTCACCGGTGGACGTTCCGCCGGTAATGACGTCAGTATAACTTTTGACGTCTAATCCGTCGGCTATATTTCGTTGAGTTTAAATACGCCGGCGCAATGTCCACCGGTAACATACGCCGGAATGGTTCCGCCGTAACGTGCGACGGAAATGGTTTAAGTATCCCTATACCGTCGGATTTGCCGGCGGAACATGCGTCGGTGAATTTACGGCGTATTTTGCGTCGGAAAGTTTGACACAAACTTTACGTCGAGCAAATCTGCCGGTACCTGCGCCGTTTATTACCGTCTAGAATTTTCCGCCGGAAAATCCGACGGTATTCGTGTGTTTTCCCGTAGTGATCTCTAATTGACAACCTGATCAAGAAGTTGATAACTCATTTTTTCTTAACATTTTACACAATTGTGGTATCACTAAGACAAAAATGAGTCAAACTAATATATATTTTTGGGAAGAGTTTACCAAGAAGATTACTTGCTATGGCCACTACAATATCCTTATGTTTGGCAAGCTCTAAACATTAACCTTCCCCAATTTCATGAGGTTTAGTATAGATATTCTTCAAAGGCAAAAAAGAAGTCAAGGTTTAGTATAGATATTCTTCAAAGGCAAAAAAGAAGATGACTCAATAACATATTTATGCTTCTATAGCTCCATATTGCTTTCTATTATTAGCAATGGAGAAATTTTTTACTAGTATACTTATTAATTTCTTATGTATCTTTAAAGGTATGAGAGTAACTCAAGCACGATCTTCAAAAAAAGTTGATGCCTATTTATAAACTTGAAGTAGCCAAAATATTGACTGTCAGTCAAATCAAGAGAAGAATGAATAATACCATCAAGATCAAGAACACCTAGGCTGAATTGCTAGAGATGATTAACTTTCATTTTTTCATTGATTTAAAAAAAAGAGTCATGGGAATCAAAAAATTACTATATATATCCAATACCATGATCAAGACTGGATTAATGAAATCATATTATTATGCTAACCCCATTCTACAACATTCCAATAATTTTACAAAGTCACCAAAAGGAGTTATCAGAAAGATCACCTCTCTCTCTCTCTCTCTCTCTCTCTCTCTCTCTCTCTCTCTCTCTCTCTCTCATATTGATCGGCTTTTATTAACAGAGTTCGCATTTCAACCATAAACAAATTTGAATTCACAGTTTCTGTCGTTTCTATCTGCGTTCGTTTTGATCAGTTTCCTTTAGCCATAAAGGTTGATATCCATGCATGTATTTTCTTAACCTGTTAAATTAAAGTTGATTAATGGATCATAGTTCAGCTAGAATGCCTTTGTGATGAACCTTTGTTCATTAATACGCATATGCATATCTAAATCTCATACCATTAGATTGCGGCATAAGTAAAATTGTACATTAATCACACTTGATAAGAACTGCCTGTCACGGCGGAGATGGAAGCACGGTAGCAAACAGCTCTTAGATCCCGAGGAAGAACTATCATAACCCTTGTTGCCAAGCTTTGGATCTCTCGCCATTGAAACTCGTCATTAATGGACGAGCTTAAATCTGTTTGTTTAAACTAAATAATAAGAATCAGCATCTCCATTTTAAATATCCTCAAGCCCACATACAAATCAAGTCAATGTAACAAGTCAACATGTTAAAAACGCTCTCATGCTACCGTCACCGCCAAGTAAGCGATTCCCGGCGCAGAAGAAGATCTCTCCTGCGTGCCTCATCTGCTCTCAAGCCAACTGGTTCCATTCCTCAAAGCATTTAATAGCTAAATATATTCCCCATAAAATAAACCTTATATTATTATTAGGAAATGGTTTCTAAGTTATTGATACAAAAGAGAATATATATATATATATATATATCCCATTAATATATTATATGTGATATGTGGAATGCAGATTTTCACTTCTCACCCAAGCTTTCTTTGAGACTCCATTCTTATTGATTTCTAAAGCTGAATCAAGAAAACTGTTTAAAAAATAATAAGAAAGTTGTCCAAATGAAGTCTAGTACAATTTTCTTAAGCTTTCTATAACAATTTTGTAGAAAAAATATTTTTTAAATAGCTTAAATATAGCGGCCAAATGCTATCCAGAATGAAGCTGGACAGCTATCTCACTATTTTCTTAAGTAGCTTTTTATACAAATTTTTTTACTTTAATAAATTTAATAAAAAGAAATAATATTTAAAAGGCCGCAAGCAAAATATACTGTCACTAATAACTAAATGACACTCCTGACCAGCTTAAATTTATATATTCCACTGCCTTCCGCGAACGTCAGAACAAAACCAAATAACTGACCAAAAAAAATTAAATATCTGTGATGTTTGAGGAAAATTTGAACTGTATCATTTTATTTTTGGGTTGTTGATGACTTTGAAGTAGCAATTATTATTTCAATTTATTTAGGAAAAAATTCAAATCCGTATATTTTGATATAAAATATATTATAACGGACTTTAAATTCAGTTAAATTTTTAAAAAGCCTTAATTATTGTTGGTCAATGTAAATAATAATATATTATAAAATCTAATATTTAATATTTTTCTTTTTTTAGATAATTAAACCATAGGTTAATTTGTAAAAAAAAAACAAGTGCATCTGCTGTAAGGACAAAAACTGGAGCTGATCCATCTAGGAGAAAGCGGAACCCTTAGGTATATGAGAAGGACAAGGCTTGGTATATATATATATATATCAAAATGATCCTTGTTGTTGTGGATTAACAATTTTGACGATTAATAATTTTTCATTTAATTTCTTACCGATTAACAGTTTTGACACTTGTTGCTGTTGATAACAATATTAATGGCATGTGCGGCCCCACAATATTTAATGAACCCTCCCCCTTCTTTAAAATACCCTCTCCAGTCTCCTAAGCAAAGAGCTCACAAGTCACAACAAAGACAAAAAAAATGTCTCGAGCTCTCCTTTCCATAGCCATCACCACCGTATCTATCCTTAACAATATTGCCTCCCCAGTCCAAGCCAACTACGCCGGCCTCGTTAAAGAGGACTTTATCAAGCTGAGCCCGAGGGCTGGTAGCCGACTTCTCGCTGAAAAGTCGAAAAATGGGAAACATTATTGCTCATCGGAGGAAAATAACGTGTGCCACGCTGAGACAATAGGAAGGAAACGAAACGAGCAACTTAGCTGCTGTAAGAACCAATGTCGTGATGTCCTCTCCGACCGAAACAACTGCGGATGTTGCGGTCACAAATGCAACTTCGGGCAACTTTGCTGCAACGGCGTTTGTGCGACTGCGGCTTATGATGTTAACAATTGCGGCGAGTGTGGTAAAGTTTGCAGGCATAAGCAGCGGTGCGAGTACGGCACCTGTGGTTACGCTTGATTTATAAATATATATATTTATATATACTTTTAAAAGTGTCAAGGTTAGTTAGTATATGAATATCACAAGTGTTATCTATCTATTGATTTTAAAGATTTATTTTGAGCTTTGGATTGGCTACAAATAATTTTATATGCATCTATGTTGGTTGGGTGATGTATTTTACTATTTTTGAAGTTTTAAAAGGAAAGAGTCGAGCACAAAATTTGGTTAAGAGTTTTGTAACATGATTTCATGTAATAAGGACTATTTTAAAACTGTTAGAAATATATGGATTTATTTCTAAGGTAATCAACCTCACGAATATTCGAAGGTAAAAGTCTCGTTTTCTTTAGCAATATTCTTGTTTCTTATCACAGGAATACAACTTCTTTCTGACAACTCAAGAAATTGTAAATGGCGGAGCTGAATTACCATTGTAATAGTCCCATTTGCATTTGCATGAGTATTCACAAAAATAACCATAAAAAACGCTCAATATTGAAGAGCATTATCTACTAGATTAAAGACAGTTTCCTCTACACTCTCATGTCACTACCACATGATAAATTATACTTCTAGTAATTTTGAAGGCATGAATATTATCAACATGTAAATGGCTGAGATTATTTTAATGAAAATTCAGTACTAATAAAGCATTTGACTGTCCAACCGGTGCCGATTTTCAACCCAGGTGAACCAATTATACATTTTTACATGGCTCCATTATCCTACCTTAACGTTTTAAACCCAGGTGAACCAAAAAAGCAATGTAAACAATACTAAAATATAATGCTCAGTGACATGGGTGTAAAAAATTAAGATAAAGTTTTCAACTTCACTATACATGGAGTACTACAAATTTTTCATTAAATTTTTTTGCGAATAATGTTTGATTTTTAGTTAATAACATTTAATTTCTCATTTATTTAATTATAAAAAATTAAAATTAATTTTTTTCTTTATTTTTTAATAATATATGATATAACATGAATTTATAGATGTAATTTTATAATGTAAATTTTGCATACAATTCATAAATATAAATTATATCTAAATATATAACCTAAATTAAAAAATATTTATTTAAAATTTATAAACTTATATGTAAACTAATTTAATATTAAATGTGAATTAAATTTAAAGATCAAATATGTTTACATCCAAAATTATAAATTACATAATTTATGTTTGAATTTTATTTATTTTTTATCACAAATTTACATTATTGTATAATTATTCTTTTATTTTTATGTTATTTAGATAACATTTACAAAATTTTAATATATATTACATTATCTGATTCAACCGTGGTCAAAACTATTAAACATTAAACCACTCATTATTTCGATTTTATGTCCAATCTGATTTTCACAATCTTGATTTTGATCATAAAAATTCTAGCAAAAATATTACATCGAAATACCATTGGTAATTTTGAGGCTTAGGCTATTGTGAATCATTAGAATTTGTAGCAGTCATTTCCCTCAGAAATGCTGCTAAATTTGTCCACCGCTAAGGCTGATAAATTTTTCGGTGGTCATTTTTGTCATAACTGCACTGGAAATGCATTTATCGATATTACCGATGGATTTTTTTTTATTCAAAATTTACTAAAAACTCGTAAGGCAAATAAAAAAGATAACATTCCTTTCAATATTTCGTATTTATACACCTGCGCAATACAATACTAAACAATGATCAATAGTAAAATTACTCAATAAGCATCAAATAAAAATATATTACACAAACAATAAAAGTCACTTTGCATCAATTAATGATTGAACAAAACCAACAATGACATTTACAATCACAAAGTCTACGATTAACTCGAAACTATACAATATATTAACAATTGCACTTATTTAATAAAAAAATATTAAAGAAAGCCTAT
This sequence comes from Dendrobium huoshanense, assembly GCA_016618105.1. Classification (NCBI taxonomy): domain Eukaryota; kingdom Viridiplantae; phylum Streptophyta; class Magnoliopsida; order Asparagales; family Orchidaceae; genus Dendrobium; species Dendrobium huoshanense. The sequence continues at coordinate 24,003,418 of CM028357.1, forward strand.
CTTCTTGTCATCTATCTCCTCCTTCTCACTTTCCTCAACCTGTTATTCTTCCTGTTTGCGATGCTCCACCATGAATGCCTGCAATTCAGCTTACATCTGAACTTGTTGCGATTATATATCCATTTCAATTTTTTTTGTTAAGTAATGGGGGGCATATGTTCTAATAAGATAATGGGGAGCTAATGTAAAACTTCTTGAATTGAAATATGCTTAGGTTTTATTTGATATAAATTTAAAACAACCCAATTAATTTATGTAAGTATACCTACTAAATCTAGTAATAACATAATAAATTAATGTTGAATCCACGAAGAAGTGATATATTATATTGAAACAAAACTACTACTACTACTTACTCCAAATGCATGAATTTATCTTACTGAAATGAAAAAGAGATTTTTGAGTTTCTACCACTGAAAGGAAATAGTAAATGAGTTGATACAATTTTAATAAATTATTTTTAATTGATGTATGTAGATAACATATTTTTTTTTCTAATGAGACTCTTTATTGTACATGTGAATCAAAGTATGTGCAACCCTAGATATCTGTCAAGCTTGTTGGGATTGTAAAAACATTATTAATCTTCCTACGATTTTACGATCTCTAGAGAACTTAGAATATTCAAATATCCTATGTCTCGGCATGCCAATACTTTATTTCAATATTTTTAGTTATTCTTGCATTCATCCGTCGAGGCTATACATCACAATAGATTTCAACTACACATATTATCATTGTATGCATCAAATCAAGAATGGGAGACATTCAAAATATCATTATTTTTATTAAAAAACAAGAGTCAACATTAGTACTAGATATGCTCTTAACCAAATCAGCCCAAAATAAAAGATCTAGCTAGACATAGAATAAATTTCAAGCAAACTCATATTCATTTTATTCATAAAAGGACAAAGTATAAGAGAAGTAAGAAGTTTGTCACCATGATGAATCAAAGTATTTTCTCTACAATACTTTTTTCTCCACTTATATATAAAAGTTCGCAACGGTTGTTAAACATTTATGAAACCGCACGATGCTAATCAAGAGGAGGGGGTGTGAATTGGTTATTTAAGAAATTTTTAATGCAAAAGGAAAATCTTTTTTTTATATATTTTTGAATATTCTAAAACAAACAATTTATACTAAAGAATCACTAATTTCATAATAAAAAAACCATAGATTTTGACCACAAAACAAATCACAAAATAATGCAAAAATTTAATACTAAAAAGAAAATAGAAAGAATACACTAGAATTATAATGGTTTGGTCAACTTGACCTATATTCACTCCTTGGAAACCTTCTTTCCAAGTATTGTGCTAAAAGTAATGTATGTTCTTTTGCTCTCACAACAAGGCTTGAATAAAACTCACAAAGATTTTACTCCCTGCTAGAGTTGGCAAAGAACCTTGGAATTATTTTACTCCCTTTTAGAGTAGGCATATAACCTCAAAATTCTTTTACTCCCTCTTAGAGTAGGCAGAGAACCTCAGAAACCTTTTACTCCCTCCTAGAGTAAAAACTTGAATCTGATGCTGATGAAAGTCTCCCAGAGACACTAAAAAACTAAGGAAGAAGCTTGACAAAGATGGTGGAAACCTTTCTTAGAGCAACCATTGTGAGTCCCTCATAATTTCACCTTAAAAGTATCTCTCTCTCTCTCTCTCAAAGCTCTCATCTCTTCCTTCTCTAAGCTCTCTCTTAGGTCAACCCAACAACGAAAGATTAACTCAAGGATAATATGAGAGCTTAAATAGAGATCCATCAAAAAAGCCAAAAGCTTTAATCTGGTGGCACTGATCATCCAGTACGATCATATGATCATTCTATACAATTAATTCAAAAATACCAATTCATCTAGTACAAATTGCATTGCCCTATACGATTAGCATAAGAGAAATACATGGATTATCCCAGACGATTAGAATATCATCATGGACTATTAGTATAAAACTAGTGAACATTATCTAATATGATACTCGATGACGCCTTATCATTCCATATAATTCTCTATCACCTAGTATGGAAGGGGTTAATTATCCTGGACGATTAGCTAAATAACTATGGTATTCATTTGGTATGATAGGTGATGATCCCTTATCATCCCATGCATGTTCTCTGTCATCAATGATTGCCCTATACGATCAGATCAAATCAAATTTTACCATAATTATTCTCCTAATCATAGGATTAACTTAAGCATGATTATCATATAATATCCAGGATAATGAGAATCATCCTGTACGATATGTATAAAATTTGAAAATTAAAATACTACCTAAATTATGATTAGATATTATTTTATATAATCTGAACTGATTGTCCCATACGATAAAGATTGTATAAAATAATTAGTTTAATCACTCTTAAATAATAATGAAGCCCTAATTTAGGTTTTTTTTTTAACTAATTGTCTAATATGATAGAAATAGTCTTATATGATTAGGTTGAAAACTAAAAAAATTCTCTAACTCACCAACCCACTTCCTTGAGTGTGTGTCTATATAGGGTTACTTAGATTGGGATCCACATGACTTGACTCAAAAAGGTAAATAGTACATTAAAATTAAAATTATAAACATACTCAACCTAGTCTACCCGATCTTGAGCTGATTTATATTGCAAGTAAACTTATGGAACTAAAAGGTTAATAAGTAGGGAAAATAAAATAGATATGCAATAATAGCAATTATAAAAAAATAATAATATTTGTTATCATCAAAATCACAGTACTTGGGCTCAGATTTGTAACAATCTCTCTCTTTTTGAAAATGAGAAATATTGTTGTTAAAAATTTCAAAGCCCTTTGACATTCTTTGAAACTCCCCATTTGAGGATGAAATTATGAAATAAAGGAGATTAAAAAAAATTATTTTTTAAGGAAAATATAAAAAAAATAAACACTAAATAAGAACACTAAGTGGAAAAAAAACTAAACATTGAACTAGAAATGAACTTCATTAATATAGAATATATAGTTAATTAATAATAAACCACTATTTCCATTTTTACATCACAAAAAGGAGAAAATAATTGAAAAGTAAATGACATAAAGAAAAGATATCACAGAAGCAAATAATATCGCACACACATAGGAGCAACCAAAACAAATAAAAAAGAAGAAGCAAGCTAGAAAAAGGAACCACCATAATCAGGTGGAGGTGGTGGTGGTGGTGGCTGAAAGAAACTATGAATGGAAGTAAATTGCTCCCTAAATCAGGCCATTTCCTGCTCATATTGCTGTTGTTTTTGGGATATATAGGATTCAAAGCAAGGTAAGTCTTGGGCATGCTAGTGCATCTATGAGGCTACGTAGGAGTCAAACCTAGCCTCCCACTGGCCAAACCTCTCAGCAAGCTGATCTATCTGGGACTGCTGATGGATAGAGATAGGTGTAGGAATAGGTGCTATACCTTCCTCATGTTTATTTGCTTTTCGTTAACAAGATTAATGTTGAGATGCACTTTGAATGACATGGAATGAGGTATCAGAATAGAAGACTGGGAAATGATTCAGTGGTGTAAGAAATTTAAAGTTGTATTTGGATTCTATGACAAAATCTATGATGTTCCCAAAAGCAATATTGGGTATTCTCTTATGTTTGTGATCTATAATACAAGTCAAATTTGAAAGATAATGATGAAAGTTTATTAGGGATGTTAAACCCTTACGAAGAAGCCCAATGCTAACTAAGAGAGGGGGAGGGGGGGGGGGGGGGGGGGGTTTAATTGGTGTTTTAAAAATTCTTTCAATCAAAAACTCAAAACTGAAACCAAAATTCACCACAACGATAATCAAAGTGCGAAAAAAATAAATGTAGAAGAAAACAAAAGAATAAAAGGAATTATAGTGTTTCGGTCAACACGACGTTTATCCACTCCTTGGAGGCGCCCTCCGAGTACTGCACTAAACTCAGTGACTCTCATTTTGCTCCCACAGCAAGGCGGAGAAGCCCTTACAAAACCTCCGTTCCACTGACCCTGGTGCGGCAGAGAATCGACTCCTTTTGCTTCCTCCTGAAGCTGGCAGAGAACCTCGATCAATTGCTGAAGAAAACCTCCCTTTAGCCTCCAAGAATGAGGAACGATGATTGGAGAAGACACCTTGGACCCTTGCGTAGAGAAACCCTTATGAAACCCCCTCATAAGCTCCCCCTCATAAGTTCCTCTCTCTCTCTCCCTCTCTCTCCCTCTCTTCTAGGCTCTCTCAGGTTAAAACAGCAGCACAGGATACTTGTGCTTGAGAAAACACAAGTCCTTTAAATAGATTTTTAAGAACCTACTTTATCATCCAAGAAGATATTGTTATCGTCCTATACGATCAGTACAAATTAAGCTCGATCAGCTTGGACGACTTGGGACGATTAGAAGATTTTTTTATCCTATCGTCAAGGACAATAATATATCATCTTGTATGATTAGTAGAAATTAGGGAATATCATCCAGAACATCGCTCTAAATAGACGATGCACGATTTTGGTCATCTAGGAGAAATCAAGGTTTTTGAACTAATCATCCTGACCAATCTTGCGATCTTCTAAGACGATATGATCGTATAAATCAACCTTAATTACTTTCTTTAATCACCAAATCAATTTAGGCATAACTGAACCCCATCTTCTAGGCCGATGTCCTGGACGATGATTAAAAAATAAAACTTCCTAAATAGATCTGACAGTTGATTCTTTCTGATGTGAGCATATTGTCCAGGCCAATACAAATATTATCCAGGACAATATGCTTAATAACGACTGCCTTAACCAAGATGCCCTAATTAGAGTTTCTATTTTTGATCGATCGCCTAAGAAGATTTTAGGATCATCCCAAACGATGTTAGCAAAATAAAAAAACTCTAAGTAAGACAAAAAAAATTGTCTTAAGTGTGTATGTGTAGGGTTACTTAGCATCAGGCACCACAAAGATTATAATTGACTCAAGAAAGGAAAAATAATACATTACAAATAGACTCAAACCTAATCTACCCAATCTTAAGCTAGTTTAAGTTGCACTTGATCTTGTTGTCCTGAAATGTTAGTGGGTAAGGCAGTCATAGAAAAAATAGGAATCTTTGCTATCATCAAAATTCTAATTCATAAAATAAGATTTGCAACAATCTCTCCCTTTTTAATGATGAAAAACTAAAATTAATCTAAGCAATTCAAGACAATAAATTGGAAGCAGTGTAATCATAGAAAACATAACAGATTCAAGTATAACACACTACTCCACCTTTTGACATTTCAAAAAGGAGGAGGAAAACAGAACATAAATAAAGCAGAAACTAAAAACATTAAGTAAAAATGATAAAAATAAGATATGAAAAAGACATAAAAACAAATAAAAATAAAAGATTTTTTTATAAAGGCATAAAATATGACATAGTTTCTATGTGATTGATTTTAAATACTTACAAGTCAATGAGTTAACATCATCGGAATCCGAAAAGTTTGTAACACAACCGATCCTGTTATCCCTAACTTGAACTTCTCCCAGGGAAAAACGTCTTTTAAAAACAAATATCTAAATAAGAAAAATCAATTTGATAAGAAAAAGAAATCCATTCAAAACTTAGTTTCAGAAAAATATTTTATAACATAATATATCAAAGTAATTAGTTACGATCAAGAATCCCAAAATCAAGTTTTTGAAAAATTATCAAGTGACAAATGAATTCTTCTAAGATTTAAAATTTTTAAAAGGGAAGGAGCTTGTTTTTGATGGGCTCATTTTATGCCTCTTGTCAATTTGATTGGTGCTCTTTACGCATCTTATGATTTTGGCATCATTGGCCACTTTTTTTTCCAATTTGGTGACATTGCGCATCTTTTGATTTTGGTATCATTGACCATTTTTTTTTATTTAATTTTGCAAGCTAGGTCCTGTTTTCCAAAATTCTTAAAAACTCTCAGTTGTGATTATATCTTCCAGATATTAGAGAAGAAAAACTCACTCTCTAATATAAGAAAGAATGAATTACAAAATAGAATAAAATATCATATGATAAATGCAACGATAAGATTTCAAAAAATTTGAAGGTAAAATAAAGACTTTGAATATTATATATGTAAGATAGATTACTGTAGTAAGATTGAAAAGATTTCAATTGCATAGTCCAGTTGTTGATTTGAGATAGATTTTTGTTTGGAAAAGAAAATTACACCACTAAAAGAAGTTAGAGAAAAGGAAATAATTAACAGTATTTCCTTTTTTAACTAATAAAGAGATATAAAACATTGACTACAAATTTTCAAAAAACAAAACTAAGGTATAAAATATTAATTTCAGTGAAGATTATAAGAAAAAATTAAAGCAACAAAAACAAAAACAACAACAAAAATAAACATAAGTGAAAAAATAAACAACAGATAACAAATCAAAAATCAGTAGGAATCAAGTTCATGCATTTATGTCAATCATACCCAATTTGATCCTTAAAGTGCTGAAAGTGTCGATAGGCCAGTGGTTTAGTAAAGATGTCAGCCAGTTGATTCTTAGTTGCCATATGGTGTAACTCAATGTCTCCCTTGGTCATATAGTCTCTAATGAAGTGATGTCTTATGTCAATGTGCTCAGCCCTTGAATGTATTATAGGATTCTTAGAAATGCAAATGACACTAGTATTATCACAAAGGATTACGATTGTGCCTACAGGTAATCCTAAATTCAGAACTTGCTGCTTCAACTAAAGGACTTGGGCCACATAACTCCTTAAGGTAATGTATTCAGCTTCAGTAGTAGAAAGTGCAATAGAGTTTTATTTTCTACTAGACAATGAGACTAAAGACTGTCTTATAAAATAGTAAGTCCCAGAAGTGCTCTTTTTATCCATCCTACATCCTAAAAATTATAATTAGAATATCCAATGATCTCAAAAGAAGTTATGTGCATAGGGTACTAGATTCCTAAGTTTTAGGTCCCTAAAAGATATCTAAGAATTCTCTTAACTGCAATTAGGCTGGATTCCTTAGGATCAACTTGAAATCTAGCACAGAGATAAACACTAATATTATATCAGGTTGGCTAGCAGTTAAGTAAAATAGCGATCCTATCACCCCTTTGTACTTCTTTTGATCAATAAACTTTCTATTTAGGTCTTTATACAACTAAACACCTGGGGTCATGGGAGTATTAATTAGCTTGTCTTTATTTATTTCATATTTCTTCAAGACGTTCTTTATATATTTTGATTGATTTATAATGGTTCCATCATTTAATTGTCTTATGCTAAATATCAAAAAGTAGAACAACTCTCCCATCATACCCATCTCAAACTCCTTACTCATTATTTTAGAAAAATCATCACATAGCCTCTTATCAGAAGATCCAAAAAGTATATCATCGACATAGATCTAAATAATGAGTAAATCATCTCTTTCCTCAGAAAAGGGTGGTGTCTATGCTCCCCTTAACAAACTCCCTATCTAGTAAGAATGTGCTAAATCTCTCATACCAAGCTCTGGGTGCTTTCTTCAATCCATATAGAACCTTTTTTAATTTAAAAATAGTATTTGGAAATTGGGAACTCTCAAAACCTAGGGGTTGTTCTATAAACACATCCTCTTTTATTACCCCATTTAAAAAGGCACTCTTAACGTCCATTTGGAAAAGCTTAAATCTCTTATAACAGGCAAAGGCTAATAGCACTCTAATAGCTTATAATCTAACTACAAGGGCAAAGGTCTCCTCAAAATCTATCCCTTATATTTGGTTGTACCCCTTAGACACCAATCTTGCCTTATTCCTAACCACCATACAAGAATTATTCACCTTATTCTTAAAGACCCATTTGATTTCCACTACACTTTGTCCCTTTGGTCTTTCTACAAGCTCCCAAACATCAATCCTAATAAATTGGTTTAACTCCTCTTATATGGCTAAGATCCAAAACTCATTAGAAAGGGCTTAATTAATGTTTGTGGGTTCAATCATTGTGATAAAGGCAAAGTGGTTCACATTCTTTCTAAGTCCATGTCTAGTCCTAACTTCTTCAAAAGGGTCTCCTAAGATCAGTTCTTTAGGGTGACTCGAAGAGTATCTCTAATCTCTAAGCAAGGTGTGTATAGGTTCAATCCTTTCCTCCAAATCTTCATATTCTACTCCTTAGGTAATCTCACCTACACCTTTAGTGTTTTGGGGCTCTACCCTCTTCTCCAAGTTCTCACCTCCATTGATTTTCTCTTCAACATCATCTTCCTCCTCAACTAGAGACTTCCTAGGATTAGATTCATCAAATACTATATAAGTAGTCTCCTCCACTGCCAATGTCTTCTTATTAAATACCCTAAAAGACTTTCCACCAATAGAATATCATAAGAACACTCCATCAGATTTTGGGTCAAATTTTTCTCAGTGAGACTTCCCATTATTATAAATGAAAACCTTACAACCAAAGACATGGAGGTGGGAAAGATTGGATGTCCTACCCTTAAGGATCTCATAGGGTATCTTATCAAGTTTGGCTCTAACATTTACCCTATTTAACATATAACAAGCTGTGTTTACCGCTTTAGCCCAAAAGTATTTTGGAAGTGAATACTCAACAAGCATGGCTCTAGCGGCTTCAACTAAGGTTCGGTTCTTCTTTTTAGCTACCCCATTATGCTAAAGGGTCATAGGAGCTGAAAAGTTATGGATAATCCCCTTATCCTCACAAAAGTATCAAAATCTCTCATTTTTAAACTCCCCCCATCGTCACTATGGATGATCAAGATCTCACAACCTAACTTTTTCTGAATCAAAGTGAAGAAGGCTCTAAACTCATCAAAAGACTCATTCTTATGTGACAGAATTCTAATCCAAGTAAACCTCAATTAATCATTAATAATCACAAAACCATAGACTTTCCCTCCTAAGCTGGCAGTGCTAATGGGTCCAAACAAATCCATGTGAAGGACTTCTAAAGGTCTATAGGTGCTAATGTTCTTAATGGAGTGAAAAGTAGAGTGGACTTACTTTCCTAATTGGCATGCATAAAAAAGGTGGTCTTTTAAAAATTTAAGCTTGGGGACACCTCTAACTAGATCTTTTTGGGTCACTTTCCTAAGGGTTTTCTACTGACATGACATAATTTGTTGTGCCACAATCAAAAATCATTAATAATAGTTTTTAAGAAAAATAAAGTAGCACATTTAATATTATTTAAATAAGGCATGTAAACATTATTGATCCTCTTTCCCTGTAAAATAGTATTATTATTTAAGCTTATGATGCAAGTGTTTAGCCAAAACTTTATGATGAAGCCTTTATCGCATAACTGATTGATGTTGAGCAAGATGTGTTTCAGTCTATCTACAAGCAAAATATTTTCAATCAAAAGATTCTTTGAGTTTCCAATTATACCTGCGCCCACCACTTTCTTGGTGGTGTTATCTCCAAGAGTGACCTTGCCTCCAGCCCTGGCCTCCAGCGAAACAAATTGATTAGCATCTCCAGTCAGGTGTTATGAGAATCCGCTGTCTATGTACCACATGCTCTCACGAGAATTTTTGTGAGAGTTAGCCTGCAAAAATCCTCAAATGTCAGATTTAATAACCCAAACATATTTGGGTCCTTTCTTATGGAAAGTAGTGTGCAATGCATGTTTGTTATGTTGTGAATCATATAATTTGGGTCTCTACACCCAATATGTACTACAGTGAATGGTGCAAGTGTGTGTAATATGTCCTAACATGTCACATGAAAAACATCTAACATCAAGAAAAGGATGTATTAATCTACTAATATGATGATGCTTCTTTTTATGTGAAACATGCAATGATTTATTTTTAGAAGCTTTGAGGTTTATTAACTCTTTTTCTAACTTAGTATGGGATGACTTTACAGAATTATGTGCATAAGATAATTTATTATGCTTTTTGTTTAATGCATCAAATTCATCAAGTAAAGACATGTTATTGCTATCAATTTGGGAATGATCTTTTAATAAGATTTCATGATCTTTTTGTAAATTCAAAAATTCCAATTTCAAGCTAGCATGCATTTTCTTAAGTTTTTTATATGATGCATGAATTTTCTTAGAAATTTTAACTAATTGATCATATGTTGGCTCACATACCTCTTATTTATTAGATTGTTCATGTTGATTATCGACCATTAAACATAAGTTAGTAGTTTCCTCCTTTGCTTCAGTCTCAGAGGAGTTAGATGCAGAATCTGTCCAGAAAGCTTTTTGGGATCGCTTCTTATCCTTCCTATATTTGAGTTTCTTCTCTTCCTTCTCCTTGCATGGCTGCTCCTTAAGAGTTAGACAATTAGCTTTAATATGTCTAGGCTTCCTGTATTCAAAGCAAACAACATCAGAAGAACTTTTATAATTTTTACTATCTTTAACTCTTTTCCAATTCTGATGGTCTTTTTGCTTCTTCCTTAAAATGCTTTTGAATTGTCTAGTGATGAAGGCAACATCATCATTCTCAGATCCGGAAGAATCAGTGTTCGTGTTGTTGGCCTTTAGTGCCATAATTTTCTCCTTCTTTTTCTCACCTGCATTAAGATTTATTTGATTCACTCCTTGCTCGTACGCAATGAGTGATCCAAGTTATCAATTAAATAAGTGTTTAAATCTTTAGATTCAATAATTACAGTGATCTTAGCATCAAAAGAAGAAAGCAAACATCTTAAAATTTTATTTACTTTTCATAGTTTGTGAGTTCTCTTCCTTAAGCATGCAAATAGGTAATGATTTGAGTAAACCTTATATATATTTCAGAAATTGATTCAGAAGGTTTCAAACAAAAAAGTTCGTAATCATGCAACAAAATATTTAATCGAGATTGCTTAACTTTCTTAGTTCCTTCATAAGTAATACACAATTTATCCCAAATCTCTTTACCAGTAGTGCAAGTTGAAACACGCATATAATCTTCAGATTTTAAAGCACAAAAAAAATAATTCAAACATTTTACATTAAGTTGAGCAAAATCCCTATCATCAAGAGTCAATTCAGTAAAAGAATGTGGAATAGTAGCACCATTAAGTTTACCAGTCAGAGGTGTATAAAACCATCCTTAACAAGCATCCAAATGTGATAGTCAATTGATTGCAAAAACATAGACATGCAAGTTTTCTAAAAATCAAAAGGAATATTATCAAACAAAGGTGGTCAAGTAATAGAATACCCTTCCGCAGTATTACGATTACCGGAGTTAGCCATGGATCAAAATTTAAAAAGTTTTCAAACTTATTTTTATGAATCAGGTCTGATACCACTTGAAAGTTTGTTACAGATGTTAAGCCCTTTTGAATAAGCCTGAGGCTAACCAAAAGGGGGCTGAATTAATGTTTTAAAAATTCTTTCAATCAAAAACTTAAAACTTAAATCAAAATTCACCATAATGATAATCAAAGTGCAGAAAAATTAAATGCGGAAGAAAATAAAAGAACATAAAGAATTATAGTGGTTCGATCAACACGACCTACGTCTACTCCCCAGAGGCGCTCTCTAAGTATTGCACTAAACCCAGTGACTCTCCTTTTGCTTCCACGCTAAGGCGGGGAAGCCCTTACCAAACCTCCTTTCCACTGACCCTGGTGCGGTAGAGAACCGACTCCTTTTGCTTCCTCCTGAAGCTGGCAGAGAACCTCGATCAATTACTGAAGAAGACCCCCTTGAGCCTCCAAGAATGAGGAACGATTATTGGAGAAGACACCTTGGACCCTTGCTTGGAGCAACCTTGTGAAATCCCCTCATAAGCTCCCCTTCACAAGTTCCTCCCTCTCTCTCCCTCTCCTCTAGGCTCTCTCAGGTCAAGACACCAGTAAAGGATACTTGTGCTTAAGAAAACATGAGTCCTTTAAATAGATTTCAAGAATCAACTTTATCGTCCAAGATGATATTACTATCATCCTGTACGATCAGTATAAATTAAGCTCAATCTGCCTAGATGACTTGGGACGATTAGAATATTTTTTAATCCTATCATCTAGCACGATAATATATCATCCTGTATTATTAGTACAAATCAGGGAATATTTTCCAGAACATCACTTTGAATAGATGATGTATAATTTTGGTCGTCCATAAGCAATCAAGGTTTTTGAACTGATCGTCCTGGCCGATCCTACGATCGTCCAGGATGATATGACCGTATCAATCAACCTTAATTACTTTTCTTAATCACCAGATCAATTTAGACATAACTGAACCCCATTGTCCAAACCGATATCCTGGACGATGACTAAGAAATAAATCTTCCTAAATAGATCTTGTGGCTGATTCTTTTTTATTTGAGCATATCATACCGGCCGATACAAATATCATCCAGGACGATATGCTTAATGACAGTTGCGTTAACCAGGATGCCCTAATTAGGGTTTATATTTTGACCAATTGTAATGATTTTAGAATCATCCCGGCCGATGTTAGTAAAATCAGAAAACTCTAAGTCAGACAGAAAAAAATGTCCCAAGTGTGTGTGTGTGTGCAGGGTTACTTAGCATCAGGCACCACAAATATTACAATTAACTAAAGAAAGAGAAAAATATATATTATAAATTTCCTCACACCTAATTTACCCAATCTTGAGCTGGCTTGAGTTGCACTTGATCTTGTTAACTTGAAGTGTTAGTGGGCAAGGCAGTCATAAAAAAATAGGAATGTTTGCTATCATTAAAATTCTAATTCATAAAACCAGATTTGCAACAAATGAATTAAAAGATCAATTGCATTAATATCTATTTGAGCCATTATGAAGTAAGCTACAAGAGAAAGAATATGAGTAATATTGAGTCAATCACCAGCTTTAGGAATGATAGAGTTTTTAAGTATGTATTGGATAATGCGGGCATCCTAAATTAGAGTGCTAACTTGAGTAATGTGGAAGTTACTATTGGATTCCCTAAGGATGGTGCTGATAGGGGACCAAACAAACTCATAGTTTGTAGCTAAAGTATGAATTTTTTCACCAGTTTGGGATAGGTGTAGAAAATCATGAATGTCTTGGTAGGTAATTTCTATTGGATGCCTATTAACAACGGATTGGAGGGAAATACCCTCACTATTCAGTCTAAGGCTTACAAAAAACTCAAAAAGTAGTTTAGAATAGAATGGATAAGTAAGAGTAAGAATGAAGGTCAGAGTGGTATGAGCAAATATATTTAGTAGTTAAAAATAATTGTCCTCCTATTTGATGATTTTGGAGGGAGTGATTTTGTCACCTTATATCTATTGTAGGAATCTTCTTCAGTTGCCTTAGTAAATATTTGATCAACCTGATGGCGGGAGGAACTTCCAATAATTGATCAAGACTGCTTGCCTCCAGCCATTGTAAAGATCTAGATCTTAAATGAGAGGGAAGAAGTATTGGAAAGATTTTAGTGAAGAAGAAAGGTTGAATTTGGGCTGTTTATATAGAATCAGTCGGATTGTATAGTCAATCATGAGATCTTCCAGGACAATCAGGTGTAATTAATTCATCCAGAAGATTAGTCAAAACGTTGGTCATATCATCCAAGATGATAAGATATAGTACGGGACAATTAGACATAGGGCGAACATCCCGAGAACTTGGTCTGTATGATCATTAACAAGCTATATCATACAGTATAAACATGTGGATTTTTAGGACGATGTGTTATTAAGAATCATACCAACTGTATTGAAATCATTCAACCATTTTTGCTATATAGATCGTACAAGATGAAATTACAATTATCTAGTACGATCACCAATAATTGATTCAGATCAACTGTTAGATGTGTAGTGATCAGTAATGAGAATTTTTATAAAGATTATAGAGGACAGTGTGGATCATTCTAAATGATGTGAGAAAAAATTAAAAAATATAGGAGTTGGAATTTGATAATCATGAGGGTTTCAAAACAAAAATAAATATATAAAAAAAACATAAAATAAAATAAAAATAAGACAAAACTAATCACAAATCAAAATCATTTTTTTTAATCGATCAAGTCTAATAAATGAAAATTTTCCCTTATAAATAGGTTAAAAATTAGTAAGAGATGAATCGACAATACTAAAATCTAGAAAGGGTAGAAAATTGATCTTGTTAATCCTAACTCAGACTCCCTACAAGAAAAAAATTCCTTTTTAAACAAAAATTAAATTAAAAAAATAAATTATATAGGAAAAGTTTTCTTTTCAAGAATAGTTTCTGAAAAATATATGATAAAATAATATTGCAAAGTAATCAACCAAAAATTATGATTTTCAAATTCAAGTGTTTAAAGATATCAAGTGGCACATGGATTCCTCTAAGATTTAAAGATTTGAAAGAGAAGGAAGCTTATTTCTTTGTGGGCTTATTTTTTGCTTCTTTTTTAATTATTTGGCACACTTTATGTATCTTTTGATTTTTGATATACTTTGAGTATCTTACAATTATTTATCGGTCATTGTGCATCTTTTCAATTTTGAGCTCATTTTATGCCTCTTGTCATATTTGCTAGATTGATTCTTTTCAAAAACTTTAAAGACTCTTAGTTGTGAGATTATCTTTCAGATATAAGAGAAGAAAAACAACTCTCTAATATAAGAAAGAGTAAATCACAAAATAGAATCATATCCATATGATAAATATAATAACTTGATTAAGAAAACTTTGAATGTGATTCATTGACTTGGAATATTATTCATATGAGATATATTACTGTAGGAGAAAAAAATAGATCTCTATTTCAAAGTCCAACTTTGAATTTGAAATATATTTTGTTTTAAAAAGAAAATTCACCACTAAAGGAGTTACAGGAAGAGTGACAATCATCTAATTTTCTTCTTTAACTATGTTAGGGGAGTTAACTATTTCTTACATATTTTTAAAACCAAAAAAAAGGAAAAAAAATGTCATTTGAGAATACAATATTAGAAGAGATCAATAATCTGATTCTTTTAAAAACCCCGAAGGAAAAAAAAAAAACAAAAAATTAAAAATAAAAACATAAACACATAAAATGAAAGAAACATACAAATAAAACAAAAACAAAAACAAAAAAAGGAAATATAAAGCATCAATTTCAAGAATAAATTTCTATTACACCTAATCTAGTTTTTAAGGTGCTGAAGGTTTCAAAGGCCATTGGTTTTGTAAAGATATGAGCAAGTTGGTTTTCAATGGCTATATGGTGTAGCTCTATGTCTCCTTTGGTAACATAATACCTAATGAAGTGGTGTCTTATGTCAATGTGTTTAATTCTGGAGTATTGGATTAGATTCTTTGAAATGTAGATGGAACTAGTGTTATCACATAAAATTGGAATTTTACATACAGGTAGTCCTAAATTAGGAATTTATTACTTTAACCAAAGGACATGGGCCACATAACTTCCCAAGGATATGTATTGAGCTTCAATAATAGATGGGGCAACTGAGTTCTATTTTCTACTAGACGACTAAGGATTATTCTTTTAATTTATGTGTTTCGAAAGTGCTTTTTCTATCAACTCAGCATCCTACAAAATCTAAATAAGAATATCCTATGATTTCAAAGGAGATGTTATTCCTAAGATATCATATTCCTAAGTTTGTGGTTCCTAAAAGATATATAAGAATTCTCTTAATAACAGTCAAGTGGGACACTTTTGGATCAATCTGACATCTATGGCAGAGACAAACACTAAACATAATTTCAAGTTTTCTAGCAGTTAAGTAAAGAAGTGATCTTATTATTCCTCTGTATTTGTTTTAATCAAAAGATTTTCCATTAAAATATTTATCTAAATAAATAGTGGAACTCATGAGAGTGTTGAATGGCTTGGTTTTATACATTTCATATTTCTTATGGATATCTTTAATATATTTTGATTGACTAAGGAAAGTTTTATCATCCTTCTACCTTATGCTAAATCTTAGAGAGTAGGCCAGTTTTCCCATCACACTCATCTCAATTTTGTTACTCATTATTTTTGAAAACTCATCTTAAAGTATTTTATCAAAGGTTCCAAATAAAATATCATCAACATAAATTTAAATAATTAGTAGTTCATCTCCTACCTTTTTTATAAATAGGGTGGGGTCTACGCTCCCCTTAACAAAGGTTCTTTTTAGTAGGAATTTTCTTAGCATTTCATACCTTACCCTGGGTGCTTGTTTTAGTCCATATAATGCCTTTTTTAATTTAAACATATGTCTAGGAAATTATGAATTTTTAAAGCCAATAGGTTTTTTAACATACACATCTTCTTTTGTCACTCTATTCAGAAAGGCACTTTTGACATCTATTTGGTAAATTTTAAATCTCTTAAAGCAAACAAAGGCTAGTAGCACCATAATGGCTTCCAATATACCTACTGGGGAAAAATTCTCTCAAAATTATTTCTTTCTACCTGATTGTACCCCAGCCATTAATCTTGCTTTGTTTCTCATCACTCCACCAGAATCTTTCATTTTGTTTTTGAAAACCTATTTAGTTTCAACCACACTCTAGTCCTTAGGTCTTTCAAAAAGTTTCCAAACACCATTCCTCACAACTTTATTTAACTCTTCTTGTATGGCTATGATCCAGAATTCATCAGATATTGCTTGATTTATATTGGTGGGTTTAATCATTAAAATGAAGGTAGAGTGCTTTACGTTTTTTTCTAAGTCCATGCCTTCTTCTAACACCTTTAGATGGATCTCCTAAGATCAGTTATTTAGGATGACCTCAAAAAATATTTCCATTCTCTAGGAAGTATTTTTTTAGGTTTTACCATTTCCTCCAGATTTAAAAATTTTAATCTTTGGGTAATTTCTACAACCTCTTCTTCTTATACCCTAGAACCTCCAGAACTATCATATTCAAAAAATATAATATGAGTGGTCTCCTTTACTACTAATATTCTTTTACTGAAATCTCTATAGAATTTCCCAACAATTGAGTAACTTAGGAACACTCTTTCATCATTTTTGGGTTTAAAGTTTCCTAGTATAGATTTCTTATTATTCAAAATGAGCATTGTACATCTAAAGAGATAAAGGTGAGAGTGGTTAGGTGTCCTACCCTTAAGAATTTCATTGGGTGTCTTGTTCAACTTTAATCTAACATTTACTTTATTCAGAACATAATAGGATGTATTCTCTACTTTTATCCAAAAAAATTTAGAAAGTGAGTATTTAGCTAACATGGCTCTAGTGGCTTCTTCCACGATCCTGTTCATTCCTTCAATAACCCTATTTTGTTGAGGGGTTCAAGGAGCTAAAAAATTTACCATTCTCAAATTCTCCATCATGATTACTATAAAATGTCAGAATTTCATAATCCAGCTTACTCTGAATTTAAATAGAGAATAATCTAAATTCCTTAAATGATCAACTTTTATGAGATAAGAATCTAACCAAAGTAAACATTGAATAATCATCAACAATTACATACCCAAATATTTTTCCTCCTAGGCTTGCAGTGCTAACATGCCCGGCCCAAAGAGGTCCATGTGAAGAACTTCTAGGGTTTGCTAGTGTTAATGTCTTTGATTGAGTGAAAGGAGGATTTTAACTTATTTCCCAAATTAATAGGCATCACAAAAGTGGTCCTTAGTGAACTCTAGTTTGCGAATTCTTCTCACTAAGTCATTTTGGATAATTTTCCTATAGTTTTTCATGCATACATGACACAATCCTCTATATCATAACCAAGGTTCATTAAAAAAAAAAAAAACTTAGGCAAAAAAAGCAGTAGGTTTAATATAGTTTAAATCAAGCGTATAAACATTACTACTTTTATTTTCTTACAATATAGTGTTTTCATTTAAGATAATCATGCAGCTGGAAGGCAAAAATTTAATATTAAATCCTTTATTAAAAAGTTGGCTTATGCTAAACAGGTTAAGTTTCAAGCCATCTACAAGTAAAATATTTTTAATAATGAATTTTTTGAGTTGTCAATTATACCGGATGCCATAACGCTCCTACTGGTGTTATCTCCAAGCATTACCTTGCCTTCTGCCTGTCCTCTGCCGAAATAAATTGATTTGCATCTCTAGATATATGCCTTAAATATTTGCTGCCCTGGTAGCACATGCTCTCATATGGCCTTTTGTGAGAGCATTCCTATAAAATCATCAGATGTTAGATTTAAGAACCCAAGCAAGTTTGAGTTCCATCTTATGGAAAGAAGAATGAAATGCATACATGATATGTTATAAATTTTGAAATTTTTGTCTCCACATCAAATGTGTTCTACAGTGAATCATGCAAGTGTGGGAGATATGTCCTAGCAAGCTATAAGTAAAATATTTAACATAAGGAAAAGAGTTTACTAATCTATTTGGGTTAGGGGTTATCTTCCTGGTTTTCGATGATGCATGCGTTCATGAAGATTAATGAAATTCTTCAAATGAAAGCGGTTGTTTATTAATTTCTAATGCAATGAATTTTATTCTTAGAGACTCATTAGCTTATTTATAACTTGAAACTTCTAATTTTAATGCATGATCACTACTATCTAATTGACATGCAAGAGTTTTTAATTCCATGAATATATTTTCTAATTCAACTTATGGTTTTTTTAAGGAACCATGCTCAGCAGTTAATTCATAATGCTTCTTGTTTAAAATGTCAAATTCATCCAACAAAGCAATGTGATTACTATCAAGAGTGGAATGATCTTTCCTTAGAAATTTATGCCCTTTTTACACAAGTGAAAAATCAGATTTAAGGCTAGTATGTGATTTTTTAAGCTTCCTTCATGCAGTATGAATTTTTCAAAAACATCAAATAAAAGATCATAGGTAAGCTCACATAACTCCTCTTGATCGGAGTGATCAAGATAATCATCTTCCATTAAGCACAAGTTGGTTACCTCTTCTTCTTCTTTATTTTAAGAAGAGTTTGATGCTGAGTATTCCCAAAAAGCTTTTTGAGCCATTTGCTTTCCATTCTTGAATTTAGCTTTTTCTTCACCATTCTGCTTACTTGGGTGGGCTTTAAGAGTTGGGCAATCAGACATTAGATGCCCTAGCTTACTGCATTCAAAGTATATAACATCAAAAGGAATTTTAGAATTTTTACCTTTCTTACCTTTATTCCAATACTGATGTAGTTATTTTCTTTTCTTTAAAAAGCTCTTAAACTACCAAGTTATTAAGTGCAATGTTATCATCATTTTATCTAGAATAGTCTCTATTAGAGTTATTAACCTTTAACGCTACACTTTTTTATTTTATCTTTTCACTTGCAAAAAGTTTCCTTTGACTCACTCCTTATTTATAGGCAATGAGTGACTCACGTAAGTTACCAATAAAATAAACATTCATATCTTTAGATTCAGTAATGATAATTACTTTTTCATCATAAGAAGAAGTTAAACAATGAAAATTTTTTTTAACTTTTTCTTATTTTGTAAGTTCTCTTCCTAAGGCATGCAGGGAAGTAACAATATAAGTAAACTAGTATACATTTCCTAAATAGATTTACTAGGTTTCATGCAGTGAAGTTCATAATCATAAAGAAGAATGTTTATACTAGATTATTTCACTTCCTTTATTCCTACGTATATTATGCAGAGTTTATCCTAAATCACTTTACAAGTAGGGGAAGTGAAAACAACATATAGTCTTTAGATTTTAAAGCATAAAAAAATAGTTCAAGCATTTGGCATTCAGTTAGGCTAAATCTATATCATATGTAGTCCATTCAAAAAAAAGAATTTTCAATTTTAGCACCATTTAATAAACATGAAGCTGTAGAGTAAACATCTTGACCTAGCATTCACATGCGATAATCAATTGATTGTAAAAATATTAACATACAAGTTTTCCAAAAAATGAATGGAATATTATCCAATAGAGGCGATCTTTTGATTGTATATCCTTATGTAGAATAATGATTACCTAAGCCATAAATCTTTTTTTTATTTTTTTCAGTTTACTAAAACATAATTTATGAATCTGACTCTAACAGTAATTAAAAGTTTGTGAGGATAATTAAGCCTTTATTAACTAGCCCAAGGATAACTAAGAGGGATGGTATAAATTGGTATTTTTAAAAATTTCCTAAGGCAAAAAGAAAATCT
This sequence comes from Dendrobium huoshanense, assembly GCA_016618105.1. NCBI lineage: Eukaryota > Viridiplantae > Streptophyta > Magnoliopsida > Asparagales > Orchidaceae > Dendrobium > Dendrobium huoshanense. Next base: position 24,023,363 of record CM028357.1, read on the forward strand.
TTTTGAAATAGTTTAAAATATTTTAAAATAAATATTTTATTTGGAAGCAACACTAATTTTACAATAACAAAAATAAAAGATTTCAAGCATAAAACAAATGATAGAATAATGTGTAAATTAAATGTAAAAAAGTAAATAGAAAGAACATACTAGAATTATAGTGGTTCAGTTAACTTGACCTACATCTACTCCCCAATAACCTCCTTTCCAGGTATTGCGCTAAAAGTAATCTCTCCTTTTTCCCTTAAAGCAAGGAAAAAAACCTCTTACAAAATCTTTTCACCGACCCAGTGAGGCAAGGTACCATGAATCCTCTTACTCCATGTTGGAGTAGGAAGAGAACCTAGAAATCTTTTTACTCCATCCTAGAGTAAGCTGAGAACCTTGGAATCATTTTACACCCTCCTAGAGTAAGCATAGAACCTTAAAATCTTTTTACTCCCTCCTAGAGTAAGTAAAGAACCATAAAATCCTTTTTCTCCCTCCTAGAATAGGTAGAGATCCTTGGATCTGATTCTATTGAAAGTCTACCCAGGGCCACCAACGAACTAAGGAAGAAGCATGAAAAAAATGGTAGAAACCTTGCATAGAGCAACCTTTGTGAATCCCACAAAATCCCCCCTCACAAGGATCTTCCTCTCTCAAAACTCTCCTCTCTTCCTTCTCTAAGATCTCTATCAAGTCAACCCAATAACAAAAGATAAACTCAAGGATTATTATGAGAGCTTAAATCGAGAACCATAAAAATGCCCTAATTTTTATTTTGGTAGCACTGGTTGTCTAGTACGATCATACGATCATCCAAGATAATTAATTCAAAAATATCAATTCAACTATTATGAATTGTATTTCCCTATACAATTAGTTCAAGAGAAATAAACATATTATCTCAGATGATTAGAATATCATCCTAAATGATTAGTATAAAACTAATGAACTTCATCTAGTATGATACTCGGCAATGCATTAACATCCCATATTATTCTCTACCATCTAGTATGAAAGGGGTCAATCATCCTGGATGATTAGTTAAAAAACTATGAAATTCATTTGGTACAATAGGTGGTGATCCCTTATCATCCCATGCATGTTCTTATTCATCCACCATCATCCTATACGATAAAAACAAATCAAATTTTACCATAATTGTTCTCCTAATCACAGCATTAATTTAGGCATGATTGTTATCTATCATCAAAGATGATGAGGATCATCCTGTATATTATGTGCAAAATTTGAAAATTAAAATATTACCTAAATTATAATTGGCGGCTCTTTTTCACAATCTGAACTGATTATCCTATATAATAAAGATCATATAATATGATTAGCTTAATCAATTTTAACTAATAGGGATGCCCTAATTTTGGTTTTCTATTTTTTAACTGATTGTCCAGTACAAAAGAAATTGACCTGCACGATTAGGTCAAAAAATAAAAATTTCTCTAGCTCACCAACCCACTCCCTTAAGTGTGTGTGTGCGTGTGTGTGTAAGGCTACCTATCTTGGGGTCTATAAGATACATGTCTTGACTCAAGAAAGGTAAAAAGTACATTAAAATTAAAATTACAAATAGACTGAACCCTAGTCTACCCGATCTTGAGCTGATTTGCATTGCAAGTGAACCTGTGGACCTAAATAGTTAGTAAGCAGGGCAAACAAAATATATATGCATTAATAGCAATAGTAAAAAAAAAATATTTATTATCATCAAAATCATAGTACTTAGGCCTAGATTTGCAACAAAAGAGTTTCTTATACAATTATAAGCTAGTCCCTCTAAAAGATTATATCTTAAAATTTCTTAGCCTCCCTTAGTCTTTACTCTCAAAGAACACTGAGGAAATACACTGAAATATTCTAAATTAGACTTTCGAAACTAAACTATATAAATAATAGATCTGACTTCTATTTATAGTAAGAACATGATTGGACTTGAGCACTACGATGTTGGATATGATGGCCTTGCTACAGTGGAAAATGAATTAGTGTCTTGGACTATAACGTTTTCTCTGCTAAACTGATGGGTGATATTGCATGGTTATAGCCTGAATAAGTGCATCTCTTTGCTAAGTAGGTACAACTCATAAAAATTTTAACTTCTCTACTGTGGCATTGTGAAATGCGAGTGCTACACAGCTTGGAATGACTTTCTAGCACTGTTGCGTTAGAAAGGATGATGCTCATGCATTAAATTTTCCCTAGACACTCAATACTATGGTGTTGACTTTGGGCATAGTAAAGCCCTATTGCAATCGACACTAACGTCTATGACACAACGTCACTTGCAAATAGAGAAGGTCGGCACCGCAATGTTGAAATCGGTGCTACGTAGTGGATTGATATAGTGTTGTGGCATTAATCTTGTTTTCACTGTGGTGTTGTCAAAATCTTATAAATTTTTCTTTCCTCTGCACAATTTTTACATCAAAATAACTAAAATGACACATTTTCACTATATATATATACAATTTATACTTATCAAATTTATAATATACATTTTTTATATAATATACAATTTATACTTATCAAATTCCCCCTAGTATAAACTCTTATTTGTTCTTATGCAACACCTGCATTCAATGCTCGATCACCTTAATAGCTAAAATAAAAAAGATAATTGAAAGTTACTAAAATATAGGATTATACAACATTATCTAGAAGTAATTTGGAATGAAAAAGTTATAATTCAAATTTAAAAAAGATATAACATTTATCCTAATCATTCATTCTTATTATTGCTTGTTTACAAATTTATATATTATCTTTAAAAATATAAGATTGAATTTTGAATATATTATGAATAATGAAGTCTAGGGATTTGCTACTTATAGTTTAAATATTGAGTTCATGAGTGCACCAACACATGTACTAGATTATTTATTTTATCCTTTTTTTTATTTACATAATAGGATACAATTAAAACAAGCTACAATTGATTCCAATTTTTTAATGTACTTATCTTTTTCATGTTGAACTATTTTATATTTTTATTTTTTCATATTTTTCTTTTTTTTTTTCTTTTAGTTTGTGATGTACATACCTAATGATTTTTAATATCAATTTTTATTTTTCTTCTTTTGTAATTCTTTTGTGTTACTTTAAGGATTAAATAAATTTCTAAGATACATTTTCAAGTTTAATTATGATTTCACTGGTTTAAGCTACTTGTATCGAATCCTTAAATTTTCTTATTTATTTTCATTTTTGTTATCAATATCAGTTAATGTATAGTTTCTTTTTTCAAATATAATTTTATAACTTAAATGATCTAGATTAGTTTAGTGTTAGGTTTTTAAAGTAGGAATTATTATGTAATATTTATTCAAACTTTAATATAAGGTTTTATTATTATCCAAAATTTACATAATTTTTTATTTTAATTTTATTTAGCCTAAATAAGGAAATCAAGCATATTAATTATATAGAATAATATTCAATAATTTAAACATAAGAAAATTTAATAAGATGTAAAATAACATAAAATGTACACATGGTACTACAAATAATTGAAAATAACTAACATATGTGGGTTGCCTCCCATCAACACTAACTTTATATTCTTCTACGAGATTAAACATCAAACCAAAGTGGGTTACCTTACATCAGTGTTAAGTTTATAGTTTTCAGCTATACTTGCCTAGATTTATCAATTTGGTTGTGGTATATCATTACCACTCTTCATGTGGTTTCCACTTAATTCTTTTCCTTTATATTTGGGGTTAACTTCAGTATTACTAGGAAGAGACCCAAGAGGTCAACTACCAAAAAAAAATTGGATGTTATCCTAATTAAGTTCCCAAATTTTTAATTGAAGTAGTTTTACTTTGCAGATGAGTTCCAAATTGAATCATTACTTCTTCCAAAGGTGACTTTCTATTCTCATACTGATTATTTTGATTAAATCCTGGAGGATAAGAAGGTTTAGGATTCCCAGCTAGTTGTTAAGGATTATTTCAATTTTCTTCTTGATTAGAATGGCCTATGTTTATTGATTATTTTCACTAACATTATTTGACCAACAAAAATTGAAATAATTTCTCCTACCTGGATTGTATGTATTAGAATAAGGATTATTTTATCTTCCATTACATTTATTTTTTAATCCCTAAAATACTACTATCCTCAATAATATTTAAGTGAGGCTCTTTAAATTGTATAGATGTTACCTCTAATAGTATATAATTTCTTTGAAATAGACATAACCTGAGAAGTAAGAATTGACAGTATCAAATTCATAAATTCTAGCTATTCTCTTAGGACTTACTCTATCAACAAGTCATTGAAAATTATTAGTATCCATTTCCTCAATCAATTCATAAGCATCCTAAAATATTAAAATGTTTATGATCCTTCAAGTGTAGAATCTATGACCACTACATGAAACTATGGTTCTTATGGAAAGAAAAAATTCATCGTAAAGCAAGCCGAATATGTCATAAATTTTAATTTGTGGTGTATTAAATTTTGATAATAAAAGTTACATCGCAAAAGTATTTGTGATAGAAGGGATTCATCACAAATAATTTGTGATGGATTTGCAACGGAATTAAATTGAAGAAAATATAACAAAACATAACAAATGTTATCACAAATTATGATAAATTGTTTATGGATAATACACCATAATTTGTGGTCGAAATGTCATTGTAAATTGTGGTAAAAGTTTTTGCCACAATTTACGATGGATCATTTCGTCCGAAAATACAATATTTTTTCATCATTTAAACATTTTGTGGCAAAATTTCCACCATAAATCATCTTGAAACCTATAATATAATAAAAAATTGCTCCTATAGTTAGTTATTGAGCTTCTCAACAATAACAATCTAAGCAGTTTAAAATCAACTATTAATATTGTCAATATTTCAACGAATAATGCTAAAATAAACATTAAAAATACAATTTTGTACAATCACATTCTAACTACTCAAATAGACAATAAAATTCCATTGAGTTCTATAATTACTATAACACTATTAAAGTATCAATAGTTCTTCTACATCAAAAAAATAAAATGCATAAAAAAACCCCTACATGGGCAATCTAAGTAAAATTTGTATCTTTATTCTCCTGTTCGGTTGAAGTAAGAATAGACTGATTTTTTTCCAATCTTCTCTTTTAATCTTTGAAGCTAATCTAGTATCTGAATGTTAATGTCCTCTTGTGTTTTTTTGGATATTTTCTAGCTCTACTGTTAAGTTAACAACCTGTTGGCTATACAAACTCTCCTAACTTTTAGTAAAGTTGCTGGAGGTAGAAGAGGAATATCCCTCCTATGTGTAAATGTTCTAGTATAATCCATTTATTTGTTCCTTCTACATTCTATTTACCACTTGCGATTAAGTGCGATAATTACAAATATCTCTACAACCCCTAGAGTACCATTCTCCTACTGCAGCCTAGCTTTCTCAAAGTTGTGTGTACTCATCCTACAAAATATAACACATGATAAATTATCATATAATCATCACTTAAAATATTTCTATAAGTATTGTCACCTTCTATACATACATATGTCCTCCTCGCTCGCTCATCCACCCACTTCTTATCCTCCAACCACTTGTGAATGTGACTGTGTAAATGAACTACAATGGGTTATCTACTAAGCATCTTATTCTATAATATACTTAGATTAGCATGTATAATAAAAAATTAATAAAATTTCTTAAAATTCTTATCAATCATAATCTTTACTAAGTGTGTAGAATTGAGCCCCTAATATGAAGGGAGATACTTAGGCCCTTGAGAATATGGTGGGGGGTTGTATATATAAAAGGAAGTCATTTGTATAGGGACTGGTGATGGAAATCGGGGGTCTAGGGAATAAAACTGAGGACTCCCTTGAGGTGGAGTAGGCAAGGGGTGGCTAGGTTGGGTATAAGCTGCATGCTATTAAGAGGACGTCCCCTAAGTACCTCCACCCCTACCTATTTATCAACTTTTATTCTTTTTATGCCTAAAAATGTTTGTAATCGACCTCCTAGGGTGCTCATAACCTCCAAAATTTATTTGTTAAAAATAAAAGAAATAATTTTCTATAACTGATATATTTATAAAAATACAAAAAATAAGGTTATAAAAAGTAGTAACTATTATGAAATAATAAAAAAAGGAAGTGATGTATGTACTTTAATATGTCATAAAAAAATTTGCTAAGTGATTCACATTTACCTCCTAACTAGTAATCATAAGGTGATTCACTTCCATTTGACAAGACCACATCCCCATTACTAGCATCTTTAATGTTTTGTTTAATATCTAATTCTACTTCCTCTAATTGCAACTCGATCTCATTACCTAAAATTTAATCAGCTACATCATTAGCACACTATTTAAAGTTTGACATACACTCATCTTGATGTGTTGTTGGTATTCATGCAGTATTCAGAATGATCCCCTAGGTTAGTATTGACAATTATATGCTAAGCTTACCCTATTGTCTACCTACATAATTGGTAAAGACTTGGGTAACCTACCTTGCAATGATAAATAGGTCATATTTTCCATATCTTCAATCTCACTTTACTTTTGTAATAGCATAAAGTGGATGCATACTTATTTCTCTATTTTGTACTGTATCAAACCAATCATAATTAAAAAAATATAAACTATTCCCTTCTCCAAGATAGTCCAACTGTACTACTTCCTTTAACCCCATAATACTCACAGACATCCTGTATGATTGTTCCCTTTTACCCATACACCATAGTTTTATATTTTTCCAACATTCAATCCAAGCTTTGGTTTGAAATATATATTTGTTGACAATAAAATTTGGCCAACAATTTACTACTCTTATAGGTCCTCAAGTTAGATTCATTATTCATTAATCTTACAAATCTTTTTCTTCATTGTGAACCTGATTGGTGCAGGTAGTGTGGCTATATTATTTTCATTTATTGTAAGTTAATTGATCATGATTTATAATGTTGAAGTAACATGTCACATACCATTTCTTTGAACCAATTTGAAAATTCAAATTCCACTCTCTTTTTCTAATATAATATTGATGTTATAATCAGACCATTAATGAAATTCCTATAAAAGTTTTAAATTTTGTGTCTCTATTTATAATACTATAAAATTTATGAACTTTTAACATAAACATACTTGAGATATGGCTAAACTTCAACACAATTAAATAGTGTGTACCTCATGGCAACTCTCATCTCCTTATCTACCAAATAGAGCATCATACAAGCACCCACTACCTTACCATGTCTGTTGAATACTGATATGTTACTGGTAGACTTACATATATATGAAATACCTAAAATTTGAGGTATAATATTCCTTGATGATTATAACTTTGTGTTGAAGTAGTATGAGAAAAATTTAGTAGTCTCATTCATCAAATATGCTTCATATATTGATCCTTCAATATATGCATTATTCTTTACAATCTTCTTAAATTTAATTCATACATGAAAGATGCATGGTTACGACTTAATAACTTGCTAATATTATTTGAGATGTTATGTTTGCATAAAATTACCTCTCAAAAGGATGCTTCCATCGATATTGAATAAGTCCACCAACTCTAGCCTCATATGGTAAATATACGGGTAGATGCTCCATGGAGTTGAAAAACCTTGAAGGAAATATCTTCTCAAGCTTGCACATAATGAGAGGAATGTTATGCTCAATATAGAAGAACACTTCTTTATTCAATCTTGATGAACATACTTCCTTGAAGTACAAACTTAGTTTGGTCAAGATATTTAAGTTTAAATCTAAAAGAGAGCTGGAAGTAATATATAGCATACATTCCATCAAGATGTGACAGTCATGACTTTTCATTCTAAAAAATTTCTCTAATCTCATATTAACACGTCTACTAAGGTTGGAAGTACATCCATCATGTAGCTTTAAGCTCTGAACCCATTCACAAATTTCTCACTTATACTCTAAAGTTAAAGTAAATTGAACTTATGGCTTTATAAGTTTACCATTTCCACCTACCTTGAACTCAAGTATTTTCCTCTTGTAAATATCCTTCAAGTCCATCATAGTTTTTGCATAATCTTTAGATTTGCTCTTCATGTCAATCATTAAATTGAATACATTAACAAGAATAATTTGCTCTATATGCATCACATATAAATTTTATCTAATCAAGTTTGTTCTCTAATATGATGACCAAAAAATGCTCTTCTTTGTCTAATTGTGGGTAAATCCATACCCAGTCACTTTGTAAATAGCTAATGATGGAAGATCAATTATCGTGGGTATGAAATTTACTCTATCAATTATTTTCTCACCGGTTAACCCTTGGTGAGACTGTGTCATCTTCATTTTATTTTTAGTAAAAGCATCCTTATTTCTCCTGAATGGAAAATTTGCAAGTAAGAACATATGATAACAGTCAATCTAAGTGTTTTTTCCCCTACGCTTAGAAGTAGAAGATCTAGTATTTTATATGCAATATGAGAAAGCTAGATTACTTACAGTGCTCCAATAAGAAAGCATACCATAAGCTAAAAAGTCACCAATTATCTAATGTAACACTCCCCTCAAAATAAAATTTTGATTGGTGGAGATATCATATGTTGTAATGCCATTATTCCATAATAATTTTAAGTCATTCATTGAAGGTTATACGAACAAATCTATCTTTGCTTTCAAATTTAGTGGGTTTGGAATGATAAGTTTTAAAAATATGTTTGATGTATTCATAAGCAAATTAGATGGAAGAATATAGGGGTGAGTATTATGGGCCATTATGAGTAAGGTGAAGCAAATTAGCTATTTAGAGTAAAATCATCTCCTAATGAACCTAACATTACTTTTCTTGGTTTTACGGTGAAGGTAAGAAAAAAAATAGTCAAAGTATTTCTAGGCTTCTTCTTTTGTTGGATATGTTAGAACACCTACTTGCGACATTGTTCCTAATGCCATCTCATATATGCAATAGATCTCACGAATGCAAGTAAACAACATAATCTAGGTATGATGGATAAGTAAAACAATTGACTAACTAATACATCCTTCTAATTCCTTTTTATCCAAAAATTTGACTTAATTATGACATGCAATCACTAATAAATTATTTTCACAGTACAACATGCATCCGTAAATACATCAATATATTTTTATAGTTGTCAAACCAAGTTAGGAAATTAATTTTTTTTCATCCGGCATAAATATGTTGGAATTATATTATATGTTTGGTTGGTCTCTTTAAGTTGGAAAATGAATTGATTAAAGTATTCTCTATGTACATTATATTCTATCTTCATACTTAACATCTTCATAGCAACACAACTTTGATTGAGTAGTGCACCCATTCTAAATTGGTTATTCCATAATGTGAAATAAATCATTGAAGTTTTGTGCTTCCATATTCAGGGAATCTTATATATATATATATTATTAAAATTATCACCCAGTTGCATCATAAACAAGTCCTTAAAATTTCTAACTATGTTTTCCTCAAGAATGTTTGAACTTATAGATGATCCGCATTTAGAGCCAATATGATGCTCGTAACATACTCATCTTGTGAAGTCCAATATCAATATCTTGGCATGAATCCTTGATGATATAGATCAACAATAATCTAATCTTTTATGAGGAAGGCTTGATTTGTGTGTTTTGAATATGGATAAGAAAACCTTCAATTTGATATGAACAAAGGTAACTAACAACTTGCCTGAATGAGAGAATTCATTCCATTCAAAAATTCATCTATTACTGTCTTACGTCCCAGCAATAGTTATTTATACATCCAACTTCAATAGTTTTAATATTTATAACACACTTGGGCTACAAATTCCTACAACCAAATAATGAGATTTGTATCAATTTAAATAAATAAATAAATAATGTTACATCTCATGCAAGAATATCTTCAACTCTGCAACACTTAACTTAATATTATATTTCTTTTTGAATGGCCAACATTCTACACCATACATCAGTGCAGGTCTCAACACATCTTATAAAATTTTTGCTTAAGTTTGTGGGAGACTTTTTTATCATACAATAATCCCAATGCATTCCTCCACTTCAAGCATGCAAAATGAGCATATATGTGACCAAGCCATCTAAGGTGACATTCTCTAATCTTATCTTTCACTAGAGATACTCCAACCTTTTCACATATATGCTCATTTTATATCTTATCTCTAAGAGTAAAGACACTCATTCACCTGAGCATCTTGATCTCTACAACAATTAACTTTATAATATACTTCTTTTTGTATGGAAACATTTTGCACAATAAAGCTATGCAGATTTCACCACATCTTATAAAATTTTTAATTAAGTTTGAGAGATACTTTGCTATCACCCAACAAGCCTGATGCATTCATCCTCTTCAACTATACAAAATGAGCATATATGCGACCAAACTATCTAATCCGACTCTCTCTAGTTTTATCTCTTCCACTGGAGAAAATCCAACCATTTCACTAATTTGCACATTTTGTATCTTATCTCTACGGATAAATCCACTCATCCACCTAAGCATACTCATCTTTGTAACACATAACTTAATATTATGCTTCTTTTTTAATGTCCAACATTTTATACCATAAAAGTATTACAGGACTCCCAACATCTTGTAGAATTTTCCCTTAATTTTGAGGAGGACTTTTTTTTCATACAACAAGCCCGATATAATCAACAACTTCAACCATCCAACATGAATTCTACTTATAATATCTCCATTTATTACATAATCTCTATGAATAATATACTGAAGATATCTAAGTCGTGTACTCTTATTAAGGAATTATTCATCCCAAAGTTACTACCCCTCCCCTTACGCTCTAAGATTGACCTCTATTATTAATATTTATATTTAATGCCCTCTCTATTCTTATCAACAAAGATATAATCATTAGAAAAATGTGTACCTTGTAGAGGAAACAAATTTAGTGTTTTAACAAATATATGTTTGAAAGAAAGAAAGATGGGTACCTTTATAATGACCAAGCTCCTGACTATGTCCTCAATTTTGGCTGCTACAAAAGAATGAAAAGGGTTATGCATTTTGATGTGACATTTTGGATGAAGAAGTGAGCAAAAGGAAGAAATATGGATAACATCTCAACGTGCAAGCTTTGTCCCTGAATTTGACTATGAAGAAGAACGAGAATGAGGTATGATAACTATGAAGAAGAATGGGAAGAGATGTGTTAGTAGTTGGGAAGAAGAATGATGAGGAAGCATGACTTCAGATGCAACTGGAATGAACATTTAATCAAAATAAGGCAAAATAAATGATATAGTTTTTAAGTTTAGCAATTTTTAAAGGTTGGAAATTCATATCAAGGAATTTACAATCCAACACATTTCAAGTGTTTATAAATCCCGGGGGTAAAGAATTTAATCTTATTTTAGATTTTTCCCTCAGAGAAAATGGGAACAATATAATACTAATGGCATCATCACTAACCTCATTGTACTTAAAAGTTACACAAATTTCTAAGAAATTACCTAATGTAAGTTAGAATATTCACCAACAATTTTCCCAAGTTGGAAATTTTGTACCAATTGGATAGTTCCTAAACTTGATTAAAAACTATCAACCCAAATTGCTTGTATATTGATACTCTAATGCATTACTTCTAAAATGGGATTGTCATACTCTCTAAGTTGTCTAGTAAGATTTTGTTCTTGAACTTAAAAACTTTTTGAATTTTTGTTAGGGTATTTCTTGTTTCTGGGTTAAATAATAAAGCTCCTTACTTGATTTATCAAGCATACAATAAGTTACGTTAACTAAAAATAGAATACAAATAATCATACATGAAATATTTTTGGACATTTTCAAAAATTTTCAACAAACATGATAAAGAAAAAGGTGGAAAGTAGGTCTAAAAATGCATTTGTTTGAATAATATAATAAATTAAAATAAGCACATTACTTATCTATAAATGGTGCAAAAATCTTGGTGGGCTATATGATGTGATATGACTTTCTATTTTTGAAGTATTCTTTAGTTTACTTTGATAAAAAATTTAATTAGCCCACTAATTTATGTAAGTATATGTGTCAAACTAAGTACTAATGTGATAAAGTGGTGTTAAACCTAGAAATAAGTGATATACTATATTGTAATAAAATAACTACTACTTAATCCAAATGCATGAATTTATCCAAATAAAATGAAAATGAGGTTTTTGAGTTCCTGCCGTTGAATGAAAATAATTAATAAGTTTATTCAATTTTAATAAATTATTTTGGATTGATGCATATAAATAACATATATTTCATAATGAAACTATTCATTATAGATGTGGATCAGAGCATATGCATCTCTAGATCTCTCAAGCTTATAGGGTTGAAAAGAAAGATTATTTATCTTTTAACAATTTTATTATCCCCATAGAACCTAGAATATTCAAACATCTTATGTATAAGCACACTAATATTTCATTTCAGTATTCCAAATTTTTCTTATTGTAATTTTGAGATGCACTAAGAGGGGAGGGGGGGGGGGGGGGGGGGATGAATTTGGTACTTTTAAAAATATTCCTGAATAGGAGAACTAATTTTTGGTAGATTTTTCTAACTTCTAAAATAAGAAATTTATTTCATAATGTGGAAGCTAACAATTTTAAAAACAATTTCAGGGTTCTTGATGAAATTCTAAATCGCACAACAAAACATTGATATAAAAAATTCACCAATCAGTTATAATAAAAATGAAGTGAAAAAAGTAAAACGTGGAAAATGGAAAAAGCACACTCAAAATTTTTATAGTGGTTCAGTCAACCTTAACTTATGTCTACTTCTAGGAGTCCTCCAATCCGTGTATTTCACTAACACTAAGTGACTCTCCTTTTGCTTCCTCATTAAGGCTGAGAAGCCTTTACAAACTCTCTTCCACAAACTCGGTGTAATAGAGGCCCGAAGCTCCTTTCACAAGCAGAGAACCTTGACTCATTTTTTTCCCTCATAGAGAAGCCAGACAACCGTGACTCCTTTTTCTCCCTCCTAAAGAAGGTAGCGAAACTTGAGGACTAGATTAAGAATCCTATCTCTTTAAAGAGCTCTCACAAGACTCACCAAGGCCACAAGAGGAGAAAACATGTAGTTAACTTGGAGCAACTATGTGATCTCCTCACACTACATCTCTGTCACTCTCAAACTCATCTTCTCCTTCCTCTCAGAAACCCTAACTTTCTTCAAAAGCTCCCTCTTTGAGTTACTCCTTCAGTCATGTTCCTCTCTTTACAGACATAAAAAAAAGGTTAAAGAATTGCTTTTATAATAGGATTTAAGAACCCTTAAAAATTTAAGTTGGCCATCATTGTTCATATAGTATGATCCCCGTTCATAGAGTACGATCAATTCAAAAATAGTCCCATGCAGTATGATGTAAGAAATCATTCAAATGAACTATTCAACTTTTATGAACAAATCCTATAGTATGATCCATAAATCATATAGTATGATTTATTTAATTTCCTCTATTCATATGGAATGATTCTTGGGATGACAAAAATTCATCTCTATCACTCATCCGATACTATTCATATTATACAATACAATTAATTACTTTTAGGTGGATCTTCGAGTATGATATAAATATCATAGAGTATGATTAGTTCAAAAATCACTGCGTCATTGGGTAAAATTTTTTTGACGGCCAAATTCATCTATGTTAGTAGTTTGGTATGATCATCATTGTACAATATGATTAGGTTAAAAATCATGGTTTCATTTTGTATGATATCCAGGATGCCTAGATTTTGTCTCTATCAATCATCTGGTATGATCAACATCATACAGTGCAATTGACTATAATTAATTAAACCATGATTTGATTGAATAATTAAGGGTTTAATTTTAGCGAGATTTCAATTTTTTGTACAATATGATTTGTATTGAGTAATATGATTAGTTCAAAATATCAATTTCAAAATCTTACTTAAATTAATCTTGTGTCTATGGTTTTAATAATAAAATAAATCATACAGTATGATTAGTTTACATAGTATTAGATTTCAATTTGCTATTGTACCATTCTTTAAAATAACTGATCGAACATTACAATTTTTAATTGTACAGTATGATTAGTTTTAAAAAATTAAATTTTTGAAAAATCTTCTCTCCTTATGTGTGTGTGTGTGTGCACGATCACCCAACTTCTTACACATTAATGTGGCCTGACTCAAGAAAATAAAAAAAAATTAAAGAAGATTAAAATATAAACTCTTTTAACTTGACATCCTAACCAACCCAATTTTGAGTATTTTCTTCTTGAGTATTGTACCTGTAATCATTAGTGCACAAAAAACAAACAATATTCAACATATTTCCTAAAAATATATAATTCAATCACTAAGATTTATCATCATAAAAATCACATGCTAAGTATCTTAGATTTGCAACACTTTTATTCCTCCATCAAGGTTATACTTTACACAAGATTTTAAACTATAAATGTTCATTTTATGCATTAAATTAAGAATGGGAGATATTAAAAATATTATTATTTTCATAAAAAATAAGAGTCTATATTAGTACTTAATATGCTCTTTTGATCATCACCCCGAAATAGAAAATCTATCCAGACTTGGAATAAATAACAAGAAAAGCCATATAAATTTTATTCATAGAAGAACAAAGAAAAAGAGAAGTAAGAAGTTTATTACCAAGATAGATCTAAGTATCTTCTCTACACTCCTTCCTTCTCTTATATAGTTTCTTATACAAACACATATTAATATCCCTAGAACATTTTATCTTGCACTTCCCTAATCTCCCTTAGACTTTAATCTAAGGGGGAACTAAATAAATTCACTTAAAAAGTACTAAGTTACACTTATGGAACTAAACTATGAAAATAATAGAACTAACTTCTATTTATAGTAAGTACATGATGAAACTTAAGCAGCGTAGTGGTGGTAGAAAATGAACTAGCACCTCCACGCTCAGATGTTTACTCTTCTGCAGTGCTTGATGATCTTGCACTATTACAACCTAAATCAATGCATCTATTTACTAATATCATGCATCTCGTAGCAGTTGCAACTGCTCAATCGTGGCATTGTGAAATGTGAGCAATACAGTGCTTGGAATAACTTTTTAGTTCCACAAAATTAAAAATGCTACTACTCCAACATTAAATTTTCTAGAGAAACCCAATGCTATAAAGTTGATTTTGTTCATAATGGCTCTGACATCTATAACACTGTGACACTTACAAATGGAGAAGGTCGTAGCCACCACATTGAAATTGGTGCTACAACATGGATCGATAACACACTAGAATATTATTCTTATTAGTGATAAAACACTAGAAAACACTTATAAATATTGGCTTTTCCCTACACAATTCCTATACAAAAATAAGTAAAATAACAAATTCTCATAGTATTTAACATAATTTACACTTATCACTAGGCCACCCACAAATATATTGATTATCTATTCAATCATGCTACTTTTTGACCTCATTCTTGCCATGAGGTTGACAAAACCCAAATTCAATTAATTAAATATAGAGTCTGGTTTAAATCCAAAATCCAAGACTAAAATTTAAGGTTAAAGGCCCATGTCTTATAACCCTTTTTGAGTGATTTTTCAATCACCTCAAATTCAATCTTTGGTTTGACCTAGTTTACCAATTCAACCAATGTTGGCTAAAGTATCCCTAAAGGATTTAAACATGCATTTCAATCCAAATGAATTTTCCTTCACTTCAGACTAAAAGTTTGTGAGATGTCTTAAACTCTAAAAATGTAGTCTTATGGAAAACCAAGAGTGGTGGGGGGGGGGATTTGTTATTTTAAAACTTCATTAAACATAAAGAAAAATCATTTTATAACTTGATGCAAAAATGAATTAAATTCACAATAAAAAGTTAAATTATTATATCCACCCACATAGTTAATTGCAAGAAAAATAAATGTAGAAATAATAAATGGAAAGAACACACCAGATTTATACTAGTTTGGCCCAACTTGACCTACATCCACTCTCTGGAGGCACCCTCCAAGTATTACACTAAACCTTTAGTGAATCTCCTTTAGCCCCTACAACATGGCGTGAAAGATCTTATAAAATCACTTCCACCTTCCCCGGTGTGGCAGAGTAACCGGGTCCTTTGACACCAAAGAGATCTTCTTAATCCCAAAATTTCCCTCAAGACTAACCTTCAATTCAATGGTACTAAGGTTCAATATTTCTATACCAATCGTGTGAAATCCCCTCCACACTCCCTTAAAATCTCCTCCAAGGATCTTTTCCCTCTCAAACTACACCCTTTCCTCTCTCCGTTTAAAGTTCTCTCTTCAAGTTTTCTCTAGAAGAACAAAAACACAATGGCTGACAAAGACACTTACCAAGTGCCTTGACAAAGCTTAAATAGAGGGCTTTGAAAACCCTAAAAATTTAATTCTGGCAAAAAAGATTATCCAGTGTGATTATAAGATCATCTAGTACGATGTGTAGAATTTGACCTAATAGTCCTAGGTGATCGCAGGATAGTCCAAGATGATCAGTTCAAATTTGTATAGACTATCTAGTACAATTATGAGATTATTCTTGTTGATTAGTTCAAGAAAAAAGCAGTTCATCCACGATAAAATAAGGGAAGACCAAAATCATCTATGTTGATCATATAGTATAATCCAAATCATAAGGAATAATCAAAATATAAAAATAATCAGATTTGATTAACTAATCACATGATGAATTTATGCATGATTTTCATAAATTTTCTTGTACGATATATATCATCCTGGAAGATAAAAACTAAATATGAAATTCAAAATCTTGCCTAAATTATAATTGGCAGCTATTTTTAATGATCATAACTTATCATCCTAGATAATCTAAATCTTCTAATATGATTAGCTAGTTTTATTGATCATACAGTATGATATAAATTATACAACACGATTAGTTCAGCATTGAATTTTTAGTTTTGAATCAATCTAACTCCCCCAGAGTGTGTGTGTGCGTGGTCACCAAATAAGTATACATCCTTACAGGACTTAACTCAAGAAATTAAAAATACATCAATGAATATTATAAAAATCTTTATAATATAACATATTCTAATAAATCTTAAGCCTTGAATCTTCATTGGATTGTGCAAGGTGTTCCTGAAAAGTAGTACACACAAATAAAAAAAAATATGCAAACTCAAGTACACAATAAGATGTGGGTCACAATATTTGTTATCATAAAAAACATAAACTTGTGAGCTTGAGTTATAACAATATCCCCTTTTTTGATCATGACAAACATTACTGGTTGAATTTATAAAATTAAAACTATTTTCTCCTAATCTTCCCCTCAATAAGATAATTATATTAAAAATAGGTGAAATAAAAAAGTTTATTTTTTTCATTTTTTCTAATATAGAAATAAACACAAAATAAAAAAACTTTTAGAACCTAAACAACAAATAAATGAATAAAAATATAAGATGAACATACCCAACTTAAACACAAATACAACCATTCAAGCACATTCCCCCCTTTTGACATTATCAAAAAGAAGGGAAATACATAAAAAACAAAATATAACACACATAACCGACTCTGATTAGGTGGAGGTGGTATTGATGTTTAAGAAGAATTAATTAATTTCAATAATTTTTCTCAAAATGAGAAAGTTATCTCTTGTTTTTATTCAAAAAACATAATAAAAAATGAATTGACTGCACTAAGATCAAGATAGGTTGGAATTAGAATTTTATCTACCCTAGTTCAGGCTCGTAATAAGTTAAAGTGTTTTTTAAACAAAAAATATTCAGAAAAAGAATTAGAGAAGAAAACATGCCTATTTCAATCTTCTAACATTAAATATATCTAATAGAATATCAATGCAAAATGATTAGTCTGGAATCATGATTTTTAAACTCAAGTATTGAAAGTATCATTAGACACATAGGTTTTCCAAGATTTAGAATTACAAGAAAGATAAGTTCTTATTATGGGCTCATTTTGTGCCCCTTTATTAATTTTTGGTGCACTTTATGGATCTTTTAATTTTTGATACAGTTTTGTGCATCTTTCAATTTTGTTGTACATTGAGTATCATTTCATCTTTAGGCTCATTTTGTGCCTCTTTTTATTTTGGCAATTTTACTTCCTTTCTTAGTTTTTAAAGACTCAAGGGAAACCCGATCTAATGATAAAAAGCACAACTTGATTAAGAAAATTATGAAGTTAATTCATCAATTTGCAAAATATTCCTATTAGATAGAAGAAATCTTGGATGATAAAAAATATTTAATCTTAAAAGTCCAATTCTTAAATTGGTATAGTTTTTTATTCAAAAGTGGAATAGCCTGATTAAGGAAATGAGAAGGAGAAACATAATCCTGAATTTCCTTCTTTTAGTAATTTTGAAAAAGCAATCATCACTTATTTAAAATTTTTAGGTAAAAAGGAGGTAAAATGAGCCCATCCTAGATATGTAGATCATCCTAGATGATTAGAACAAATTATGAAATTCAAAATCTTTCCTAAATTATAATTGGAAGAAATTTTTCATGATCAAAATTGATCATCCTAGATAATTCAAATCATCCAGTACAACTTATTAGATGAACAAATCATAAAATATAATAAAAATAGTATAATATGATTAGTTCAAGCATTGAACTTCTAGTTTTGACTCAGTCTCACTCCCCCTGAATGTGTATGTGCATGGTCACCAAGCAAGCATACATCCTTACAGGACTAAACTCAAGAAATCAAACATATATCAATTAATATTACAAATAATCTTTACAGCATAACCTATTCTACCCAATCTTGTGCCTTGAATCTTCGTTGGATGGTGCATGGTGTTCCTAAAAAGTTAGTACAAACACAAACAAAAAATATATTACAAATACAAGTAGATAACACGATGTGAGCCACAAAGTTTGTTATCATTAAAAACATAAACTTGTGAGCTTATGTTGTAAGACAAACCACCTCCATTAGTCTCTAATCATCAAAATAAACTTATAGAAATCAAACCAGACCCAAGGGTTGACTTGATCGATCAGTTCAACCATGGTTAACCAAACCAACCCTTAAGCGACACCTATGTTCAATTCAATTACTTAGGCATTTCCAAGCCAATCTAAACCATTAGAATGGTTCAATGGGGCACTAAGGAGATCAACTTGAATTCCCAACCCTTGGGCACACTTTGGTGCCATATAGCTTGACGCAAGTGCCCAAAGAGGGATCTTCATGCGTAAAAACCCAACCTAAGGCAAATAAAACATAACTAAGGGTTCTATTGGGCCCTCCATGATCCAATAAACCTACCCTTGCTAGCCTAGCCATTGGGTCAACTCAGGTTAAGACCTAAGTTTTCCCAAAGTGGTCAGAACTACTTTAACTTGAGCCAACTTTTAATTAATACTAAATTAAACCATATTTTCTATCACACTGGATATCCCTTAACCCAATGTATCTTCCCTAGTCATCCCTGTTGCTAGCTTGACCAGGACTGCACCCATAGCAACCTAGTTTGTTTCTATTTATGTTAACTTGAGCCTAATTTGATAAGATGGACTTTGCATGCCAAATTGAGCTCATTTGTGAGCTCACCAAGTCCCAAGATACCTTGCCACCTTAGACCAACCCAAGTAGTGGCTTGTAGCTATAGGAGGAGGTGAAAATGAGCTCAATTGGTGCACTCCTTCTTGATCCATGTCCAAAGCTTTCTGAGGGCCTAAGCCTGTGGACTTTAAGCTTACGTGGCATATACATATTACCCCTCTAGTTGGCAAGCATCTAGAGGTTTTGTTAAGCAATCAAAGCCGTCCAAATACTATGTGTATTTCTTGAATAGGACATTATAATTAGGAGTGCCTCATTCATGCTTAACTTTTTGAAAATATTTATTATGGCTCCTAAAGTGTTTTCCTATCTTCCTCAGCCTCCTTATCCTCTCAAAAGAAAGCTCAAGTATACTCCAATGAAGTCTCTCTGCCCTCCACTCGATGTCTTACTTCTGGTGTTTCTGTGACAACAAATTTTAGAGGAGAAGCCCTCATCGTCATCCCCAAAAGATGTCTGATACCAGGTAATGGCATTTGGAGTAATATATGAGGTATATACCTTAACTCAAGCTCCTAGTTAGGTAGTTATGGCTAAGTGTAAAATAAACCATCAAACCACCTAATTTTGATTATTAGATTTATGATTTGTGTTGTTATAATCCTCCATATAATGTTTAAAGGAAGTGATCTCTAACATCATGCCAAAGAAGTATCATGGCATGTAATGCTTGTAGAAGGAAGGAGATGAAATCCTAAATGTTGATCATGATTAATGTAATGGATTAGCTCCTACAATCCCAAAGTGGATTTAAATACATTCATCTAATAATACATTAGACAACTATGGTTAATCGCTCATTACAATATCAAATGCTAGTGATTGCTTCACCAATTAGAAGGTGTCATATGTAATGCACATGATATATGTGTAAATACTATTTTAAAATACACATAAACTTAGTAAAACTTCAAAAAAACATAACTCTTCACACACTTCACTAAATTAGGTATTATTAGACTCATTGGAAAGGTCTTAAAGAGATATACAATAGCCCTCCAGTGTTAGACCATGATCATTCACAAAACTTAAGTTATTTTAGATAGAACTCAAATGGTATTTTTGTAATATTTGATATAAATATTAAACTAAGCACTTTGATTTTGATGATAGAAAATATTATTATTTCCATAATACTATATTATATTATTTTTTATTATTAAATATCTATTTTTTGTAATTAAAAGAAAATCTTAATAATTTTAGGTGTTGCAAACATGAGGATGCATAGATGGATGAGTGGCTTTACCTTAGAGATAGGATAAAAATTGATCATATATGTGAAAAGGTTGTAGTAGCTCTAGTTGAAAATAAGATTAGAGAAAATCAACTTAGATGGTTTGGTCATATTAAACAATGGCCTTTCCATAACTCAATAAGGAAAGTTGAAGTGTTATATTTGACTTATGTTTTAAAAGGTAGAGATAGACCTAAAATGACTTGGTTATAAAATGATAGAAATCATCTTTCTTTATTAGATTTAAATGAGAATTTGACTTTTAATAGGACACAATGGCGAAAAAGGATTCATGTTGTTGTCCCCACGTAGTGGGACAAAGGCTTTATGTTGTTGCTGTTATTATTGAATATCTATTTTGGCCCTACTCATTAACATTTAGGTTCACAATTCACTTGCAAATTCAATAAGATCAAGATTGGGTAGACTAAAGTTAAGTCTATTTATAATTCCAACTTTAATTTTTTTTTACAATTCTTGAGTCAAGTCATGTATATGGTGGATACTAAGCTAAGTAACTTTGCACACACACACTCAAACTGAGTTGGTGAGTTTTTTTTTTTTAATGTTTTTAACTAATCATATAGTATGTATGATTTATATTATACTATATAATCAGTTAAAATAGAAAACCCTAATTAGGGAATCTCAGTTAATTAATGTCTCAACACAAGGTCTTAAGTTATGTTTTTTATGATAATAAATATTATGGCTCACATCTTTATGTCTCCTAGTATTTTCATTATATACTTGCTTGTGTGTATACTAACATTTTAACCATGCACCATCCAATGAATAATCAGGCCCAAGATTGGGTAGAATAAGGTTATGCTGTAAATAGTTTGTAATATTTATTGATGTAATTTTGACTTCTTAAGTCAAGTCTTGTAAAAGTATTTTCTAGCTTGGAATCCTTGCTCACACACACTCAAGGGAGTGAGATGTATTCAAAACTTGAAGTTTAAATTTTGAATTAATAGTACTGGATAATTTTGATCATCCAGGATGATTAGCTCATTGAGTTAATTATACTGGGTGATATTGATCGTTTAGGATGATCTTTTATAATCTTGGAGAAATTTCCACCAAAAATAATTTAGGCTAGGATTTAATATTCAATTTTTGTTCTAATTATCCTAGACGATTAATGCCAATCATGCGTAAATTAATCATGTGATTAGAGAACTAATTATTGTTAAGTTGTTCAATGAGATCATCCTGGATGATCTATATATCATCTTGGATGAAGTTTGTCAACATACTTAATTGTCCTAAATCATCCAAGATGAAAACCATATTTCCTCTAATCATATAGGCGATCTCCTGGACATCCTGAACGATTTATTGGACGATATGTTGATTGACACCAACCTTGAACTAATTATTTTGGCAATCACAGGATCGTCCAAGACAATCTATTCAAATTGGTGAACTTATCGTATAAGACTATGTTAGGCGATCTAACATGAAGGGAAGTTTTGTACTGATCGTAAAGGATAATCTCAGGATCATCCTGGATGATCTTTTCCACTATAATTGATTATTAGGGTTTTCTAAAGCACGTTATTTAAGCTTTGTCAAAGCACTTGGTAAGTGTCTTTTAGTAGCTAATGAAGCTTCATTTTTCTAGAGAAAACTTGAAGAGAGAACTTGAAAGGGAAAGGGGAAATGGTAGAGTTTGAGAGAGGGAGAAGATCCTTGGAGGGGGTTTCAAGGGAGTGTTGAGGGGGTTTCACATAATTTCTCCGGCAAGCTTGCACTATAGTAGTATCAAATTCAAGGTTTGTCTTCAAAGAAGTTTTAAGAAGAAGAAGAAGAAGAATAAGATCTCTTTGGAGTCAACGGACCCCGGTCCTCTACCACATAGGGTGGTGGAAAGATTATAAAAAGGCTTCTCCGCCTTATTGTGGGTGCAAAAGGAGAATCATTATATTTTTAGTACAATACTTGGAAGGTAGCTCAAACGAGTGGACATAGGTGAGGTTGATCGAACCACTATAAAATCTAGTATATTTTTTCTGATTTTATTTTCTTACATTTTATTTTTTACATTTATTTTTGGATATAAATGCTTGGTTAAACATCTCTAATTAATGTTTTTATTATTGATTTAATTTATTTACACTACAAGAAATAAGAATATTTTTATTTTAATTAAAGAAAGCTTTTTTAAACATCCAATTCACCCCTTCTCTTGGTCAATCTCGGAACTAGTTCATAAGGGCTTAACACCCATCACAAACTTTCAAGTGATATTAGAGCGAAATTCTTAAATTAAGTTTTCCAAAACTTTTGAATTTTTATTAATGGAAAATTTGTGTAATTTTAATATTATAGAAGGATATTCAATCACCAAACCACCTTTATTTGAAAATACTACTTTTAATTTTTGGAAAATTCACATGTTTTCTTTCTTGTAATCAATTTATTATCGAATATGGCTTACAATTCTAATTGGTTATTCTTTACCATCGAGTGTTATAGATGGAATTAGAACTAATATTTCTTTTAATCAATTGAGTTGGGTAGAACAAATTAATGATCAATTGAATGTTAAATCTTTGAACTGTTTTATCTATGCCTTAAATTCTAAAGATTGTATATTACTATCCATATACACTATTAGCAATTAAATTTGGGATAAATTACACACTACATATAAAGGAACTAGTGAAGTCAAGTAATTTAGGTTGAATATTTTAATGTATTATTATGAACTATTTTGCATGAATCCTTATAAAAATATCTTGGACATCTATATCAGGTTTACTTAAATTGTGAGTTCTTTACATGTCTTAAGAAAAGATATTTAAAACTCCTAAAAATACAATAAAATTCTACATTATCTTCTTTAGATGTTGGTTGCCAAAGTTGTTGATATTTATGAATAAAAAATTTTGAATGAATATTCTATTAATAATTTGATTGGCTTACTCATTACCTACGAGCAAAGTTTGGGACAAATATTTTTTTATAGATCATCCAGGATGATCTATATATCATCTTGGATGATGTTTGTTGACATACTTAATTTTCCTAAATCATCCAAGATGAAAACCATATTTCCTCTGATGATAAAGGCGATCTCCTAGACATCCTAAAATATCTATTGGATAATATGTTTATTGACACCAACCTTGAACTAATCATTTTGGCAATCACAGGATCGTCGAATAAAGACTTTTTTATGAAGGTGAAATGATAGTGCTAAAAATTGAAGATATGGAGAAAAGTGGCTTAGTAGTTGATGAAAGTGATAAGTTTATAAGCAAATTTGAAAATATACTAAAGCATAAGCATCAACATCAACAAAAATAGAATAAAGATCAAATGGTAAGAATATTAAGATATCTTCTGATGTTATTTGCTTTGAATATACGAAATCTGAACATATGAAAAATCAGTATCCTAATTTGAAAACTTTTACTACAAATGAATTTAAGCTTGGATTAATAATTTTTGAATCTCTAACTTTTCTGGATTATGCGTCGTCAACTCATACCTTACTATATTTTTGAATAAAATCAAGATGCAATATTCTCATTCCAAGAAAATTTGAAATTTCAAACTTATTCTTCTAAAAATATCATCTTCTCCAAATCAGGGATCGTTTAATGTTTTGTTAGTCATTTTTAACTGTTTTGGTTTTCTATTCTCCTCTTCTTTTTTATAGTGTCAAAGAGAGAGAATGTACTATTACTTTTGTATATATTTTAGTTTATCTTTTTATCTAATTATTTGTTTTGTTTTACTTATTTTATTTTAAATAATAATAATAATAATAATTAAACAGAAATAAATTTTATTTTCACTTGTTTTTAAGTTTTTATCTTAATAAGGGGGAGATTAGGAGAAAATACTTTTAGTTTTGAAATTCTCCAGTAATGTTTACCATCATCAAAAAGAGGAGATTGTTGAGACTCGAGCTCACAAGTTGATGTTTTTGATGATAACAAACATTATGGCTCAAATCTTTATGTCTCCTAGTGTTTTCATTATATACTTATTTGTGTACGTGTATACTAATAATTCAGGAACAGTATGCACCATCCAACGAAGAATTAGAGATCAAGATTGGGTAGAATAAGGTTATAATATAAAGAGTATGTATTATTCATTAATGTAATTTTTATTTCTTGAGTCAAGTTTTGTAAATGTTTTTGCTAGCTTGGTGTCCTTATACACACTCAGGGGAGTGAGATCTAGCCAAAACTAGAAGTTCAAGTTTTGAACTAATCGTACTAGAAGATTTTGATCATCTCGGACAATTATCTCATTGAACTATTGATACTGGATGATTTTGATCGTCCAGGAAGATCCTTTATGATCTTGGAGAAACTACCGTCTTTAATAATTTATGAAAGGATTTATGATTCAAATTTTGTTCTAATTATCTTGTACAATTTATATTTTTCTAGATGATTAATGCCAATCATACATAAATTGATTATGTGATTAGGGAACTAATTATGGTTAAATTATTCAATAGACTATCCTCGATGATATATATATCATCTTAGATGATGTTTTCTAACATACCTGATTTTCCTAAATCATCCAAGATAAAAACCATATTTCCTCTGATCATATAGGTAATCTCCTTAACATTTTGAACTATCTAGTGGTTGATATGTTGATTTCCACTAATCTTAAACTAATTATCCTAGACAATCTATACAAATTGGTGAACTTATCGTACATGACTATGTTGGGTGATCTAACTTAAAGGGAAATTTTGTACTGATCTTAAAATCATCATGGATGATCTTTACCACTATAATTGATTATTAAGGTTTTTTAAATCCCTATATTTAAGCTTTGTCAAGGCACTTGTTAAGTGTCTTTTTGGAAGCCACTAAAGATTCATTTTTATAGAGAAAACTTGAAAAGGAGAGAGGAAAGGGTAGAGTTTGGGAGAGGGAGAAGATACTTAGAGGGGGTTTCAAGGGAGTGTGGAGAGGGTTTCATATGTTTGCTCCAGAAAGCTTTTACCTTAGTACCATCAAATTCAACGTTCATCTTGAGTGAAGTTTTGAGAAGAAGAAGATCTCTTTGGTGTCAAAGGACAAGACTCCTCAACCGCACCGGATAGGTGGAAAGATTTTGTAAAGGTTTCTCCTCCTTTCTGTGGGGGCAAAAGGAGAGTCACTATAGTTTTAGTTCAATACTCAAAGGGTGCTTCTGAGGAGTGGACGTAGGTCAGGTTGACTAAACCACTATAAAATATAGTGTGTTATTTTCGATTTTATTTTTCACATTTATTTTTGGATATAACTTCTTGTTGAAAATCTTTGATTAATCTTTTTATTATTGATTTAATTCATTTCCTTTGCAAGATATAAGAAGATTTTTCTTTTAGTTAAAGAAAGTTTTTTTAAATACTAATTCACACCCCATCTTGGTTAGCATTGGGACTAGCTCATAAGGGCTTAACACCCATTACAAACTTTCAATTAAGATTGATTAAACTCATTATACTGTAAAATTTCTATTGTAAGGGATGATCCATTATAATCAATAAAACATTTGTCAATCACAATTTAAGTAATATTTTAATATTCAAAATCTGTTTCTATTAATATCATACGATCATCATCATATTGTATGATCAATGACAATCATGCCTAAATTGATCAAGTGATTGGTGTTTAATTATGATTAACTTTTCCAATTAGATCGTACAGGATGATAAAAGATGATTATATTGTATGACCGATTCCTACATGGGATAATAATTAAATATCTCCCATCATACTAGATGATTAGCTATGTATTTATATAAATCATATAGGAAGATCATGACTATCATACTACATGACTCAATCCAGTATAAGATGATAATTAAATGTCATCACTCATAATTATATGGTTAGATGTGTTTATACTAATCATATAGGACAATGTGACCAATCGTACAGGATGATATATATAAACACTTGAAATAATTATGCATTGGGTTACAATTCATACTGGCTGAAAGTGCTTTTTAAACTAATTATACAATATGATCTTGTGACCAAGCCATCTAAGATTGTACTTAATGATCATAAATGCCAAATTAAAATTTAACACTTTCTTGGAGGCTCGCAATTTGAAGTCTTCTATTGTCTTGTTTCATAAGACTTTTGGCTGCTAAGTACTTTGTGAGGGACCAAAGAGGTGTATAAGATAGCTTTGGGAGAGAGAAGATAGGGAGAGATTTTTGTAAGGGAGATTAGTGAGGGATTCATAAGGTTTCTCCAAGCAAGGTTCTTCCTCATCTTATTTAACCTACTACCTTGATCTTTTGGTGGCTCTAGGAAGACATACTATAAAAATAGTCCCAGGTTCTCTGCCTCCTCTTGGAGGGAGAAAAAGGATTGCTCTTTCCCTACCATCACCAAGGGGGTGAAAAAAGATTATGGGTTCTCTGCCTTCATTCGGATAGTGAAAAAGAATTTTAGGTTCTCTGCCTTTGTTGGGTTAGGAAAAAATATTTGTAAGGGATTCTCCACCTTACTATAAGGGTAAAAGAAGAGACGTTACTTTTAGTGTAGTACCTGAAAAGGAGATTTCCAAGGAGTGGACATAGGTCAGGTTGGACCGAACCACCATTAATTTTCATATGTTATATTTTTATTACTCCATACATTTTTTTATTTACTAAGTGGTTGATAAACTTTCATATTTTGTTATCATAATTTTAATTTGCTTCTGCAATAAGGGGATTAGGGTGCTTTCCTTCTGCTTAAAATTTTTAAATAACTAATTTAGCCCCCTTTTGATTAGCCTCGGGTTGGTTCCTTTAGGTTTAATAACTTACACAACCATTCAAGTGGTATCAGAGTAAGATTTAAAAACTATGTTTAAGAAAACTTCTAAAAATATCTATAGCTGCTTTTGGTAATCATAATAATATGGAAGGGTATTCAATCACAAGACCACCTTTATTTGATTATGTTCCTTTTAATTTTTTAAAAATTTACGTGAATACTTTCTTGCAATTTATTGATTATCGTATTTGGATGCTAGTTTAGGAACAATATTATGCAACTTAACATATAGAAAAAGGCATTAAAGTTGAAATACCTTTTCTTGAATGGATTATAGATGATAGAGATTTAGCCCAATTAAATGCAAAAAACTTAACCTATATTTTTATGCATTAAAATATGAAGATTGCATAAGTGTATCTACTTGAACAATTGGAAATGAAATTTGGGATAAACCCTGTATAACTTATAAAGGAATAATTGAAGTAAAGCAATCCAGGTTGAATATTTTACTCCATGATTATGAACTATTCCACATGAAATCTGGTAAGTTTATTTTTGAAATGTATATTAGGTTCACCCAAATTATCACTTCATTGCATGCATTAGGTAGAGAACTTACCAATTATGAAAAGGTTAATAAAATTCTATAATGTCTACCTAGTTTATATGATGCCAAAATCATTACTATTACTAAATCAAAGGATCTGAATATTTATTATAATGATAACGTACTTGGACAACTCATTGCTTATGAGCAAGGAGCGAGTCAAAGATAGATTATTGTATATGAGAAAAGAAAAGAGAAAATACTTTCTTTAAAAGCTGATGATTTTAAAAGTGACAATTCTTTATTTGAAGGTGATGATGATATTGCTTTGATGAAATAACAATTCAAAAGCTTTTTGAAGAAAAAGTCAGTAATTAAAAAAAGGTAAAACTAATAAAAATATCCAATACTTCCTCTAATCTCGTCTATTTTGAATGCATGAAGCTAAGGCATATGAGGACTGATTACCCAAATCTTAAAGCTCACCTAATCAAGGAAAAGTGTAAAGATAAAGTAAAAATTAAAAGGACCAAGAAAAGGGCTCAAAAGACTTTTTGGGTAGACTCCGCTTTATACTCATCTGAGATAGACATTGAAGAGGAGGTCACCAACATGTGCTTATTGGCAGATAACCATCTTGATCATTCTAACCAAGAGAAGGTATGTGAGGTTTCTTATGATGAATCATTTTAAGTTTCTAAGAAAATTTATAATGCATATAGAAAGATGAAGAAAATGTATGCAAGCCTTAATTATGATTTTTTTAAACTTGTAAAAGAGAATGAATGCCTAAGGAAAGATCACTCTACTTTGAATAATAATCATATGATCTTACTTAATAAATTTGATGCATTAAAGAAGAAGCATCTTGATTTAACTACTTAACATGATTCCTTAAAAGCATCTTATATTGATTTAGAAAATTTAGTTAAAGAATTAAATCATTTTTAGATGAAGTTGATGGGGAGCATGCATTAAAAATTGGCAACTGAATTCTAGAAAGCGCAAATAAATTTTTGCAAGTTGAAGTAATTTCTTTTAAATAAAATAAACCTTTACCTACACTTACAGAATTTCAAAAATCATTGCGACAGCATGCATCATTTAAACCTAGGAAGAGGTACCATAACCCAAATAGATTATAAATCCATTACCAAGAGTTAGACGATTTTCTTTTGATATGCTAGGACATATCTCCCACACTTGCACTATTTACCTTAGAGCACATTTTGTGTGTAGACCAAAATTGCATAAACCACAACATAGCATGTAGGCATCTCTTTGTTCAATTCATAAGTTGGAACCCAAACTTAGCTGTGTTCTTAAATCTAACCCTTGATGTTTTTGCAGGGATGCTCTCACAAAAATCCCTATGAGAGCATGTGGTACTTGGACGGTGTATATTTAAGGCACATGACCAGAGATGTAATGTAATTAATCATGCTGGATGCCAGGATAGGGGGTAAGATAACACTTGGAGATAACACCACTAGGATGGTGGTTGGATCATGTATAATTGGCAAATAAAAAAATTTCATGACTTAAAAAGTTTTACTGGTAGATGGCTGAAAATATAATTTGCTCAGCATTAGCCAACTCTATGTTAAAGGCTTCAGCATAAAATTTTTATCCACCAACAACATGATAAGGTTAAATGGAAAAACTATTTTGTAAGGGAAAAGAATTATCGATATTTACATGCTTGATCTGAATTTCAATGAATCTACTAATTCTTTTTGCATAAAAACTATTATTGATTAATCTTGGTTATAATATAGGAAATTGTGTCATGCAAGCATGAAATATCTTAGAAAAACTACCCAAAAAGACTTAGTGAAAGGCATACCCAAACTAGATTTCACTAAGGACCACCTATGTGATGCATGTCAGTTAGAAAAATATGTCAAATCCTCTTTCCACACAATTAAGGAAATTAACACAAGCTAATCTTTAGAAGTCTTTCATATGAATCTCTTTGGACCCGTTAGCACTGCAAGCATAGGAGGGAAAGTCTTTAGGTATGTGCTTGTTGCTGAGTACTTGAGGTTTACTTAGGTTAGATTCTTATCTCATAAAAGTCAATCACTTGAGAAATTTAGGAAATTCACCACATAGATTCAGAGGAAGCTAGGTTAAAAAATTCTGACAATTCATAGTGATCATGGTAGAGATTTTGAGATTTAAAATTTTGAATAATACTATAAGCAGCAAGGGGTAGATCACAAATTTTTAGCTCTCACAACCCCTCAATAGAATGTTGCAAATCTGGGCCCAAGTGATGTGATCTTGATGATAAAAAATATTGTTATTTCCTTATCCTATTTTAGGTACACAAGTTCACCAACAACATCAACCAACTCAAGATTGGGTAGACTAGGGTTGAGTCAATCTCTACTTTTAATTTCAATATACTTTTTTATTTCTTGAGTCAAATCATGTATCTAGTGGATACTAGGCTGAGTAACCTTGCACACACACTCAAGGGAGTGAGTTAGTTAGTTAGAGATTTTTTTTTTTGAACTAATTATATAATATAATGTATATCATATTGGATTATCAGTTAAAATAAAAAACCCTAATTAAGGAACCTCTTTTAATTAAGAGTAATTAAAAAAATCATATTGGACTATTCATATTATACAGAATGATCAGTTATAATTTTAAAAAATAACCGCCAATCACAATTTAGGTAATATTTTAATATTAGATTTTTTTTCTAATTATACAATACAATTTACATCATACAGGATGATTTATGATAATTATGCCTAAATTGATCATATTATTTGGGGACTAATTATGAAATAATTGCTTGATCAAATCATACAAGATGATTGATAAAGACTATACTGGATGACCCGAGAGATATATTGGATGATACTTGATCATCCCACACTGTCCAAGATAAAAAAACTATGATTTTTTTTCTAATCGTACAGGGAGATCGTACAAGACAACCCGAGAGATATATGTGATGATGTTTAAATCATCGCTTATCATCGCTATTTTTATTAGATGATCATTATAATATGTTGAACTAATCATATAATACGATCACAAAATTGTACAAGATGATCAACATAAATACTTAAATCAGTAATACATGACAATAGGGGTCGTATTGTCTAAAAGGGCTATTTTGTACAAATCATACTAGACTATCATACAATTGTACTGGGATATCTTTGACGACAAATCAAAAATTAAGGCTTCATTTTAAGGCACTCTATTTAAGCTATCATATTTATCTTTTAAGAAATCTTTTGATGTCATCTTTGTTAAGATAGTTTCTATTTGCATGTTTTACATTCTTGAAACTTGCATAATTTTGATGATTCCAAATATTATTATTTTATGTATTGATATCTCCTAACACTTTTTATAAGATTTGTTTTTGCTCTTGTGTGAACTAACATTTCAGGAAAATCAAACTCCAGACTACTGAAGAATTCAAATCAAATTTAGCAGAGAGATTTTGTGAATTGAAGCTTGTACTTTTCTATGAATTAAGTTTGAGAGGTAGTGATTATAATTGAGTGAATAAACACACACACACACACACACACACTTAAGAAGATCTTTAAAAATTTATACTAATCATACAGGACGATCAAGTCAGTTATCTCCTCTAAAGAGAAATGGAACAAACAGGAGTTGAAGAAATTTTTCTAAGTCCTGATCGTCCAGAACAAATGTTTAATCATCCAGGACGAATGTTTAATCATCCTAGGATGAAATATTTTCTGGAAAATTTTCGTTCAGATGAAATTCATATTCGTGCCAGGACGAAATGCTCTATGGAAAATTTTTGTCCAAACAAACTCAAATTTGTCTCAGGACGAAATGTCCTCTGGAAAATTTTCGTTCAGATAAAATTCATATTCGTGCCATGATGAAATGCTCTCTGGAAAATTTTCATCCAGATGAATGCAAATTCATCCCAAGATGAATTGTTCTCTGTAAAATTTTTATCCAGACAAACTCATATTCATCCCAGGATGACTTGAACCGACTCTTCAAATTTTGACGACATCCTGTAATTTTTGGGAACCGACCTATGGTATAACTATTCATACCAGACAAACCTAGTTCGTACATGATGATGCTCGGGTACTATTTCAGTTCATTCCAATATACATTTGGTTCGTTTCCACACATTTAAGTAAAATCGTCCATGATAATCCACGATCGTACGGGACGATCAACTTCATGTTAACCAGAAAATTTGCAGTTTTTGGACAGTTTTTCTTATCTTTCATACATATAGTCCAATTTAGACTGTCACTTAATATTTTTGCCTACTGATCTTTGTGCCTATTGAAAGAAGAGTCAAGGAGAGAGTGTGAGAGATTGTTCGAAGGAGGATGCTTACTACTGGAGTGTGAAGGCTTCACTTGGTGTTCAAAGGTAAGAATCACTACAGGAAAATCACTTATTACCGGCGAAATTTTCCGGCGGCTTTCCGGCGTCCAGTTTTCCGACGGCTTCCCGGCGGATTTCCGGCGGGTTTTGACGGCTTATCCCCTACAAAATTTTCCGGCGGCTTTCTGACGGCTTACCGGCGGCTTACCGGCGGCTAATTTCCCCGCAAAATTTTGCGACGGCTAATTTCCCGCAAAATATTCCCGCGGAATTTTCCGGCGGCTTTCCGACGGCTTACCGGCGGCTAATTTCCCCGCAAAATTTTGCGACGGCTAATTTCCCGCAAAATATTCCCGCGGAATTTTCCGGCGGCTTTCCGGCGGTTTTCCGTCACGGAATTTTCCGGCGGATTTCCGGCGGCTTTTTTAAGTTTCCGGCGGCTATAAAAATTTTATTGAAAATAAAAAAAAATTTACTATGTAAATGATTTAACAAAAATTAATTAAAACTTATAGTAACTATTTAATTAATTTTCATTTTAAAATTATTTAGTTAGTTAATTGTTATTTTATATTAAATATTATTTTTTATTTTAAATTAATTAGTTTTGTTTTTTAAAAAAATAATTAATTAATTGCTTTTCGGTCCGAATATAGTTAAATAAATAATATTGACAAATATAACGTATTTACATAATTGGCATTTCGGTCGGTCGGTTGAAATCAACACGGGAGATCCAAGGTTCGAATCTCACCGCGCGCAGACGCGCGGAGCGGGCGCGGGAGCTGCCGGAGGGCGGGAACCGGATCGCGAGCGTGGGCCGCGCCTGGCGGGAGTGCGGGAGTGCCGGGAGCCTGGCCGGAGCGCGGGGTTCGGGCGCGCAGAGTGTTTTTTTTTTTTTTTTTTTAAATTTGACCGGCGGTTTAAGACCGCCGGTAAGCCGCCGGACGAACTTGCCGCCGGAAAAAACCGCCGGAATTTATTTTTCTACGCGGTTTTTACCGGCGGCATTTTAACCGCCGGAAAACCGCCGCTAAATTACAAAACCGCCGGAAAATGCCCAATTTCCGCCGGAAATGAGTGATTTTCCTGTAGTGAATCTTTACTTTTGATTTGTGTTTACTTCACTCTTCCTTCTAGATTTCTTACGAAGAAGATCTGTCAAGGAGATCTGATTCTCTACCAACACTTGGAGAGTGTGAACAACTGAAGGGTTCTCTGCCCATATTAGGAGAGTGTGAAAGGATGAAGGGTTCTCTGCCCATACTAGGAGAGTGTGAAAGGATGAAGGGTTCTCTGCCCACACTAGGAGAGTGTGAAAGGACGAAGGGTTCTCTGCCCACTCAAGGATAGTGTTAAAGGATGAAGGGTTTTCTTCTTGCACTGGGAGAGTGTGAAAAGACAGACGGTTCTCTGTTAAGATAGTTGTTATTTGCATGTTTTACATTTTTGCAACTTGTATAGTTTTGATGATTCCAAATATTATTGTTCAAATATGTAGTTATCTCCTAACAATTTTAGAAGATTTGTATTTGCTCTTGTGTGCACTAATATTTCAGAAAAATCTAACTCCAGACTACGAAGACTTCAAATCTAAATTCAGCATGAGATACTCTGTGAATTTGAAGCTTGTATTTTTCTTTGAAATAAACTTGAAAGAGAGTGATTGTAATTAAGTGAATAAAAACATGCACACACACATAAGGAGATCATATAAAATTTATACTGATCGTACGGGAGGATATCAGTTCGTACGGGACGATTAGACAGTTATCTCCTATTAAGATCACATGGAACGAATAGGAACTGGGCAGAAAAATTTTCTAAGTATTATTCGTCCAGGACAAAATTAAATATCGTCCAGGACGATCAGTTATCTGTAAGATTTTCATCAAGATGAAATTAAATATCGTCCAGGACGATCTGCTCTCTGTAAAATTTTCATTCAGACGAAATTAAATAACGTCCAGGACGATCTGCTCTCTGTAAGAATTTTGTCCAGACAAAATTAAATTTCATCCAGGACGATCTGGTCTCTATAAAAATTTCATCCGGACGAATCAATTTTTTTCCAGACGATACAACTGACTTAGAACGGTTTTTATGCAGTTTTTTGGAACCGACCTTGTAATAACCGTTCGTACCGGATGAACTTTGTTCGTACGGGACGATCAGCTTATACGAAAATATTTCGTACACATATACAAACAGGTTCGTTTCAAGGCTTTTAAGTAATATCGTCCAGGACAATCCACGATCGTACGGGATGATCAACTGCGTACAGAATTAAAAACTTACAGTTTTTGGGCGGTTTTCTTGTTTTTTGTATATATAGTCCAAATTAGACTGCCACCCAATTTTTTTATCATTTGATCTTCATGCCTCTTGAGAGAATAGTCAAGGAGAGAGTGTAAGAGTGCATTCAAAGGAGGTTTCCTACCACTGAAGCGTGAGGGCTTCGCTTGGAGTTTAAATGTATGAATCTCTACTTGTGAATTAGGATTACTTCACTCTTTTCTTTCTTCCTTCTAGATTCTTGTGAGAAGATCTATCAAGGAGATCCGATTCACTGCCCACACTTGGAGAGTGTGAACACCAGAAGGGTTCTCTTCCCACACTAGGAGAGTGTGAAAGGATGAAGGGTTCTCTGCCCATATTAGGAGAGTGTGAAAGGACGAAGGGTTCTCTGCCCACACTAGGAGAGTGTGAAAGGATGGATGGTTCTCTACCAACACTAGGGATTGTGAAAAAGGATGACGGTTCTCTGCCGCACCGGGTAGTGGTGAAAAGAGTGTTTTGTAAAGGCTTCTCCGCCTTGCTGTGGGTACAAAAGGAGAGTCACTATTGGTATCAGTGCAATACTCAGAGGGTGCCTCTGGGGAGTGGATGTAGGTCTGGTTTAGACCGAACCACTATAAATTTGGTGTCATTTACTTTACTGTTTTTACTTTTCCACATTTTTATTTTTGGCTTAAAAAACTCTGTGGTTGAAAAACATTTTCTATAAAAATTTAATAAAAAAATTTTATTTCGGTTCAACACATTTTCAAAGAGGGTTTCAATTTTTAAAATACCAATTCACCCCCCCTCTTAGTAGCCTTGGAACATTAACTTAGGTCTAAAAACCTATTTACTAGACTCAACAAGTGGTATCAGAGCTTTGTTTCAAAATCATAAGTTTAAACTACTTTTTGATTAACGTAGATGGCTACATTCAAAAACTGAAACACACCTGAAGGTTACTCTATAACTAGACCTCCATTATTTGACAATATACCTTTTGATATTTGGAAAACACGCATGTCTACTTTCTTACAGTCACTTGATTATTGTATGTGGATCCTAGTCCAGAAAGGTTACACAAAACCAACTAGATTAGTTGATGGAGTTAGGGTAGAAACACCTTTTGCAGATTGTACTATAGAAGAACGTGACTTAGCACAACTAAATGCCAAATGTTTAAATAGCTTCTTTTGTGCTTTAAAATCTGAAGACTACACATGCGGGTTTCCACTTGCAAAAGTGGAAAGGACATATGTGATAGACTTTGTATAACTTACGAAGGGACTAATGAGGTTAAGCAATCAAGACTCAATATCTTATTACATGACTATGAATTATTTTGCATGAAACCAAATGAATCTATTTCTGACATGTACACAAGATTCACATAAATTGTCACTTCTTTGCATGCACTTGGTAGGGAATAAACTAATGTTGAAATGGTTAATAAGATTCTTCGTTGTTTACCTACTGCTTATGATGCTAAAATTATTGCAATTACAGAGTCTAAAGATCTAAATATTTATTTTATTGACAATCTTCTTGGTTCACTCATTGCTTATGAGCAAGGAGTAAGTCAAAGAAAGATTGATGCAGGTGAACCACGAAAGGAGAAGAATATTGTACTGAAAGTGGAAGAGTCAGAGAGTAAACACTCACAACCTGAGGATAAAGACGATATTGCATTGATGACTAGACAATTCAGAAGCTTTTTAAAGAGGAAGCAGAAGAGACGCCAGCAATGGAATAGAGGTAAGTATAACATAAATGACAAGGTTTCTAATAAAGTGATTTGTTATGAATGCAGGAAACAAGGTCATATCAAGACTGACTGCCCAAAACTCAAAGCCACTCCTAACAAGGAGAAGGTTGAGGAGAAACCAAATTTAAAGAAGGGCAAAAAGAAGTTTCAAAGAGCTTTCTGGGCGGACTCAGCTTCAGACTCATCTGAGACAGAAAAAGAAGAAGAAGTCACTAACCTTTGCTTGATGGCAGATAATGTTTATCAATCAGATCATGAAGAGGTATGTGACTTAACCTATGATGAATTATTTGAAGTTTCTGAACACATGCATGCTGCATATAGGAAAATGAAAAAGATGCATGCTAGTGTAAGTTTTGAATTGGAAGAGCTTAAGAAGGAATATGAAATCCTTAGGAAAGATCATGCATTAATAGATAACAACCACATGAAACTTCTTGACGAATATGATGACTTGAATAAGAATTTTGAGAATCTAAAATCATCCTATGCTGATCTTGAAAAAGAATTTAAAAATTTTAAGGATGAATCTGATAGCAAAACATATCGAATCAATTATACAAATCGAATCTTGAAAGATATGAATTCATTTTATAAACTGATAATAAGAGCTCTTGAGGATAATAGGAAACCCCCAAAACTTGAAGATTTTACAAATCCTAAATATTATCCTTAATACATGAAATCCCTTAGAAGACAATCAAATGGAAGAAAACTTAGGAATACTTTTCCTAATGTTAAATGCAATAATTATGGATTTTTGGGATATATATCTCACACCTGCACTTTGAAGATGAAAACTAATTTGGTGTGGAGAACTAAGATGCATAAACCTAGACATATTATACATGCATCTGATTATAATTTTCAAAAAGGTGAACCCAAACTTATTTGGGTTCCCAGGTCTAACATTTAATATTTTTGCAGGGTTGCTCTCACACAAGACCTCGTGGGCGCACATGGTACCTGGACAGCGGATGTTCAAAGCATATGACTGGAGATACTGCATAATTCATAACGCTGGAAGCCAGGAGTGGAGGCAAGGTTACACTTGGAGATAATACCACAAAGAAAGTGGTTGGATCAGGTATGATTGGAAATTTTAAAAACTTTTTCATAGACAATGTATTATTAGTTGAAGGCTTAAAACATAATTTGTTAAGCATAAGTCAGCTATGTGATAAGGGCTATAATGTAAAATTTTTACCTACTAGTTGCATATTAAGCCTAAATGGGAAAGAAGTTTTAAATGGAAAAAAGGTAAATAATGTTTACATGCTAGATTTAAATTGTATTCAATCTCCTATTGTTTTTTGTTTGAAATCTATTTCTGATGAATCATGGCTTTGGCATAGGAGACTTTGTCATTCTAGTATGAAAAAGCTTAGGAGAATTACCCAAAAGAACTTAGTGAGAGGTATACCAAAACTAGACTTTACTAAGGACCACCTTTATGATGCATGTCAATAAGAAAAACAAGTGAAGTCCTCTTTTAAGTCTAATAAGGATCTTAGAACTAGTAAACCATTGGAAATTCTTCACATGGATCTTTTTGGACCTGTAGGAACTGTAAGTCTAGGAGGGAAGGTATACAGATTTATTATAGTGGATGACTTCTCAAGATTCACTTGGGTTAGATTTCTTTTTCATAAGAGTGAATTGTTTGAGGAATTCAGAAATTTTTTGACTTGGATTCAAAGAAAACTAGGGAGTGAAATAATTTCTATACAAAGTGATCATAGAGGAGAATTTGAAAATGAAAGATTTGAAAATTTCTGTAAAGAAAAAGGGATTGATCACAATTTTTTTGCACCTAGAACCCTCAACAAAATGGGGTAGTTGAGAGAAAAAATAGAACATTAATAGAAGCCGCCCGAGCAATGTTGGCAGAATACTCACTTCCTAGATATTTTTGGGCTGAGGCGGTTAGCACTGCATGCTATGTTCTGAATAGGGTGAATGTGAGATCAAATTTGAATAAAACACCCTATGAGTTTCTAAAAGGTAGAACACCTAATTTGTCTCATTTGCATGTTTTTGGTTGCAAGGTGTTCATTCATAATAATGGAAAATCTGTCTTAAGAAAATTTAATCCAAAATCAGATGAAGGAATTTTTGTTGGATATTAAAGTGTTGGAAAATCTTATAGGGTATTCAACAAAATAACTTTGTTCTTTGAAGAAACCACACATGTTGTATTTGATGAATATGGATATTTGGAAGAGCCAAATGTTGTTGAAGACGAGATTGAAGAAAACTCCCAAAAGATTGATAGAATAAATTGGAAAGAAAATGTGGAAGAGAATTTGGAAAGAGAAAACCCTTTGCCTAGAGATTTGAGATTTTCTAAAAACCACCCAATGGAATTGATTATAGGTGAACCGAGTGAGGGTGTTAGAACTAGGCGTGGATTAAACAAGGAAGTCAATCATTCAGCCTTTATTTAAACTAATGAACCCACTAACATTGATCAAGCACTTTCTGATGAATTTTGGATATTGGCTATACAAAAAGATTTGAATCAATTTATAAGAAATAAAGTTTGGGAATTAACTTCAAGGCTAAAAGATCAAAGTGTTGTTGGAACCAAGTGGGTGTTCAAAAATAAAATGAATGACTCAGGAGTAGTCATTAGAAATAAGGCTAGATTAGTTTCTAAGGGGTATAATCAAATTGAAGGAATTGAT
This sequence comes from Dendrobium huoshanense, assembly GCA_016618105.1. Classification (NCBI taxonomy): domain Eukaryota; kingdom Viridiplantae; phylum Streptophyta; class Magnoliopsida; order Asparagales; family Orchidaceae; genus Dendrobium; species Dendrobium huoshanense. The sequence goes on from CM028357.1 coordinate 24,062,532, forward strand.
TTTGATTAAACTTTTGCCCCTGTAGCTAGACTTGAAGCAATTAGGGTTTTACTTGTCTTTGCCTGCTTTAAATTTTTTAAATTGTTTCAAATGGATGTCAAAAGTGCCTTTTTAAATGGGGTAATTGAGGAAGATGTTTTTGTAGAACAACCTTCAGGTTTTGAAAATTCTAAAAACCCAAATAATGTTTTCAAGTTAAAAAAGGAATTATATGGATTGAAACAGGCACCTAGAGCTTGGTATGAGAGGTTTAGCACCTTCCTACTTGAAAGATCTTTTGAAAAAGGAAGTGTGGATACAACTCTCTTTTTAAAGAAATTTGGAAAGGATATTCTCATTGTTCAAATTTATGTGGATGATATCATTTTTGGATCTTCAAATAAAAATCTTTGTGATGATTTTTCTAAAATAATGAGTAGTGAATTTGAAATGAGTCTAATAGGAGATTTAAATTACTTTCTAGGCTTTAGCATTAAGCAACTTGAGGAAGGAACATTTCTTAGTCAAACTAAATATGTTAATGACATCCTCAAAAAATATGAAATGGATAATGCTAAACCTGTTAGTACACCAATGAGTTCCTCAGTTCAGTTGGATAAGGACCTTAAGGGAAAATCTGTTGATCAAAAGAAATATAGAGGGATTATTGGTTCTTTAATTTACTTGACTGCAAGCCGACCAGATATTATGTTCAGTGTTTGCTTATGTGCTAGATTTCAATCAGATCCAAAAGAATCACATTTGATAGCAATGAAAAGGATTTTAAGATACTTACTAGGAACTCAGAACTTAGGAATTTGGTATCCTAAGTTTAGCTCTTCATTTGAAATTATTGGTTACTCAGATTCTGATTTTGCAGGCTGTAGAGTGGATAGGAAAAGCACTTCTGGAACATGTCAATTCATTGGAAATTCATTAGTTTCATGGTCTAGTAGAAAACAAAATTCAGTGGCCCTATCTACTGCAGAAGCAGAATACATTGCATTAAGAAGTTGTGTGGCACAAGTACTTTGGTTAAAACAATAGTTGATTTATTTAGGATTAACTATAGGTACTATTCCAATTTATTGTGACAATACTAGTGCTATTTGCATTTCCAAAAATCCTATTCAACATTTTAGAACCAAACACATTGACATAAGGCATCATTTCATAATGGATCATGTATCTAAGGGAGAAATTGAACTTACTCATGTTTCAACTGAAAATCAACTTACAGACATTTTTACAAAACCTTTAGCCTTTGATACTTTCAGTACATTAATAACAAGTCTTGGTGTGATTGATTTAAATACTTAAATAAAAATATTTTTGTAACATTGATATTTATGTTTTAGTAATTTATGTTTTTATAATTTTTGTTTTTGTGATTTTATTTTTGTGTATTTTGAGTGATTTTTTTTTAGAGTTTATGCTTTTTTCATAGTGTAGTGTGATTTGTGTTTTACTTTAATAAAAATTCAAAAATTCAAAAATATGGAAATCGTTCGGGACGAAATTTTTCGTACGGGATGATGTGTGTAAAATTCAGTTTGTGTGATATGAAATGTCTTGAGAGCAGTTTTTAATGTAGTTCGTCTGTACGATCTGAATGATCATCTAGGACAAAAAAAATTTTCTCTCTCAAATGTCGGGATGATTGAATGCAGCAATTGAATGGATAAGGCAGTTTTAATTGTGAACTTTGTATGTACGAACTTTTGGCTCGTCCAGACGAACAAACGTCAATTCATAGCGGGGGACGGTTTTCAACTGACATTAAAACGAATTACTTTTGATCGTATGTAAAATTTTTTTTCATCTGTACGATCGGTCAAGTCAAAAAGTTTTTACGAATGGACATATCGTAAATTGTGTTGATTACGAAAAGCCGTTACATTTTGGATGAATTTAATCGTCTGTACGAAATTGTTTCGTCCAGACGAACGATAATTTTCGTACAGGATGAACTTTTTTGTCCAGGATGAACGTATCATTTTCTTTAAATTAGAAGGCTTTCTAACTCAACAATCACATCTCCAAACATCTATTTCAATCCCTTTCGACTTTCAAATAAAAAATGGCCTCCTCTAGCAAGCGACAAAAGGTGTTAGCAAAGAAACCACATAGAAATTCTTCTGAAAACTTTCTTTCAAAAGCAAATGAGGAATCCTTTCCTCGATTTGCCTCTACAAAAGTCACACCTTCTAGCATTCTGATCCAGAGCGAAATAAACTTCAAGGTAATGCACCTTTTTGCTTCCGCTCAGTTTGGATTTATCGTATCTCTCGTCCACCTCTACAACAAACAGACCTTTCTTTACTTCCTAGCCAAAATCACTCTTCTGTCAATTCTTATGTGTTTAAACAAAAAGTTGAAATCACTAAGCATGACTTAGGTGTTTTTCTTAACTTAAGAACTAAAGGTTCTAGAGCCCACACCCTTATGAACGATAACACCTTCAAGTGGTATGAAATCAATAGGGTGATTAGAGGAAATGGCTTAACTTATCATATTGCTAAAGTTTATGGAATGACCAAAAATGCTCGAATCATCCAGCACATTCTTAGATCTTCTATTATTCTAAAAGCTGGTGATAGGATCAACCTTACACCACTCCTTTCTATAGTGACTTTTTTGATTATGAAAGGTAGTCCTATTGATGAAGCCCAACTTATCTTAGACCATCTTTTTGGGCTTTCTGAAATTGGACATGCTGATCAGAAAAGAAAAAGGAATATATCATTGGGTCACTTGATTACATATATTTTGGAAAAGAAATACAATCTAGTGCATTCTGATGAAGAATATGAAGAGCCGGTCTACTACAATGATGCTTCTTTTAGAGCAATCTTCAAGGAACAAAAAGAGAAAGTACCTGCCAGTGCTTCTAAAGAAGAAGAAGAAGAAGGAGAGAAAACATCTGCACCTCAATCAAATTATCAGAATTTGATTGAGAAATTTGAAAGACTTGAGACTCATTTTGATCAACGATTTGATCAAATTGATGCTCAACTTTAGCTGCAGCAACAGGACATTGGTAGTATAAGAAATGAAGTTCATGAAATTAATACCAATGTTATATTGATGACTTCCTACTTCAACTTATTTGGTGGCATTCCTCCTTCTCCTCCAGAAGAATAGAGATTTGGGTGATGATTTTCTAGATGTTTATTGTATTAGTGTTTATTTTTGTTTGTTTTTGTTGTGTTAAAAGTTCAGTTTTTTTTTTTATTTATTGATATTATGAAGTGATCTTGTAATATTTTTCATTAATATCAATATATGTTGTATTTGCTTTAAATTTGAATTGTTTTTGAAATGTGTTTAGTTTTTATGAATTTCATTAGTCTTTTTAATCTTAATTGTGCTTAAATTAGATTGTAATTTGAGATTAATTTCATTAGAAAATCTAGTATTTCTAAATTTAAAATTTCTTTATAACTTGTTATAACTAGAATTTTTAATTTCATGTCTATTCATTTAGACTACATAAAAATTAATATTATTATTGCAATTTAGATACTTTCTTATTTTATATTTCTTTGCTCAAGTGATATTTATGCACTTAGAAAAAATTAAAATTTTAGATTATTGATCTTGGAAAAAATTTTGTTTCAATTACTCTTGAAAATTGTACAAAAGAGTACAAAAATCAAAAGGAATGCGCAAAGGTTCGCAAATGTGAAAAAGAGGCACCAAATAAGCCCAATGTAAAACGATGCACAAAAATTTGCCACAAAATTTGAAAAAGATACGCAAAGCGCCACATGTGGTAATTCTATTCTTTTCATATTCTTTCAATCTCTTAATTCAAATTGATCTTATGTTCATTTATATTTCTATTGAACTTTGAAATATAGAATTTTTATTCATCTCTCTTGTAATGATTTTTTATATCTTAAATGTCTAAATTGAATCATGTCTTTGATAAATTCTTCTTACTTACACTGTTATATCACTTCTTAAATTCTATGAATTTCTATGATTTACCTAATGTTATTAGTTTTAGATTGCATATTTTATGTCAATCACTCTTTAGATTAAATTTTCAAATGGATTTCATATAATTACATACATTTCTTGTCTATTTCTTCTTCACTTTTTGTTGTTGTAAAAAAGGGGAAGAAATTATTATGTTTGTTTGTATTTTGATTTTGTGTCATTTAGCTTATGTTATTGTCTTGTATTTTTTTTTTTTGTTAAAATTTTTTTTTTAAAAACAAAAATATTGTTCTTTAATTCAAAATGCCTCCTTATTTTCATGTATTCATCAATTCAGGGGTGCTTAGGAGATTTTTTTTTAATTTGAGATCATACAAACAATAATTATTTTACCATCATAAAAAAGGGGGAGATTGTTAAGATAGTTTCGATTTGCATGTTTTACATTTTTGCAACTTGTATAGTTTTGATGATTCCAAACATTATTGTTCAAATGTGTAGTTATCTCCTAACAATTTTAGAAGATTTGTATTTGCTCTTCTGTGTACTAACATTTCAGGAAAATCTAACTCCAGACTACGAAGACTTCAAATCTAAATTCAGCATGAGATACTCTGTGAATTTGAAGCTTGTATTTTTCTTTGAAATAAACTTGAAATGGAGTGATTGTAATTGAGTGAATAAAAACATGCACACACACATAAGGAGATCATATAAAATTTATACTGATCGTATGGGACGATATCAGTTCGTACGATACGATCAGATAGTTATCTCCTATTAAGATCACATGGAATGAATAGGAACTGGGCAGAAAAATTTTCTAAGTCCTATTCGTCAAGGACAAAATTAAATATCGTCCAGGACGATCAGCTCTCTATAAGATTTTTATCAGGACGAAATTAAATATCATCCAGGATGATCTGCTCTCTGTAAAATTTTCATCCAGACAAAATTAAATATCATTCAGGACGATCTGCTCTCTGTAAAATTTTCGTCCAGAAGAAATTAAATATCGTCCAGGACGATCTGCTCTCTGTAAGAATTTTGTCCAAACAAAATTAAATATCGTCCAGGACGATCTGGTCTCTGTAAAAATTTTGTTCGGACAAATCAATTTTCGTCCAGACGATACAACTAACTTAGAACGGTTTTTCTGCAGTTTTTTGGAATTGACCTTGTAATAACCGTTCGTATCGGACTAACTTTGTTCGTACGGGACGATCAGCTTGTACGAAAACATTTCATACACATATACAAATAGGTTCATTTCAAGGCTTTTAAGTAATATCGTCCAGGATGATCCATGATCGTACGGGACGATCAACTGCGTACAGAATTGAAAACTTACAGTTTTTGGGCAGTTTTTCTTTTCTTTTGTATATATAGTCCAAATTAGACTTCCACCCAATCTTTTTATCATTTGATCTTCGTGCCTCTTGAGAGAATAGTCAAGGAGAGAGTGTAAGAGAGCATTCAAAGGAGGATTCCTACCACTGGAGCGTGAAGGCTTCACTTGGAGTTTAAAGGTAAGAATCTCTACTTGTGAATTGGGATTACTTCACTCTTTTCTTTCTTCCTTCTAGATTCTTGTGAGAAGATCTGTCAAGGAGATCCGGTTCACTGCCGACACTTGGAGAGTGTGAACAGCCGAAGGGTTCTCTACCCACACTAGGAGAGTATGAAAGGATGAAGGGTTCTCTGCCCACACTAGGAGAGTGTGAAAGGACGAACGGTTCTCTGCCCACACTAGGAGAGTGTGAAAGGACGAAGGGTTCTCTGCCCACACTAGGAGAGTGTGAAAGGACGGACGGTTCTCTGCCAACACTAGGGATTGTGTAAAAGGACGATGGTTCTCTGCCGCACCGGGTAGTGGTGAAAAGTGTGTTTTGTAAAGGCTTCTCCGCGTTGCTGTGGGTGCAAAAGGAGAGTCACTATTGGTATTAGTGCAATACTCAGAGGGTGCCTCTGGGGAGTGGATGTAGGTATGGTTTAGACCGAACCACTATTAATTTGGTGTCATTTGCTTTACTGTTTTTACTTTTCCACATTTTTATTTTTGGTTTAAATAACTCTGTGGTTGAAAAACGTTTTCTATAAAAACTTAATAAAAAAATTTTCATTTCGGTTCAACACATTTTCAAAGAGGGTTTAAATTTTTAAAATACCAATTCACCCCCCCCCCCTCTTGGTAGCCTTGGCATATTAACTTAGGTCTAACTACCTATTTATTAGACTCAACATTCTCTGCCAACACTAGGAAGAGTGTAAAAAAATGACGGTTCTTTTCAGCTCTAGGTAGTGGTGGAAGAGAGTTTTGTAAAGGCTTCTCTATCTTGTTGTGATAGAAAAAGAGGAGTCACTATTGGTATTAGTGCAATACTCAGAGGGTGCCTCCGGGGAGTGGATGTAGGTCAAGTTTGACAGAACCACTATAAATCTTGTTTCTTTATTTTTCTGTTGCTTTTTATTTTTCTGTTTTACTGTTTCAAAATTGTGGTTAAAAAATATTTTCTATAAAATTTACTAAAGTTAATTTTCTCGGTTTTAAATTTTAAAAGGGGGATTAAATTTTAATTATCAATTTACTCCCCCTCTTGGTTAGCTGTTGGGACATAAGCTTAGGTTTAATAACCTAATTCATATTGAACAAGTTTCAACAAGTGGAATCAGAGCTTAGTTTCAATATCATAAGTTTTGACTACTTTTTGATTAATGTAGATGGCCACATTTGGAAATCGAAATACACCTAAGGGTTATTCTATAACTAAGCCTCCATTGTTCAATAATATTCCTTTTCATTTTTGAAAAATATGCATGTCTACATTTTTACAGTCACTTGATTATCATATGTGGATCTTAGTTCAAGAAGGGTATACAAAACCAACTAGACCAGTTGACAAAGTTAGAGTTGAAACACCTTTTATGACCTGAACAGTTGAAGAATGTGACTTAGCATAACTAAATGCCAAATGCTTGAACGGTTTCTTTTGTGCACTTAAATAAAAAGATTACCTGCGGGCTTCTACTTGCAAGAGTGGAAAGGACATTTTTACAGTCACTTGATTATCGTATGTGGATCTTAGTTCAGGAAGGGTATACAAAACCAACTAGACTAGTTGATAATCGTATTCCTTTTGATTTTTGAAAAACATTCATGTCTATATTTTTACAGTCACTTGATTATCGTATGTGGATGTTAGTTCAGAAAGGGTATACAAAACCAACTAGACTAGTTGACAAAGTTAGAGTTGAAACACCTTTTATGGACTGGACAGTTGAAGAACGTGACTTAGCACAACTAAATGCCAAATGCTTGAACGGTTTCTTTTGTGCACTTAAATCAGAAGATTACATGCGGGCTTCTACTTGCAAGAGTCGAAAGGACATATGGGATAGACATTATATAACATATGAGGGGACTAATGAGGTTAAGTAATCTAGACTTAAAATCTTATTGCATGATTATGAACTATTTTGCATGAAACCTAATAAATCCATTTCATATATGTACACAACATTCAAACAAATAGTCACCTCTTTATATGCATTAGGTTGGGAACCAACGAATGCTGAAATGGTTAATAAGATTCTTCGTTGTTTGCGTACTGCTTATGATGCTAAAATTACTGCAATTAGAGTCTAAAGATCTAAACATTTACTCTATTGACAATTTTCTTGGTTCACTAATTGCTTACGAGCAAGGAGTTAGCCAAAGAAAGATTGATGCAAGTGAACCATGAAAGGAGAAGAACACAGCACTGAAAGTGGAGGAGTATGAGCGTGAACACTCACAACCTGAGGATGAAGACGACATCGCATTAAAGACTAGACAATTCAGAAGCTTTCTGAAGAGGAAGCATAATAGACACCAGCAATGGAATAGAGGTAAATTTAATAAAAATGCTAAAGTTTTGAATGAAGTTATTTTCTATAAGTACAGGAAACCTGGACATATAAAGATAGATTGCCCAAAACTCAAAGCCACTCTTAACAAGGAGAATGTAGAGGAGAAACCTTTTGTAAAGAAGGGAAAGAAGAAATTCTAAAGAGATTTTTGGGTGAACACAGATTCAGACTCGTCAGAGACTAAAAAAGAAGAGGAAGTCACTAATATGTACTTAATGGCCGATAGTCTTGATTAGTTAGGTCAAGAAGAGCTATGAGACTTAAGTTATGATGAACTTTTTGAAGTTTCTAAACACATGCAAGATGCATATAGAAAAATGAAGAAAATGCATCCTAGTCTTAATTATAATTTGAAGAACTACAAAAGAATCATAAAATTCTTAGAAAATATCATACTTTAATTAATGATAACCACATGAAATTACTTAATGAGTTTGATAACTTGAATAAAATTCATAAAAATTTAAAATCATCTTATGTTGAATTTGAAAAAGATTTTAAATTTTTTTAAGGATGAATCAGAGAGCAAGATTTATAAATTAAATTATACAAATTAAATTTTGGAAGATATGAATTCATTTTACAAATTAACGATAAAAGCTCTCGTGGATAATAGGATACCCCCTAAACTTGAAGATTTCACAAATCCTATTTTGTATCTTAAATTTATGCAATCCCTAAAAAGATAAATGAATAGTAGTAGTATACTTAGGAATCCTTTTCTAAAAGTTAAATGTAACAATTGTGGATTGTTTGGACACATAGCTCACACCTGTACTTTGAAGAAAAAAACTTATTTAGTGTGGAAACCTAAGATGCATAAACCTAGACATATCATACATGCATCTCTTTATAAATTTCCAAAATGAGAACCTAAACATTTTTGGGTTCCCGAGTCTAACGTTTAATAATTTTGCAGGATCGCTCTCACACAAGACCTTGTGAGAGCATATGGTACCTGGACAGCGAATGCTCAAAGCATATGACTGGAGATACTGCACAATTCATTTTGCTAGAAGCTAGGAGTGGAGGCAAGGTTACACTTAGAGATAACACCAAAAGGAAGGTGATTAGGATATGTATGATTGGAAATCTAAAGAAATTTTACATTAAAAATGTGTTATTGGTAGAAGGCTTAAAGCATAACCTGTTAAGTATAAGCCAGCTATGTGATAACGATATTGTGTTAATTTCCTACTAGTTGCATATTAAGCCTAAATGATAAAGATATTTTGAATGGTAAAAGGGTTAATAATGTTTATATGTTAGACTTGAATTACATTCAAACTCCTACTGCTTTTGTTTGAAAATTGTATCTGATGAGTCATGGGTTTGGCATAGGAGACTTTGTCATTCTAGCATGAAAAACCTTAGGAAGATTATCCAAAAGAACTTAGTGAGAGGTATACCAAAACTAGACTTTACTAAGGACCACCTTTGTGATGCATGTAAATTAGGAAAATAAGTGAAGTCCTCTTTTCAGTCCAATAAGGATCTTAGAACTAGTAAACCATTGGAGATTTTGCATATGGATCTTTCTAGACTAGTTGGAACGTAAGTCTAGGAGGGAAGGTATACGACTTTATGATTATGGATGATTACTCTAGATTTACATGGGTGTGAAATCATGACTATATAAAGTGTTCATGGAGGAGAATTAGAAAATGAAAAAATTGAGGATTTTTGTAAGGAGAAAGGAATTGATCACAATTTTTCTACACCTAGAACCCCTCAGCAGAATGGGGTAGTCAAAAGAAAAAACAGAATATTAATAGAAGCCGCCCGAGCAATGTTGGCAGAATACTCACTTCCTAAATATTTTTGGGCTGAGGTGGTTAGCACTGCATGTAATATTCTGAATAGGATGAATGTGAGATCTTGTTTAAATAAAACACCCTATGAATTACTAAAAGGCAGAACACCTAATTTACCTTATTTACATGTTTTTGGTTGCAAGGTGTTTATACATAACAATGGAAAATCTGCCTTAGGAAATTTTGATCCAAAATCAGATGAAGAAATTTTTGTTGGATACTCAAGTGTTGGAAAATCTTATAGAGTATTCAATAGAAAAACATTAGTAATTGAGGACACCACACATATTGTATTTGATGAATCTGAAAATTTGGAAGAGCTAAAAGTTATAGAAGATGAGATAGATGATAACTCCCAAAAGATTGATAAAATAAATTTAGAAGAGAATTTGGAAGAAAATGTGGAATTGGAGATAGAAAACCCTTTTCCTAGATATTTGAGATTTTCTAAAAACCACCGAAAGGAGTTGATAATTCGTGAACCTAGTGAGGGTGTAAGGACTAGGCGTGGATCAAACAAAGAATCCAATCATTCAGCATTCATTTCAATAATTGATATTGATCAAGAACTTTCAGATGAATTTTGGATCTTGGCCATGCAAGAAGAGTTAAATAAATTTGTAAGAAACAAAGTTTGGGAATTAACTACAAGGCCAAATGATCAAAGTGTAGTTGGAACTAAGTGGGTATTCAAAAATAAAATGAATGACTCAGGAGTGGTCATTAGAAATAAGGCTAGATTAGTTGCTAAGGGTTACAATCAGATTGAAGGGATTGATTTTAAGGAGATTTTTGCCCCTGTAGCTAGACTTGAAGAAATAAGGGTTTTGCTAGCCTTTGCCTAGTTTAGAGGATTTAAATTGTATCAAATGGATATAAAAAATACCTTTTTAAATGGGTTAATTTAAGAAGATATTTTTGTAGAACAACCACAAAAATTTGAAAATTCTAAGTACCCAAATCATGTTTTTAAGTTGAAAAAGGCATTATATGGATTGAAACAGGCACTTAGAGCTTGGTATGAGAGGTTGAGCACCTTCCTACTTGAAAGATCATTTGAAAAAGGAAGTGTGGATACAACACACTTTTTGAAGAGATATGGAAAGGATATACTCATTGTACAAATATATGTGCATGACATCATCTTTGGATCTTCAAATAAAAAACTTTGTGATGATTTTTCTAAAACAATGAGTAGTAAGTTTGAGATGAGTCTAATGGGAGATTTAAGTTATTTTCTAGGATTTAGCATTAAGCAAATTGAGTAAGGTATATTTCTTAGTCAGTCAAAGTATGTTAAGGACATCCTCAAAAAGTATGAAATGGGCAATGCTAAACCTGTTAGTATACCTATGAGTTCCTCAGTTTAGTTGGATAAGGATCCTAAGGGAAAATCTATTGAGCAAAAGAAATTTATAGGGATTATTGGATCTTTGCTTTACTTGACTGCTAGCCGACCCGATATCATATTTAGTGTTTGTTTTTGTGCAAGATTTCAATCAAATCCAAAAGAATTATATTTGAAAGCAGCAAAAAGGATTCTAAGATATATATTAGGAAATCAGAACTTAGGAATTTGGTATCCTAAGTTTAGCTTTTCATTTGAAATATTCAGATTCTGACTTTGCAGGTTTTAGGGTGGATAAAAGAGCACTTATGGAATATGTTAGTTTATTGGAAATTCTTTAATCTCCTTGTCCAGTAGAAAATAAAATTCAGTAGCCCTATCTACTACAAAAGCTGAATATATTGCATTAGAAAGTTGTGTGATACAAGTACTTTTGTTGAAACAACGGTTAATTGATTTAGGATTAACTATGGGCACTATTCTAATTTATTGTGATAACACTAGTGCTATTTGTATATGTAAAAATCCTATTCAACATTCAAGAACCAAACATATAGACATTAGGTATCATTTTATAAGGGATCATGTATCCAAAGAAGAAATTAAACTAACTCATGTTTCTACTGAAAATCAACTTGCAGACATTTTTACAAAACCTTTAGCCTTTGATACTTTCAATGAATTAAGAACAAGGCTTGGTGTGATCGATTTGAATGCTTAATTAAAAATATTTTCTGCAACATTGATATGTGTTTTCGTGTTAATATTTTTGTGTGTATTTTATGAGTTTTTTATCTTTGTTTTGTGATTTTTTCCTGTATCTTAAGTTTTTGTTTTTGTTTTTCATTGTGTTTTTAGTGTGCTTGTGTTTTAGTTTTGATTGAGTACTTATTTTGAAAAATTTGAGTGACAATCGTCCAACATAAAATTTTTCGTACTGGGCAAATTGTGTAGTGTGTCAAACTGATGGATTTTGAACCATTTGCATGCAGTTTTTTTTTTTTTTCAATTTTTAATGTTTACTTCATCTGTATGATCGTCACGATCATCTAGGATGAAATTATTCAAACGACAGGATGATTAAATGACAGTTAAACAGATAAGGTAGTTTTTAATGCTATATTTCGTACGTACAAACCTTTGGTTCGTCCGGACGAACACATGTTGGTTCGATGGAGGGGACGGTCTCAACTGCCATTAAAATGATCATAAGTTCTGATCGTCCAGGGATTAATACGTGTTCTTCTGTACGATCAGTTTGGGCAAAAGTCTGTACAAAAGGATGCTTCGTAAGTTGTGTGATTACGAAAAGCCATTTTATTTTGGACACATTCATACGTCCATACGACATTTTTTCATACGGAACAAATCTATTTCGTACGGGATGAACATAAAATTTCGTCTGTACGAATAGTCATTTTTTCAATAAATAAACAGGCTTTTTGAACTCTATAGTCACACACTCACTTCACTTTCAAATCTTTTCGTTCCTTAGATCCTATCAATGGCAAGTTCAAGCAAGCGTCAAAAGATTCTATCCAAGGCTCCACCTAAGAATTCTTCCGAGAACTTCCTTTCTAAAGCCAATGAAGAATCCTTTCCTAGGTTTATCTCTGCCAAGATCACACCCTCTAGAATTCTTATCCATGAACAACTAACTTTTTAGGTAATGAACTTGTTTTCCTCAACTCAGTTTGGCTTTATCCTCACCCTAGTTTATCTCTACAACAAAGAAACCTTCCACTATTTCCTTACAAACATGTCTTTTAACTCTGACCATTCTGTAATATGTTCATATGTCTTTAAAAAAAAAGTTGAAATCACCACGGCTGACTTAGGAGCCTTTTTAAACTTAAGGACTGAGGGAGCTAGGGCACATACCTTAATCACCACTTCTGATTATGAATGGTATGAAATTAATACTGTGATTAGAGGAATCAATTTTAACGAGCATATGCCTAAAGTATCCGGTCTCGTTCGTAATGCTCGTATCATCCAGCATGTTCTTAGAACTTCTATAATTCCTAAAGCTTGTGATATAATCAACATTTCTCCTCTTCGTTCTATGGTAACCTTTTTGATCATGACTAAAGAACCTATAGATGAAGCCCAACTAATCCTTGACTATCTTTATGGACTTTCTGAAATTGGTCATGTCGAGCATAAAAGAAAGAAGAACATCGCCTTAGGACATCTAGTTGCTTACATTCTGGAGAAGAAATACAATTTGGTTCATCCTGATCAAGAGTTTGAAGAACTGCTCTACTACAAAGACGGGTCATTTAGAGAAATCTTCAATAAAGATGAATCAATTAAAACATATGTAATTAGTGATACTGAGTAAGAACATGAAGTTGCACCTGTACCTACTAATGAACCAAATTATCAGGATTTGGTTCAAAGATTTGATCATTTAGAGACTCACTTTGATTAAAGGTTTGATAAAATTGAAGCTCATATGCAGCAACAAGATGTACAGTACGCTCAAGACAAGGGGTTTATGAGAGAACAAATGAATGATATTAGTACCAACATGCTTATGATGAGTACTTATTTTAACATCTTTGGTGCTGCTCCTCCTCCTCCTCCTCCTCCAGATTAGGGTCCTTCTGAGTGACACACGTACTAGATTTTATGTGTTTCTTTAGTTGTTGTTTTCATTTTTCTGGGTTAGGAAAATGTGTTGTACTTTCTTTTTCTTAGATGTTTTGTTTTAAATCTTATGATGTATTGATATCATATTCTTATATTGCAATATCTTTCATTTTGGTATCAATACAAGTTATCCTGTTTTGGCTTTAATCTTATTTTTGAAATGTGTGTTAGTCTATATGACAATCGTTATAATTTTTTATCCTAAAAGTGTTATACTTTGAAATGCAAGTTAAAATTAAATTCATTAGAAAATTTAATTTTTGTAAATTTAAGTATTGCTTATAACTTGATGTAATTAAGATTGTCAATTTCATGTCTCTTATTTAGACTACATTAATGTCTAATATTATTATTGTAATTGTGATGTTTTCTTATTTTGTATTTCACTTATCAATAAATATTTATGCACTTAGAAAATTTTAAAATTTTTTATTATTGATTTTGGAAAGATCAAAATTACTCTTGAAAAATATACAAATGTACAAAAATCAAAAGAAATGCGCAATGGTTCACAAGTTAAAAAAGAGGCACAAAATAAACTCATAAGTAAAAAGATGCACAAAAATATGCCACAAATTTGAAAAAGATACGCAAAGCGCCACATGTTGTCTAATGTTTTGATTTTATTTGTAAAACTTATTTCATTCACTTTCAAGGTTCAATTATGAAATGATTTTCATATGACTGCTTACATTTCAAGTATTTTTCTTCTTCACTTTTTGCTGTTGTCAAAAAGGGGGAGAAATTATTTATTCTATCGTATCGTATATGTGTTTGTTTTATTTTGTATTTGTTATATCGTATCATATGTGTGTTTGTTTTATTTTGTATTTGTTCTATCATATCGTATGTGTGTTTGTTTTGTTTTGTATCTCTAAAAATTTTGAAAAAAAAAAATATGATTCAAATGCCTCCTTATTTTTCACGTGTTCATCATTTCAGGGGGAGTTTAGGAGATTCTTAGAATTTAAAATTATACAAACAATAATCATTTTGTCATCATCAAAAAGGGGGAGATTATTAAGAGAGTTGTTATTATATGTTTTATATTCTTACAACTTGTATAATTTTGATGATTCCAAATATTATTATTTTATGTATTGATATCTCCTAACACTTTTTGGAAGATTTATTTTTGCTCTTGTGTGAACTAACATTTCAGGAAAATCAAATTCCATACTACTAAAGACTTCAAATCAAATTTAGCATAAGAGATATTCTGAATTGAAGCTTGTACTTTTCTTTGAATTAAGCTTGAGAGAGAGTGACTGTAATTGAGTGAATAAATACACACACACTTAAGGAGATCTTTAAAAAATTATACTGATCGTACGAGAATGAACATAGTTCGTACGGGACGAACAAAGTTCGTACGGAACAAACATAGTTCATACGAGACAATCAAGTCAGTTATCTCTTCTAAAGAGCAATGGAATGAACAGTAGTTGAAGAAAATTTTTCTAAGTCCTGATCGTCCAGGACGAATGATTAATCATCCCAGGACAAAATATTCTCTAGAAAATTTTCGTTCAGATGAAATTCATATTCGTGCCAGGATGAAATGCTCTCTGATAAAATTTTCATCCAAACGAACGCAAATTCGTCCCAGGATGAATTGTTCTATGTAAAAAATTCATTCGGATGAACTCATATTTGTCCCCGTATGAAGTGAACCGACTCTTCAAATTTTGGCAACGTGTTACAGTTTTTGGGAACTGACCTATGGTATAACTGTTCGTATCGGACAAACCTAGTTCGTACGGGATGATGCTCAGGTATGATTTTAGTTCGTACCAATATACATTTTGTTCATTTCCACACATTTAAGTAAAATCGTCCAGGATGATCCACGATCATACGGGACGATCAACTTCGTGTTGACTTGAAAATTTGCAGTTTTTTGACGGTTTTTCTTGTCTTTCATATAAATAGTCCAATTTAGACTATCACTTAATCTTTTTGCCTAGTGATCATCATGCCTATTGAAAGAATAGTCAAGGAGAGAGTGTGAGAGAGTGTGAGAAGGAGAATTCTTACTACTGGAGCGTGAAGGCTTCACTTGGTGTTCAAAGGTAAGAATCTTTACTTTTGATTTGTGTTTACTTAACCATTTTCTCTCTTCCTTATAGATTTCTTGTGAAGAAGATCTGTCAAGGAGATCTGGTTCTCTGCTGATACTTAAAGAGTGTGAACATCCGAAGGGTTCTCTACCCACACTAGGAGAGTGTGAAAGGATGAAAGGTTCTCTACCTACACCGGGAGAGTGTGAAAGGACGGACGGTTCTCTGCCAACACTAGGAAGAGTTTAAAAGGACGACAGTTCTCTACCGCACGGGGTAATGGTGGAAGAGAGTTTTGTAAAGGCTTCTCCGCCTTGATGTGGGTGCAAAAGGAGAGTCACTATTGGTATTAGTGCAATACTCTGAGGGTACCTCCGGGGAGTGGATGTAGGTCAAGTTTGACAGAACCACTATAAATCTCGTGTCTTTTATTTTTTCGTTGCTTTTAATTTTTCTATTTTATCGTATCAAAATTGTGGTTGAAAAATGTTTTCTATAAAATTCATTAAAGTTAATTTTCTTGGTTTTAAATTTTAAAAGAGGGATTAAATTTTTATTACCAATTCAACCCCCCCCCCCCCCCCCTTCTTGGTTAGCCGTTGGGACATAAGCATAGGTTTAACAACCTAATTCATATTGAACAAGTTTCAACAGTCTTATTTTGAGAGAGAGCTTAGAGGATGAGAAGAAGGGCTTTGGGAGAGAAGAAAGGATGAGATTCTTGTGATGGGGAGTTGTGAGTGATTCACAAGGTTAATCCAAGCGAGGTTTTCATTGCCTTTTTCAAGCTGCTTCCTTGATAACTTGGTGGATCTTCAGAGGCATTTTTTAGAATCAGATTCATGTTCCTACCTACTCCGAGAAGGAGTAAAAGAATTCAATTTCTTAAAAGTATGAGATGTGCCAAGAGGGGGGGGGGGGGTGAATTGGTTCTTTTAAAATAATCCTAAATAGGTGTACAAATTTTTAGATTTTTTCAAAAAAACTTAGAAATAAGTAATTCTAAATTTTGTATGGAAAAGCTCACAAAGTAAATATGCCTTGAAAAATAGTGATAATGAAATTCTAATTATCACAATTGAATAAAGATCTCAGAGATTTTATCAAGTAGTTATAACAAAGATGAAGTGCAAAGTGTAAAATGTAGAAAGTAAAATTTGAATGAACACAACAAATTTTATAGTGGTCCGATCAAACATTGACCTATGTCCATTCTTAGAGTCATTCACTATGAGTATTGCACTAATACAAAATGACTCTCCTTTTGCTCCCTCAGCAAGGCGAACAAGCCCTTACAAAAACTCTCTTTCACCAACCTAGTGCAATAGAGGACCAAAACCCCTTTCACAAGTATAGAATGTTGCAGAGAACCTCAAGGATCGACTAAGAAGCCTCATTCCCTAGAAAGCTCTCACAAAGCTAACCAAGCCCACAAAAGGAGAAAACATGCAATTAGACCAGAGTAACCATGTGATTCCCCTCAAACTCCTCCCTCATACTCAAGCTCATCTTCTCCTTCCTCTCATAAACCCAAATTTTCTTTAAAAGCTCCTTCTCATAGTTCGTTCATCAGCCACATTCCTCTCTTTATATCTATTTAGAAAAAGATTAAAGAATTACTTTTATAATAGGCTTCAAGAATCTCTTAAAATTCAAGTAAGTCTTCACTATTTATACAGTACAATCCAAGTTCACAGAATGATCAATTAAAAACTAGTCCTGTCTAGTACATAGGAGAATGAACAGTCCATAATTTTTTAACACATCATTTAGTATTATCTAGAGATTATTTAATATGATCTTTTTTTATTTCCTCTATTCATATAGGATGAATCATGGGACGACCGAAAGCCATCTTTGTTTATCATACCATATTATATACTTTGTACATTATGGTTAGTTAATTTAAGGTAGTTCATCTAATAAGATATTAATAATGTACAATATGTTTAGAAAATAAATTATGGTATGCGATGACCAAAATATGTCTCTATTCTTAGTATAGAATAATAAGGATCATATAATTCGAACAACAACAACAACAACAACAACAACAACAAGCCTTTATCCCACTACGTGGGGTCGGCTACATGAATCCTTTTTCTCCATTGTGTCCTATTAAAAGTCAAATTCTCGTTTAAATATAATAAAGAAAGGTCATTCCTAATATTTTCTAGCCAAGTCTTTTTAGGTCTACCCCTACCTTTCCTAACATAAGTCAAATCTAATACCTCTACTCTCCTAACCGGGTCATCAGAAGGCCGCCATTTTATGTGACCAAACCATCTAAGGCGACTCTCTCTAATCTTATCTTCTACTGGAGCTACTCCAACCTTTTCACGTATATGCTCATTTTGTATCTTATCTCTAAGGGTAAAGCCACTCATCCACCTGAGCATCCTCGTCTCTGCCACACTTAACTTAGTATTATGCTTCTCTTTTAATGGCCAACATTCGACACCATAAAGCATTGTAGGCCTCACTGCCATCTTATAGAATTTTCTTTTAAGTTTGATGGGTACATTTCTATCACATAACAAGCTTGATGCATTCCTCCACTTAAACCATCCAACTTGAATTCTGCTAATAATATCCCCGTCTATTTCACCATCACTCTAAACAATAGATCCAATATATCTAAAACGTGTACTCTTATTAATGACTTGATTGCCCAAAGTCACAGTCCCCTCACTAGGTCTATTACTACTAAAATTACACTCCATATATTCCGTTTTAGATCTACTCAAGTGAAAACCTTTAGACTCTAAGGTTGACCTCCATAATTCAAGTTTACCTTCAACTCCCTCTCTAGTCTTATCAACAAGAAGAATATCTTTAGCAAAAAGCATACACCAAGGTACATCCTCTTGCAAATGTCTAGTGAGGACATCCATGACTAAAGAAAAAATATATGGCTTAAGGCTGATCCTTGATGTAACCCAACCGAAATAGGGAAATACTTTGTCCGTCCACCTTGTGTTTGAACACAAGTAATAGCTCTTATATACATATCTTTAATGATTTGAATATAAGCATTATTGACTCCTTTCTTTTCAAGATCTCTCCATAGCACTTCTCTTGGAACTTTATCATATGCTTTTTCTAAATCAATAAATATCATATATAGATCATCCTTATTTTCTCTATATTTCTCCATCAAACCTCTTAATAAATGTTTGGCTTCCAAAGTCGACCTACCCAGCATGAATCCAAATTGATTTTGAGAAACATTAGTATCACGCCGCAACCTATGCTCCATAACTCGCTCCCATAGTTTTAAAGTATGACACATTAACTTAATAGCTCTATAATTCGCACAATCTTGTGCATCACCTTTATTCTTAAAAATAGGAATTAAAACACTCATTCTCCACTCATCTGACATCTTTTTAGTCTTCAAAATAGTATTAAAAAGTTTAGTAAGCCATGAAATTCCTTCATCTCCTAAGCATTTCCACACCTCTATTGGAATATCATCAGGTCCAACAGCTTTTCCACCCTTCATTTTCTTTAAAGCCTCTCTAACTTCAGTTTTACTAATACGCCGATAAAAACATAAATCGTTATTTTTATTTAGGGTGCTAAGGTCACTATAGTCAATCTTATTTTCATAATCTTCATTAAAAAGTTTAGCAAAATATCTCATCCATCTTTGTTGAATATCATCTTCTAAGAAAAGAATTTTTTGATCTTCATCCTTAATACACTTCACTTAAACTAAATCCTTACTACTCCTCTCTCTTTGTTTGGCTAACTTATACATATATCTTTCTCCCTCTTTAGTATCTAATTTATTATATAAATCACTAAAAGCTAATGTCTTTGCATCTCATATTTCTCTATTAGCATCCTTACGAGCCACTTTATATATTTCCCAATTATCTGAATCATTAATTTATATAATTCGAACAAAAATCATTAATTTACCATAATTTAATTGCCTAATTATGGGGGTTAATTTTAGCAAGATTTCAAATGACCATACAATACAATTACAATTGTATAATACAAATTGTTCAAAAATCAAAATTTAAATCTTATTTAAATTAATCTAGTAGCTAGAGTTTTCAAATTAAAATAAATCATACAGTACGATCAAGATCATATAGTATGATTAGTTCATAAAAACTAATCTTTGAATTAGCTGTAAAGCTTTTTCTTAGATAATAGATCGTACAATATGAATGAAAATCATACAGTACGATTTGTCTTTTTAAAAAAATTATATATTTTTTAAAAATCTCCTCGTGTGTGTGTGTGTGTGTGTGTGTGTGTGTGTGTGTGTATGTGTGTGTGCATGGTCACCTTACATACACTCTTTTGTGGTTTGAATCATGAAATGAAAAATGAAGAAAATATAAATTACCGACTCTTTCACATCCTATTCTACCCAGTCTTGAGTCTTTAATAGTCTTGAGCGGTATGTATTTTACATAAAATGTTAGTGCTCATGGATAAAAATAACATCTAAAATATTTCTGGAAGAAAGTAATAACTCAATCAATAGTATTTGTCATCATCAAAATCATACCACTAGTGATCCTGGATTATAACAATATCCCCCTTTTTAATGATACAACAACAGTATCAAGCCTTTATCCCACTACACGGAGTCGGCTACATGAATCCTTTTTCTCCATTGTGACTTATTAAAAATCAAATTCTGATTTAAATCTAATAAAGAAAGGTCATTCCTAATATTTTCTAACCAAGTCTTTTTAGGTCTCCCCCTACCTTTCTTAACACAAGTCAAATCTAATACCTCTACTCTCCTAACCGGATCATCGAAAGGCCGCCTTTTTATGTGACCAAACCATCTAAGGCGACTCTCTCTAATCTTATCTTCTATTGGAGCTACTCCAACCTTTTCACGTATATGCTCATTTTGTATCCTATCTCTAAAGGTAAATCCACTCATCCACCTGAGCATCCTCATATCTGCCACACTTAACTTAGTATTATGCTTCTCTTTTAATGGACAACATTCGGCACCATAAAGCTATGTAGGCCTCACTACCATCTTATAGAATTTTTCCTTAAGTTTGAGGGGTACATTTCTATCACATAACAAGCCCGATGCAAGATAAGTGTTATTTCTTCCTAAGCTCCTCATTACTAGATGATGCATTTTAAAAATTAGGATGTTACAAACAAAATCTTTAATTTATTTTTTCTTCTTTTCATAAGATGATAAAAGAAGAATAGAAAAAAATAATAAGCAGAAAATTATATTTAAAAAGACATAACATATTATACATGAAAACATACATCTTTTCCTCCTTCTTACAACACCAAAAAGAGGAGTATCACAAAACTCAAGAAATAAAGAAGTACAAGAAAACAAAACACTATAAATATAAACTACTCAAAATGTGGATCTTGATCTAGTGGTGGTGGTGGTGGTTGAAAGAATAAATGAATAGAGGCACGTTTATGATCTATCTGTTGCAAATCTATTTTCATGCATTATGATTTTGATGTTAGCAAACACTCTTGTTTCCCTACGATTGTCTTGGCTACTAACTTTTCAGGACTACAAGATCAGATGGCAATCAGAATCGGCTCAAGATTGGATAAACTAGGTTTGAGTCAGTTTGTAATTTTATTTTTCCCTTTCTTTAGTCAATTGTAACCTTTGAAGTGTCTGATGCTAAGTAACGCTAAACACACACTTGAGTGATTTTTCTCTCTGATTTAGAATTTTTGCTTTTACTCACATCATCTCAGAGGAATTTCTTATTGTTTCGAACGATCGGGTTCAAAATAAAAAACCTAATCATGACATCTTGTTAAGACAACCATCATTAGACGATCGGCCTAGACAATACATGTATCGTCCAGGACTATAGGCTCAAAACAAAAGGAATCAGTAGCCATGATCTATTTAGGCATTCTTTATTTATAAAAACCAGCCAGGATAATTTTGTATCGGCCTGGATGATATGATACAAATTATGTTTAAATTAATCTAAAAATTAAGGCAAGCAATAAAGGATGATTGATACGATCACATCGTCCTAGATGACCGCAAGATTTTCCATGACGATATGTTCAAAAAGCCTTAGTTGCTCTTAGACGATCGATATTGGACAGCTCAATTCTGGGCGATGGTTTGGATGATCAGTATCAGCTAGATTAAATTTTGGGCAATGCTCTGGATAATTTTCCTCTGATTTAAACATAATTGTCTTAGATGATTGTGAGATCGGCTCAGAAGATCAAGCTATTGGAATCTTCCAGAACTCTTTTCAGAGCGATTATCTGGCTAATAATTTTTGATTTGAACTAAACATTCAGGATGATAGTTTATAAGCTTAGATGATGTGAACAATTTTCTTCTATTTGTCCAAGATCGTTTCGGCTGATTAGGCTTAAATTGCACTGATTGTACAAGATAATATACCTATTTTCTTGGATGATAATGTCAGAAAATTACAATTAATGATCTATTTTAAAGCTCTACTACTTAAGAGCTATTGTTCAACATTTTGAACAATCTCTTGCTGCTGTCTTGACCTGAGAAAGCCTAGAGGAGAGAGAGAGTGAGAGAGAGAGAGAGAGAGAGAGAGAGAGAGAGAGAGAGAGAGAGGGAGAGAGAGAGGATCTTATGAGGGGGAGCTTGTGAGGGGAATTCATAAGGGTTGCTCCAAGCATTGTTCCACTTCTTCTTCCACTAGAGTCTCTTGTCATTGGAAGGTGTTGACCCATGTACCTCAAACCATGTGAGAAAGGATCCAAATTGGTGAATAAAGCGATAAGTGCCTTGGCACCGCATATCACTTGAAGGGCCAAATGACCTCTGATTGCCAAACAGACGATGGCATTGTGATAAGAACATAAAATTCTGCTAAGTTGAGGCCCTTCGCAATTGAATCAGATGAATTCAGTCAAAAGAAATGACTGACACCCGAAATTAAAGCGCGAGACTAATCAAATGATTCCGGATCGATGAACAGACTTCATCGTTGCATACAGAATGTTGGAAACCTATAAAAACTGCATTTTGTTTATTCAATTTGGAGTATCTAGATTGGTGACATGAATCCCAATGTAATGCAAAGATGTGCATATCGAGAAAATTCACCTCTACGGAGACGACACGATGTCAAATATACAAACAGAAAGCGCCATTGCGTCCGGAATGTCATCGACATTAAGATTCTACATTTTATTTGATCAAATTGGATCATTTGATGTGGTGTCATAAATTTCAAAGGCGATACAAATATGTTGCAAAGGCACGCGTTATTAGAGAAATTAGTCTCGTCGGTGACGAAATTATGTCCGATTGCAAAATGGATTGCGTCATTGCATTCAGACCATTATTGACATTCAGAATATGTATCTTATTTAATCAAATTATATCTTCTGAGATGGTGGCGAATTTATTCCGAGACGATTCAAATATGAATAGAGAAATGCATTACGAGGAAAATGAGGCCTCGACGATGCTCAAATGACATCCGATCACAAAACGGATAGCGTCGTTGCGACCGGGACATCAGCAATTCCCTAAATGCACTATCAATATATCCAATTTTCATATTCGGCGAAATAGACGCATAAAATGAGGCATTCGGCACATAAATAAAAAAAAACAAAAATTTTGTACCGAAATCAAACTTTTTTAATTTTTATTTATCAGTATGTGACTATCATTTTGAATCATTAATAATATTAATAATAGTATAATATTATTAATACTAATTTTGATAAAAAAAAATCAGCCAAAGTCAAATGACATATCAAAATTGCATTAAAATTCTTACCTCGTACTCGTCAAAGCTGGGCAAAAATATCTGATATTATCTCGCAAATCCCGCTGAGTTTTCTATGGAGAAGATCGCTGCTCAGACTTCTTTTAATTTCTACATCTTCTTTACGTTAAAACAAGAAGATCACATCTTCTCTTGGGGAGAGAGGCCAAGACAGCACCTCTTGCTTTGCCGAGAAATCCACCTCCACAAGCACCGTCCGTCCTTTCCCCTTTGCAAATCCACGACCAAGGCTATTATCCGATTTCCACACCCCACAACACCAAAATGTAAGCTAAACTCCACCCTCATGGCTTGTTCTAGATCATAAAAGAGCTCGTAGCCCTTACCATCTCTCCAGCCGAGTTTCTATAGCCTCGTACTATCCGTCTTGAACACACAGCCGAAGTCCACCTCAAACCCACTGCTAAATATCTTCTCTCAAAATATCTGCTGCAGCTGAACACTTTCAATCCCTTCTACCGCTCATCTCTTCCCCACCTGCTCATACTCTGGATACCAAGATAAGCTTTTATGGGGAGTAATATGGCATCAACGAGCTCCGGATCTCAGCCGCCCATCATTTCTCAGTCACGTACAACAAGCTGGAATCCCTCTATTCAAGTACAGAGCTTCCTTTCGAGCCTATATCTTAAGGTCCAGACTCTATTTCCTTAATGGTTATACAGTCTATGCTTGGGTCTTGGAGAAAAAGTTCAAGCAATGGAAAGCATGCAGACTCTAAGTTTGTTTAATGGATTGCCATTAATGAAATAGCCGAGAGCATGATGGCCTTTAATACTCATCCTCTCCATTTGCTTCTAGCCACAAAGCTTTATTGGAGACCTGTTGCTTTACCCGAGCTCCACACATCCGAACCCAAATGGCTACCTTTGCTCTCCTGTAGCCTTCAGGACCGATCAAGTCTCCACATAGGAGAGTTATGGCTGATGTGCTTTATGACTTTGGAACTGGTTTTAAGAATCTTCTCCATTATGACTCCAACTCTTCCTTAAGCTGGCTAGTTTGGGTGATTCTACAAAAACTTCCAGTGAAGCCAGCTCAAGAAAACAACCTATTCTGGTTGCGGTTTCCTTTAGAAGCCATGGATCATTTCTAGCAGATTGTTCAAAATATAATGGAGACTATAGAAATGAAGTAACTTTTCAAATGTTGAAAGATTTTTATGGAGGAAGAGTGTACGTAGTTGCTTGAAGAATCAAGTGCTAATCTAATTTACTTCACTGGACTATGGATGGACTTTTGGAATCTAACTTGTACTGTAGCAATCTCTTTCCAGACTGGGACCTTTCAATACAATTGCCATGGAGTTTGGCATACGATCAAGGAAAGCATGCTATTATCCTTAGTTATCAGATGCAGGGCCATTAATTATTCTAAGGTTTAAGAAGCCTCAACTTTCTCCACTAGAAATTATCCAGATTTCGGCTACTGAGGAAACCATCTAAATGGCGCTCTGTATGAACATGATGTAGAAAAATATGGACCACCTCCTTCTAAGAGGTTAATCAATGTCTACGGGGTCCAACTGTTCAGTTTGTTTGTGAGTCATGGATGAATACAGTTAACAACTTGACATGGAAGCTCAGTACCCGGGGAGCAAAGGAAGTTTGTGTGGATGGTAAAAAAAAAAAAGAAGAAAGAGGTTGAAGAAAAGATTTTCAAAAAGAAAAAAGAAAAAAAAGGGAAGGAAAAAGAGAGTAAAAAAAAGAAAAAGAAAAGAAAAAAAAGGAGAAAGAAAAGAAAATTTTTGTCTCGATTTTCAAACCCTTGTTTGCTCTCTTACCTCGTCATGTGTGGCGAGTCAGTGGTCCACCTATGCACACTTTTCTTAGCGTGGTAGGAAGGGCAACTAGCGCGACACCTACGATAAGGTAAATGAGCGACCCTCGCCCTCTTATCTCGACTAACGTGTCGGGCCGGCGGTCTACCTATCAACGCCTTTATTGAGCGTGGTAGGAGGGGTAACCGACATGACACCTGTGTTGAGGTAAGCGAGCGACCCTCGCCCTCCTGTCTCGACATGCGTGTCAGACCGGCAAACCACCTAAGCCAGATTTTAGTGAGCGTGGTAGGAGGGAAACCGATTCAACGCACACGGCGAGGCCAGGCGAACCTGGTGTACCCTTTTCTTTGCGCGGGCAGAATGATTCATAAGTACCCCCGGGCGGGGGGAAAGCAACTGCTCTTCTTCTTATAACAGGTACCGTCAAAGACCCCATGCACGCTTTTCTTAGCATGGTGGGAAGAAAAATCACGGCCGAGGTGTCCTCGAAAGAGGGCACCTACCATGCACGCCTTTATTGCGCGTGGGGGGAAGGCCCAATTTTCTCGTAGTTTTTCCCCTAAACGGGGGAGATGCCGGGAGGCTGCCAAAATTTCGGGTGAAATATTACTACACTCGGACCTGTTTTGAACTCAAAAAGAACAAAATGTTTGGACCAAATGAGAAAGAGCAATGGACTTTTGAACTTGATTGAACACGAGCAGAGGACCTGAACCAAACATAAATGATTTCTAAGAATTCAAACTCAAATGAAATAAAATCATACTTGAACCAAGCTCAAGTCAACTTGAACATTCAAATGAACTTTCTAAGAACTTCAGAGGACTTCGAACAATTATTTGAACATACACTCGGGCTCAAATTCAAATTTTTTAAGTGTGGAAGACACTAAAATTGAACAAGACTCGGACTGTAAAGGACTTGAGTAAGAGCTTGAACCTTCAAGAACACAAAGGGACTCAGTCTTGCATCTGGTCTGGACAAAGACTCTGAACTCGTACTCGAACTCAGACCATACAACATTTGATGAATTCGAGTTTGAATGAAATTGAACTTGGATTCAATACATGCAAAGGTTGAAACTTGGATCATACACGAGGAAACTTAGATTACAAGACCTCAATGCATGGAATCTCCTACGACAATTCCTACAAACGTCTGTTGATTGAGATGGCGATACGGGAGACCAATGATGGAGGACCCATTTCTACAAACAAATGTAACCCAACAACAAACCCACCTGAGATTGGTGAAAGGTGGTTTCAATGCAAAAGCAAGGGCTCCCCTACGAATACTACTAGGAGGTCGTAGCGAATACGACTGATCTACAGCAAATGAATACTTTTGGATAATAACAGTGTATATTCATATGAACAACAAACCACTGTGGGCACGAGTACAAGTATCTTCTATTACGATCCCTACGAGGTCAAACAAGTACAATTAAACCACCCGAGATTGGTGAAAGGGTGGATATGATGTAGAAGCAATGGGTCTTCTACAAACATTTTTAGAAGCTCGTAGTGGATACAACAGGTCCCTGCAAATGAGCACAAACCGTTTGTGGATAACAACAGTGTGTATATCGTAAGCATAACGAACCACTGTGGGCACAAGTATAGATATCCCCTACAGCAACGGTGATCAAGATCTACAAGTATTTCGAGTACAACGACAACCTGATGTACGAAAAAGTCCACTACACTAAAGATCTCGAAAAGAGATCTTTTCAAAGCAAAGAAGCAATCAGTGGACTTCAAAGTCCAAAAGAAAAACATCCCTGGTGAATGAGAAAGGTGAAGCCAACACCAAGACGCATCGCCACCGAATCCGCAACATTTTTGCAAGCGGACAGAAGGCATCAACAAAGTTTGTAATAAATACCCCTGCACGTGCACTATAAATTGTATACACATAGGTACACTAAAGGGGAAAATACAATCTCAACCCGTATGGGCCCCGACGAGCGTGTTATTGGTACATACGTGATCCTCTGTCGACATCCCGACAGAGTTGACAAGGTTCAATCCATAAAAAGAAAAGACCCCCAAACACCCCGATGATAGCCGTGTTGAATGCAGATCTCAACCAGAGGGGTTCACATATATTTTCAAATGCCACCCAAATACTCCAAAAATTATTCCAAATTCCAGATATTTAAATCTAAAATAAATCCATCAATCACTTAAAGCAAAATCCATCCATCCTCCATAATAGTCTGTTGAGGTGGATAAATTCAATTAAACTCTAGCTCGCAAAGAGCGAAATGCCTAGTCAAAAATATCACTAGGATCCATTCTCAAAACAATCTCCTGCCAGTAAGGACGTGGTACGTGTTCTCTAACCGGCGGTTTGCCGCCAAATGGCACCGCAAGATAAATGGTTATGATCCGGGGCCCTCTGAACTGAGTGGTTTTGCCGCCAAATGGCACCACAAAATACCGGTTATGGCCAGCACCGTTACGTTCCTTATTGGCATCAAATCTTTGAGATATGAATTAATAGGATATGATCGATAGGGCACAAAGCCCTCTGTTAGCTAAGGTGGATTCAAATTTATCCCCTTAGACAAACATTCAACCCCGGTCTACAAGGTCCCCTTGGACGAAGCAACCCATGACTGCCGATAAGGATCCTTCTATCAGGTTGGGTCGACTACCTCCTCTGACTAAGTAGACTAGGGACCACGATGGCCCGGGATGACGGAACCATGGGATCTTGATCGGGTCCATCATCCATTCCCCCACCATCCGCTTTAAATGTTAGATGGTGAAATTTCTATTTTTAAATATAAAATTTTCCCAAATATCCCAATCCAAATCTTCAAATCTTTCCAACCCAACTCTTCAATTTCCAACCTATGCTGCTACTATATGCCAGATAACACGTATCTCTATACATATCTGATCGACGACTAGCCTTAATCGAAAGTTCTCTCTCGTGATCGGGAGGGGTAATTAACTATAGGGGCTTGCGCCTATAGGAAACCAGAACTCAGATCATAAAGTCCTCGCAAAATGAGGGTGAAGTCTCTGGGTAGTGTCTTATCTACAAACCCATCTGCCTTCCAAAATTTACCCCGGAACTTAGTTCGTTAAAACTCCCTTGCCGAATAAGAAAAGCGGGCGGAGGCCGGGGTCGAATTTTCGGAGCCCACAGATTTCTGGAGATTCCACTGGAGATTGGTTTCTCTTTCCATCTTTGGCTAGTCATTTAAATGCTATAGTAGCAGCTAAAATACTATGTTCTTTACGGTGAACATTAGGATGTGACATTTGGTTCTTATGTCCAAAGATCCATCATTGAAAGGTCCCGATAGAGCTAAAAACTACTATCTTTTATGATGGTAGAGCGAAGAAAGAAAGCTCTGTACGGTGAATATCACGATGTGACATTTGGTTCTTATGTCTAAAGATCCATCACTGAAAGGTCCCGATAGAGCTAAAAACTACTATCTTTTATGATGGTAGAGCGAAGAGAGAATCAGGATATGTACGATGAGCATTGGAGTGTGACACTTGTAAGCATATCCAAGAATCCACTGTCGAGAGGTCCCGATATAAGTGAAAGTAAATATAGATACTCATATCTCTAGAAAAAAAATATATGTACAAATAATGGTGTGACATTTAGTGTGTACTCTTAGAGATCTACCATTAAAGAAATTTATCAAAACTGGGTTGCAACGATAAGCCCTAATGAAAATATTCTTGATGGTCGACACACTTGATGAACTCAGGTTACAAACTCAACAAAGCCTGAAAATCTAACAAGGAAGAATGGCAAAATCCTTCAATCATACGGTGCGTCATCGATCATTGCAGGAAGGGGAATTGGTCATGGTGCTGAGAAGACCAATCATTCCACATCGAAGAATCGGTGGCAAATTTGTATCAAATTGGGAAGGCCCCTTCGTCATCGAGAAGGTATACCAAGGAGGAGAATATCAGTTGATCGATCTGAACGGTCAGAGGTATATGCCACCTATCAGTGGCCGACATTTAAAGAAGTATCATGCATGAAAATTTTATGGCTAATGTACTTTATAATGATCGAGGTTTTATGGGCATAATTATCAATGCATACTTACATTTACTTTTTGAAATTCTCTTGTATAGCAAGAATGCATTTCAAAATCTCCCTATGAGACATGGGGCATTTAAATATTTATTCGGGTCGACATCGCGCCGTATGCCGAGATCCCCGAATAAATATTTAAAATTTCAAAATACAAAGCCTATCCAAAATCTCCCTATGAGACAGGGGGCATTTAAATATTTATTCGGGTCGACATCGCGCCGTATGACGAGATCCCTGAATAAATATTTAAAATTATCAATACAATTCGTGACTTCATTCCTTTGAGTGTAGAAATATTTCAAAAGTCAAGAAAGAGACTTTTGTAACTACACACTCCAACAAATTGATCCAGAAAAGCTCGAAGTCTTTCAACAGCCTGAAGCTAAAGGTTCGAATGGGTGTAAAAGGTCGGATCCAACAAGCCCAAATATGGCCGGATCGCTGGCAGCTCCGTCTACTCAACAAGCCATAAGAAAGGCCGTAGTAGCGGAACCCCCACTTCGTCAACCCGTCAGTAGGGACTATAAGAAGAACGAAAGCCAATTTGACTCGACGAGTTCTAGTAGTCGTAGTCCAGATACTCCTAATTGACCGGAGAATCAAAGTTCCAGTGGAAAGAATGAGTCGCGAGCAATCACAAATGCTCGTAGAGTTCAAATATGTGATCACAATGCATGACTTCTTTCCATCGACCTTATGTAAACTTAAGGGTTTTGGTCACTGGCATCTATCATCAAGTCTGTCAAAGCTAGAAGTAGAGGGCAGAAGGCATGCAAATTTTCTGACAAGTCAGTACAGACAAATCAGATAACCCTTCATCAAGTTCGCTACCTAGAGTACTAGGCAGAAGGAATCAAAATCTAAGGAGTCAGCTAAAGCTACGAAAAGAAGCATCTTGGATGACATCTACAAATTTTCCTAAATACTGGGGGCATTTTAAATATTCATTTGGGTCGACATCGCGCTGTATGCCGAAATCCCCAAATGAATATTTAAAATCTTAAAATTCTAAATCTATTCCATTCTGAAATGTCCCTGTGAGACAGGGGGCATTTTAAATATTTATTCGGGTCGACATCGCACTGCATGCTGAGATTCCCGAATAAATATTTAAAATTATCAAGTCAAATATCCTTTTGTGCTAAAGAATGCAAATTTTTGTTTTCCAAAGTGCATTCAGGCAATCTTTCAAAAGATAGATACAACACCTTCTACAACAAATCAAGACTCAAAAGTCAAGAAAGAGACTTTTGTGGCTACACACTCCTACAAAATTGAGCCGAAAAAGCTTGAAGTCTTTCAACAGCCTACACCTTCATCAAGCCCGTCAAAGCAAAAAAGCATAGGGCCGAAGGTACAAAAACCACCTAACAAGTCAACAAAGACAAATCAGGTAATCCTCCATCAATGTCCACAGCACAAAGTACAGGGCAAAAGAAACCAATATCTCAACCATCTATTGATACTTCCAAGAGATCTATGTAGAAAGAAAATCTTAGTGTGATATCCAAGCAAAATTATTGAAGATCAACTAAATGAGAATCTTAGTGTGACATCCAAGAAAAATCTTGGAGATCCACTAAATGGACATCTTAGTGTGACATCCAAGCAAATTTTTGGAGATCCACTAAATGAAAACCTTAGTGTGACATCCAAGCAAAATTTTGGAGATCCACTAATAAAAATCGTAGTGTGACATCCAAAGCAAATATCTGAAGATTCACAGTGTCAATCAGCATACAACAAACGTGATTCACTCTAGACGCGTACCACATTTGTTGGGGGGTATTTGTTGACCCATGTACCTCAAACCATGTGAGAAAGGATCCAAATTGGTGAATAAAGCGATAAGCGCCTTGGCACCGCACATCACTTGAAGGGCCAAACAACCTTTGATTGCCAAACGGACGATGACATTGTGATAAGAACATAAAATTCTATTAAGTTGAGGCCCTTCGCAATTGAATCAGATGAGTTCGGTCAAAAGAAATGACTGACACCCGAAATTAAAGCGCGAGACTGATCAAATGATTCCGGATCAACGAACAAACTTCATCGTTGCATACAGAATGTTGGAAACCTATAAAAACTGCATTTTGTTTATTCAATTTGGAGTATCTAGATTGGTGACACAAATCCCATTGTAATGCAAAGATGTGCATATCGAGAAAATTCACCTCTACGGAGACGACACGATGTCCGATATACAAACGGAAAGCGCCATTGCGTCCGGAATGTCATCGATATTAAAATTCTATATTTTATTTGATCAAATTGGATCGTTTGATGTGGTGTCGTAAATTTCAAAGGCGATACAAATATGTTTCAAAGGCACGCGTTACGAGAGAAATTAGTCTCGTCGGTGATGAAATTATGTCCGATTGCAAAATGGATTGCGTCATTGCATTCGGACCATTGTTAACATTTAGAATATGTATCTTATTTAATCAAATTATATCTTTTGAGATGGTGGCGATTTTATTCCGAGACGATTCAAATATGAATAGAGAAATGAATTACGAGGAAAATGAGGCCTCGACGATGCTCAAATGACGTCCGATCACAAAACGGATAGCGTCGTTGCGACCGGAACATCAGCAATTCCCTAAATGCACTATCAATATATCCAATTTTCATATTCGGCGAAATCGACGCGTAAAATGAGGAATTCGGCACATAAATCAAAAAAAGAAAAATTTTATATAGAAATCAAACTTTTTTTAATTTTTATTTATCAGTATGTGACTATCATTTTGAATCATTAATAATATTAATAATAGTTTAATATTATTAATATTAATTTTGATAAAAAAAATCAACCAAAGTCAAATGACATATCAAAATCGCATTAAAATTCTTACCTCGTACTCGTCAAAGCTGGGCAAAAATCTCTGATATTATCCCGCAAATCCCGCTGAGTTTTCTGTGGAGAAGATCGCTGCTCAGACTTCTTTTAATTTCTACATCTTCTTTACGTTAAAATAAGAAGATCACCTCTTCTCTTGGGGAGAAGGCCAAGACAGCACCCTTGCTTTGCCGAGAAATCCACCTCCACAAGCACCGTCCGTCCTTTCCCCTTTGCAAATCCACGACCAAGGCTATTATCCGATTTCCACTCCCCACAACACCAAAATGTAAGCTAAACTCCACCCTCATGGCTTGTTCTAGATCATAAAAGAGCTCGTAGCCCTTACCATCTCTCCAGCCGAGTTCCTATAGCCTCGTTCTGTCCGTCTTGAACACACAGCCGAAGTCCACCTCAAACCCACTGCTAAATATCTTCTCTCAAAATATCTGCTGCAGCTGAACACTTTCAATCCCTTCTACCGCTCATCTCTTCCCCACCTGCTCATACTCTGGATACCAAGATAAGCTTTTATGGGGAGTAATATGGCTTCAACGAGCTCCGAATCTCAGTCGCCCATCATTTCTCAGTCACGTACAACAAGCTGGAATCCCTCTATTCAAGTACAGAGCTTCCTTTCGAGCCTATATCTTAAGGTCCAAAATCTATTTCCTTAATGGTTATACAGTCTATGCTTGGGTCTTGGAGAAAAAGTTCAAGTAATGGAAAGCATGCAGACTCTAAGTTTGTTTAACGGATTGCCATTAATGAAATAGCCGAGAGCATGATGGCCTTTAATACTCATCCTCTCCATTTGCTTCTAGCCACAAAGCTTTATTGGAGACCTGTTTCTTTACCCGAGCTCCACACATCCGAACCCAAATGGCTACCTTTGCTCTCCTGTAGCCTTCAGGACCGATCAAGTCTCCACATAGGAGAGTTATGGCTGATGTGCTTTATGACTTTGGAACTGGTTTTAAGAATCTTCTCCATTATGTCTCCAACTCTTCCTTAAGCTGGCTAGTTTGGGTGATTCTACAAAAACTTCCAATGAAGCCAGCTCAAGAAAACAACCTATTCTGGTTGCAGTTTCCTTTAGAAGCCATGGATCATTTCTAGCAGATTGTTCTAAATATAATGGAGACTATAGAAATGAAGTAACTTTTCAAACGTTGAAAGATTTTTATGGAGGAAGAGTGTACGTAGTTGCTTGAAGAATCAAGTGCTAATCTAATTTACTTCACTGGACGATGGATGGACTTTTGGAATCTAACTTGTATTGTAGCAATCTCTTTCCAGACTGGGACCTTTCAATACAATTTCCATGGAGTTTGGCATACGATCAAGGAAAGCATGCTATTATCCTTAGTTATCAGATGCAGGGCCATTAATTATTCCAAGGTTTAAGAAGCCTCAACTTTCTCCACTAGAAATTATCCAGATTTCGGCTACTGAGGAAACCATCTAAATGGCGCTCTGTATGAACATGATGTAGAAAAATATGGACCACCTCCTTCTAAGAGGTTAATCAATGTCGACGGGGTCCAACTGTTCAGTTTGTTTGTGAGTCATGGATGAATTCAGTTGACAACTACACATGCAAGCTCAGTACCCGGGGAGCAAAGGAAGTTTGTGTGGATGGTAAAAAAAAAAAGAAGAAAGGGGTTGAAGAAAAGATTTTCAAAAAGAAAAAAAAAAGAAAAAAGAAAAAAAAAAAGAGAAGGAAAAAGTGAATAAAAAAAAAAGAAAAAGAAAAGAAAAAAAAAAGGAGAAAGAAGAGAAAATTTTTGTCTCGATTTTCAAACCCTTGTTTGCTCTCTTACCTCGTCATGTGTGGCGAGTCTGTGGTCCACCTATGCACGCTTTTCTTAGCGTGGTTGGAAGGGCAACTGGCGCAACACCTACGATAAGGTAAATGAGCGACCCTCGCCCTCTTATCTCGACTAACGTGTCAGGCCGGCGGTCTACCTATGCACGCCTTTATTGTGCATGGTAGGAGGGGCAACCGACACGACACCTGTGTTTAGGTAAGCGAGCAACCCTCGCCCTCTTGTCTCGACATGCGTGTCAGACCGGAAAACCACCTAAGCGAGCCTTTAGTGAGCATGGTAGGAGGGAAACCAGTTCGATGCACACGGCGAGGCCAGGCGAACCTGGTGTACCCTTTTCTTTGCACGGCCGGAATGATTCATAAGTTCCCCCGAGAGGGGGGAAAGCAACTGCTCTTCTTCTTATAACAGGTATCGTCAAAGACCCCATGCATGCTTTTCTTAGCGTGGTGGGAAGAAAAATCACGGCCGAGGTGTCCTCAAAAGAGGGTACCTACCATGCACGCCTTTATTGCGTGTGGGGGGAAGGCCCAATTTTTTCATAGTGTTTCCCCTAAATGGGGGAGACGCCGGGAGGCTGTCGAAATTTCAGGTGAAATATTACTGCACTCAGACCTGTTTTGAACTCAAAAAGAACAAAATCTTTGGACCAAATGAGAAAGAGCAGTGGACTTTTGAACTTGATTGAACACGAGCAGAGGACCTGAACCAAACATAAATGATTTCTAAGAATTCAAACTCAAATGAAATAAAATCATACTTGAACCAAGCTCAAGTCAACTTGAACATTCAAATGAACTTTCTAAGAACTTAAGAGGACTTCGAACAATTATTTGAACATACACTCGGGCTCAAATTCAAATTTACTAAGTGTGGAAGACACTAAAATTGAACAAGACTCAGACTGTAGAGGACTTGAGTAAGAGCTTGAACCTTCAAGAACACAAAGGGACTCAGTCTTGCATCTGGTCTGGACAAAGACTCTGAACTCGTACTCGAACTCAGACCATACAACATTTGATGAATTCGAGTTTGAATGAAATTGAACTGGGATTCAATACATGCAAAGGTCGAAACTTGGATCATACACGAGGAAACTTAGATTACAAGACCTCAATGCATGGAATCTCCTACGACAATTCCTACAAACGCCTGTTGATTGAGATGGCGATACGGGAGACCAATGATGGAGGACCCATTTCTACAAACAAATGTAACCCATCAACAAACCCACCTGAGATATGTGAAAGGTGGTTTCAATTCAAAAGCAAGGGCTCCCCTACGAATACTACTAGGAGGTCGTAGCGAATACGACTGATCTACAGCAAATGAATACTTGTGGATAACAACAGTGTATATGTCATTTGAACAACAAACCACTATGGGCACGAGTACAAGTATCTTCTATTACGATCCCTACGCGGTCAAACAAGTATAATTAAACCACCCGAGATTCGTGAAAGGGTGGTTATGATGCAGAAGCAATGGGTCATCTACAAACATTTTCAGAAGCTCGTAGTGGATACAACGGGTCCCATCAAATGAGCACAAACCGTTTGTGGATAACAACAATGTGTATATCGCAAGCATAACGAACCACTGTGAGCACAAGTATAGATATCACCTAGGATCTCAACCGAAGGGGTTCACATATATTTTCAAATGCCACCCAAGTACTCCAAAAATTATTCCAAATTCCAGATATTTAAATCTGAAATAAATCCATCAATCACTTAGAGCAAAATCCATCGATCCTCCGCAATAGTCTGTTGAGGTGGATAAATTCAAATAAACTCTAGCTCGCAAAGAGTGAAATGCCTAGTCAAAAATATCACTAGGATTCATTCTCAAAACAATCTCCTGCCAGTAAGGACGTGGTACGTGTCCTCTAACCAGCGATTTGCCGCCAAATGGCACCGCAGGATAAACGGTTATGACCCGGGGCCCTCTGAACCGAGTGGTTTTGCTGCCAAATGGCACCACGAAATACCGGTTATGGCCAGCGCCGTTATGTTCCTTATTGGCATCAAATCTTTGAGATATGAATTAATAGGATATGATCGATAGGGCACAAAGCCCTCTGTTAGCTAAGTTGGATTCAAATTTGTCCCCTTAGACAAACATTCAACCCCGGTCTACAAGGTCCCCTTGGACGAAGCAGCCCATGACTCCCGACAAGGATCCTTCTATCAGGTTGGGTCGACTGCCTCCTCTGACTACGTAGACCAGGGACCACGATGGCCCGGGACGACGGAATCATGGGATCTTGATCGGGTCCATCATCCATTCCCCCACCATCCGCTTTAAATGCTAGATGGTGAAATTTCTATTTTTAAATATAAAATTTTCCCAAATATCCCAATCCAAATATTCAAATCTTTCAAATCCAACTCTTCAATTTCCAACCATTTTCCAACATCCAAAACCTTTGCTGCTACTATTTGCCAGATAACACGTATCTCTATACATATCTGATCGATGACTAGCCTTAATCGAAAGTTCTCTCTCATGATCGGGAGGGGTAATTAACTATAGGGGATTGCGCCTATAGGAAACTAGAACTCAGATCATAAAGTCCTTGCAAAATGAGGGCGAAATCTCTGGGTAGTGTCTTATCTACAAACCCATCTGCCTTCCAAATTTTACCCCAGAACTTAGTTCGTTAAAACTCCCTCGCCGAATAAGAAAAGCGGGCGGAGGCCGGGGTCGAATTTTTGGAGCCCACAGAAGGGTTGGGAGAGGTATGCTTCAGCGATCGATTGAGGTTCTCTACCTGCTTCAGGAGGAAGCAAAAGGAGTTGGGTTCTCTACCTTGCCGGGGGTGGCAAAAAGGAGGTGTTTCTAAGGGCTTCTCCGCCAAACTGTGGGGGCTAAAGGATAGTTATGATTGTAGTGTAATACTCGGAGGGTGCCTTTGGGGAGTGGATATAGGTCGAGTTGACTGAACCACTATAAACCCTTGTGTTCTTTTTACTGCTTTCGCATTTAAATTTTTCGAACTTATTTTATGTGGTGATTTAGGTTTGAGCTTTGTTGTGCTTTGGTTAAAATATTTTTTAAAATACCAATTCACCCCCCCCCCCCCCCCCCTTGGTTAGCTTTGGGCTAGTACTTAAGTGCCTGAAATCCCTAACAAACTTTCACTATCTATATAAATCTTTTGCAAAACCATCACATATCTTCCTTGTTCTACCATTGTTATTGGTCAATGTGGTAGTCCAGTCCAGTTTCAAGTTTCTTAAGCCGCTGAACAATATCATCCTTAGGGTAGGTAGGTTCAGCTTGTGGTATTAGTGGTGGTGGTCTTCCTATAGGAGCATCATCCCTTTTTTCATAAAAGTTTGGCTCAACGTGCTTATGCCCCTAATGGAAAAGAATAGGGAAGGAGGCATCTATATAAAAGATAGGAAGATTATCAGATTGAATAGAAAAACTGAGTGGGTATTTGGTGTTAAGGATATACCCTATGATATATCCTAAGGAAATATTTTGTTTACATCAGTACTTGGATGTCGAATAATGGTTATGTTATGGATGATGTCTAGAATCATTTGAGCTTCATCAAATTTGGTACCTGATATGATTAAGTATGTGACTAAAAATAGAAGTGCAGTTATGTTTATTTGATCCCCAGCTTTATGTATCACGGATGTTCGAAGGACATGCTAGATGATACGAGTATTCTTAGTTAAAAATTGGATAAGGGGTTAGTGTTGATTTAAGGGAATATTCCTAAGTAGCAGATTAACAGACGTCCAATCAAACTCATTTGAGATTAGACATTTGGGATAAGGTCCTTTGGAAGAGAGTTCTATGTGTTATGCTTGATCTGCTTTAGTGATTTCTACATTTCATTTTCAGACAAACAAAATTAAGGTGGTGCATTCTAAATATATCGTAAGGTTTGCTAACAACTCATATAGGAGTTTAGAGTTAAAGAGGAATGCAAATGTAAGAAGAAACTAGAGAGTGGTGGAGGAAAAAAGGTTCATAAACTCAAAATTCAAGATTGGTTAATTTAACATGCAAGTTGGGGAGATGTTTACCTCTTTTAACTTATGGTAGGCTTCTTCATCTGTGATAGAGAGAAACAGATCATCACAATGACGAGAGGAGGAGCTCCCTTAGATCAAACTGTCTTGTTTGCTTCCACTTTGGACAAAAAGATTGAGAGGATGAGATTTGAAGGAAGTTGAGTGAGTTGATCCATACAAACCATCCAATTTATATATTTATTGATAAATCATATAGTACGATAGACATTGATGTAAATTCATTAAGATGACTTGTTAGAAAAAGTAGTCAAATCATACAAAGCGATCAATATCGTACTGGATGAACTTGATGTGCTTATTTTTTAGGGAGATAAATCTCTTTAGAACTTCATTCATGTTCCAAGGCCACGCATGAATTTTTACCCAACTCTTCTTTTAATTATCTTTGATTTTTAAAATATAGATACATTGATTTGCTCATTCTTTGGTGGTACTTTGCATTGTTTTGGTGGTACTTTGCATTGTTTGATTTCATGACTATATTTTCATCAAAATGATAATAGAGAAATACAAATTTCGCTCAAGTGGACTTGTAGTTAGGTTCAATAAATCTTTGCTCAATCACATAAAGGAGTTACTAATATTTTAAGGAAAATATATATAAAAAAAATTTGACTAGAAGTACTCTTGCACATAACATAAACTCCACAATTTTTTTTTTTAATTCAGATATCAAAATTTTGTACTAAAAAATAAAAGTTTACAATTTAATTGGTTGATTTAATAGCCTCAAAATAAATTATTTAGCCAGTTAATGGTATTACAACTATTAAAATTGGTACATATATCTAAACAAATAACCACTAGTTTCTGTTAATAACTTATAGTGATTTTGACCTAAAATCACAAAAATAAACCACTATAAAACTTAAGAACAACTTTAAATATTGTTAATTTTATAATAGTTTACAAGAAAAAATATTTATTAAATTTGATATATTATTTCACTTTAAAATTAGTTTTTAAATGTTGTGAAGAAATGTAATTGTATGTCATATATTTTCTAGTGATATAATCTAATTTGGGTGTATGTTCATTTTATATCATAATTAGCGAGTATATCTATATAAATAAAATTTTAAGACATATTGAGGGACAAAGTCATTAATAAAAATACTTTTATAGTGTTGGGAAACATTTTTGTGAGATTAATAGCTCAAAAAGTTTATGGAGTTTTATTTTAAAATTTAAAGATGTGTTTATGGTGTAATGATGAGAACTTTAGAGAGGTATATTAGTAGAAATGTCAAGACTAATCTAATTTTGGCTTATTTAAAAAATCACTTTAAAGAGAGGCCTTTATGTGCTATAAATGACTATAAATATTGGTAAAAGATATGAACTTATAATACAGAGTTGATGGTATAGTTTAATAGAGTTTAGAAGGATGGTGAAGTATTGAGAATAAGAAGAATAGGTCCAAATGTTTACTATATAGGATGATGGCTATATAGAATTTCTTAGAAAAAATATATATTTATGTTGCCAGTTTATTAGTCGTAGAAGATGCTTATAAAGTAGAGGAAGAGTTGTAAATAATTTAGATAAGGTATTTAAAAGATGTTGTGAATAACATAAATGAAATAAAGATAATAACCTATTCTCACCAAAGAAAAGATATACACTTGAAGCCACCATGTACTACACACCTGAACTATGCTCCAACTAACGAGTTCATTTCTATGGTTAACCTATTTCTTTTTGTTGATGCTAAGAACTTTGGTTTTTTGACTGATTGGAACTGTATCAGCTGTGGCCTAATTCTTGGTGTTCTTTGGTTTTGTTCTGCTAACCATTTGGGTCATTGTTGCAGTTATCATAGCCCGATCTCCTGTTATGATTTTAAGTATGTTCTATTTGATAATTATAATTATTCAGGTAACTCTATTTACAACTGGGTTGGCTCTTTATTTCCCAATCTTTTTTATTTACTATTTTGTTCTAATGGTTGATGGCATCATAATATTACTTTTTATGATTGCAAGGCCGGCTTCAGTTGTGTTTTTTTACTTGTTATCAGTCACTCCATTTGTTTATTGCTGCTATTTCTTATATCAATGGGAAGTGTAAGTGCTATTTTAATATCATTATCACTTTTAATTATCAATGCGGGCCTTTTTTTCAGGTTTTTTGAGAATCATTCTCTTTTTGTGCAGGACTAAACTATGATCGGAAAGGCGGTTCTAAATGTGATCAACTTATTCCTTTCTTCTTTTTTTTGTTTATATAATGTTATTAGGATGCTTTGTAATTGATCTTAGTAGGGATATCCATCTCTTAAATTCTTTTTTGATTTTTCTTGTAGCTCTTATGAGAAGCAGTGAGCTAGAGGTCTCTTTAAGGACCATATATTTCTTTTTTGATATGAACACGTAGGCCCATTAGTTCCAAAAAAAACTCTTGAAACCACCATGCACCAAGCAAATGAAAAATAATAAACCACAAAATTATTTCATACCAAAATTAAAAATTATAATGCATATCTAACAATATTTATAGGTATTAATATACTAAAATTTGGAGAAAACATATAGTAAAAAAATGGACAGATTGGTGAACATTAAAGAGGAGTTTCAACTACTCATTTTTTTAATATTTCAC
Source organism: Dendrobium huoshanense (assembly GCA_016618105.1). Taxonomy (NCBI): domain Eukaryota; kingdom Viridiplantae; phylum Streptophyta; class Magnoliopsida; order Asparagales; family Orchidaceae; genus Dendrobium; species Dendrobium huoshanense. The sequence continues at coordinate 24,103,213 of CM028357.1, forward strand.
CCCTACTAGCTAAACATTTCATGGCTGATCATACAAGTTTTTAGATTGAAAAAAATATAAATTAAATTTTAAGTATTTAAAACTTTGGGTTGTTATTGGGCATTTGTAATTAGACCTTTTTTATCCTTTCCTTAGGCTTTGGTCTTAGCTATTATAACTGGCTTTTTGTTTTAATATTTTCATCCACATAATGTACTACATAAACTCCCCCATACTTATTTGGACGATCCTATAGAGTAAACTCTAAGTAGTCTTCTACCATTTATGGGGTAAATGTATTTAAGTTAGTATAAGTCAGCCACGCATCATCACTAAGTGCTTTGTCCTTCTAAAAAACTAAAATATAATTTTCAACAATTAGATCAGAAGGTGCTTCCTCAATGATAATATAATCAATCTCCAAAAATTAGAGACTCTATGAGAGAGGAATTATATCTCCTATTAAAGAGTTAGAATAAACAAGTGGAAGTTTGATAACTCCATTATATGACAAAATATATTTAATATTGATAATAATATAGATAGGTATATCAATAAGAAAATCAAGGTGATAAATATAAGATCCAATTTTCTTAAGAGATTTGAACGGGCAACAAACCATTTTATGTAATTTTTAAAACTTAGATATTTGCTAATGATCAAGATGGATGTGAATCAAAATATAATCAAGTTCTTAAATTCTTTATTTGATCAATTATGATTTATCCTAGAATCAAATTTATCTTTAATTGAAGTATTTATTATGTCTTTTACTATATTATAGGCTTTGAAAGTTCATAGAAAATGAAAATGCAGAATTAAAAAATGCATTAGATAGGAGATTTATTAGGTTAATAAATTGCTTAGGATTTTGACCATATATTATTTCAAAAGATAAAGCTTTTATTGTTTTAGAGATAGTCTATTATATGCAAATTCAAATTTATGCAAATATAAGGCGTGATTTCCTAGGCTTTTTCCTATAAGACATCTTAGTAGAACTTAAAATATTTGATTTACAACTTTAGTTTGTAAAAAAAAAAAAATTCAATTTAATGCAAAACTTCTATTTCCTAAGAGTCTCAAAATTTCAATATAAGGCCTGATCATTCTCATTTAGGCTAAAAATTAAAATATCATCAAAATAGACAACTAAAATCTTTCTTATAAAGGGCTTAAGGAATATATTCATCAACCTCGTAAATGTGTTTGGGGCATTTAAATGTCAAAAAGGCATGACCAACCATTCATAAAGCCCATTAAAGGATTTTTTTAAAAAAATTCATTTATCTCCTAAATGAATTCTAATTTGGAGAAAACCACTTGTAAAATCAATTTTGGATAAAAAATCTTTCCCTTTATATCAAATATATAATGTCATCTAATCAAGGAATAAGATATATGTATATATATATATATATAATAGTTATTGTATTTATAGTCGGACTGTCAATACACATTCGACATGTTCTCTTTCTTTGGAGTTTATAAAGTTGGGACAATATGGGTGTGAGAAAATAAATTTGAAAGCACACGTAGATTTGGGGTTTTGCCATTCTTTTTATCGAATATTACACTGAAAATAGTACACCAACTTGAAAGATAGAAATGATATTCAATAATGGATTTGAATACAAAAATAAGGTTTTATAAATCATACATTTTTATAAGCAAATATAAATAGACGAATAACACATTGTCTTGAAATATGATAGTATTATTCCATAATAGTATTTGAAGATGAAAATGGTTTTTTTTTTTTTTTCATTTTTATTATCATATACAATAACATTCATAACATATCACCTTGATCAGTGAAAATGATATTCTATGAAGTGCTTTGAATATTAAAAAAGAGTATTTGAAATAATTTATATTCCTAAAGATTTTTAAAGGCATGCATTTATTGTTAATTAATCCTAAAAAATTAAATATCATAAGAGTACTCATGATTAAAATATTAATGAATATTTTCTTTAGATTTTAATGATTAAGACAAGGATTAGAGGTGAAATATTTTAAAAGGAGATTGAATCAATTCTTTTTGGAAGCACATAGGTTGAAAAGTAGGAAGCACTTTAAGATTTTGAGACCTCTGAAAAGCACTCCAATCTATCCTATGTTGGGCTTTAGCATTTTAGAGAGGTGGGATTTTTAGATCAAATTAGCATTTTAGAGAGGTGGGATTTTTAGTTCAAATTAGCATTTTATTAGATAATTGGGATTATACTCCTAGAGGGTGATGACTTATGATTTGAGGTCTACCATAGAACTTGGATCTGAGTTGGGTACTCTACAATAGTAACCCAAACCTAACTAATAAAATATAATTTTGGGTTAACGTTAGATTGGATTGGAGAGCTAGTTAAACCACATAGGTGCTTAAAAAACATGATTATGGTCTTTTGAGAGATAGGTAAGGTTTATTATTTAAGTTTTTGATAATTGGGGCTGACATCTAAAGAAGGTCCTAAGTGTCCCATTTTCTTATGTACAATGAGATTATGCTTAATGTAATTAAATTTTAATTTTGTAGTTAGTTTCGAATGTAATGCATTCTAATTGATCTTGTATGAAAAATTATACGATGAACCTTAAAAATTACGCATAAAAATAAGTTTTTTTGCCGAGAGATGCTTAAAATTCCCCAGATAGAGTTGCACCTAATAGGTTAGGTGGTCTACCATGACTCACAGGTGGGGAGGTTCCTAGCAAGGAGAGGAAGGGTATGAATATATGAAAAACCCTAGGCTTCCCCAAGCTTACTTCTTTGTAAATGTTTATCTTTCCATATGAGCCTAAAAACTTTATGTAATTACAATAAGAATATTTTTTGTCCTTAAAAGCCTAGCACTATTTTAGGCTAAAGAAAAAATATTGCATGTAAGTAATAAACCTAGAAAAAGTAGGTCATTTCTAAAGCATATAATTCAAAGAAATCCCTACATCAAAAAATCATAGCATCATGTTAGGCAACTTGTTGCAACTTAGACTTCAAGATTGAGTTTTATATAATGTAATTTTTTATGATAAAATAATATTATTATTTTGATTACTATTTCTCCTAACATACATTGGCATACATTTTCTATTTATTGTTTTTGTGTACTAACCTTTTAGGAAAATCATACTCCAGATTGCTGAAGACTTCAAGATAGAATAGATTAGGGTTTCTTGTAATGAAGTCTAAAAATTTTCTATTTTTTCTTGAGTCTGCGAGAGTGTGATTGTAATTGGATCACCATGCACACACACTAGGAGGTGAGTAAAAAATAAAGAATTTTAAAACTAATCGTACTATAAGATTTCCAATTAAACTTGACGATTTGTCAAGTCTTCTTTTCCATAAAATAAAGTTAATCAAATCATGTCTTCAAAATTTTTTTAACCGCTCGTACTGTATGATAGTTTTTCACACAGATGATTCACAGAGTATGAAATTGGTACATACCATTTTGTCCAAAATAAACTCATTAGTTTGAACTGTTCATACTATATGAAGCTGGTTCGTACAAATGATTCACAAAGTATAAAATTGATTCGTACCAATTTATCCCGATTGAACTCATCATTTTTTTTAAATGTTTGTACTATATGATGTAAGTTCATATAGATGAATCAATAATGGGTTCACTACATTATACCAAGGGAAGCATGATTTATTTTTAATTGTTCATACTGTTCAAAGTTAATTTATACAGACGACTGATAGGGTATGAAATGAGATTTATACGGGATCATACCGGATGAATTAGTTTCATTTTTAGTTATGTTTATAGTATGATGTCAATTTGTATAGATGATTGATAGAGTATGGTGTCAAAATTGTATAGGTTTGTATATGGATTTTTGAACTATTCGTATAGATGATCCTCAATTATATTGTACAATCTTAAGTCTGTTTCCTTGTAATTTTCAATTCTCTCGATGATTTTTCTTATATTTAATATATAAGAGACCTTAAAACTAACACTCATATCTTTTTCTCTTGAGATTGGCCATTGGGTGTGAGTATTCTAGAGAGATTATGAGAGTGAGGTTTGAGAGATCAAGTGAGAGGGAGTTATGAGGGATTCACAAGCTTGCCCAAAATGAATATATCTTTTTCCTTCTTCAAATTTCTGCCTATCTCTTTTGGAGGCTTTTGAGAGAAGATCTTCAATATTAGGCCACAGTACTTTGACATCACCTGTAGGGTAAGAAAATATGTTAGTACTCTTTCATCACCACGAGAGTTAAAAAGGATGTTGTTACTTTGTTGTCACCAGGAGGGTGAGAATGGACAAAGGTTCTCTACCGTTACTATGAGTGTGAGAAAGGATGTCAGTACTCTACCACTCTGGGTTTGTAGAAGAGAGTTTTATAAAGGTTTCTCTACCTTGTTGTGGGGGCTAAACGAGAGTCACTTTGATTTAGTATAATACTTGAAGAAGTAGTCTTCAGAGAGTTTATGTAGGTCTAGTTGGATTTAACCATTATAAAATTTGTTGTTTTTTTTATTCTTTTACTTTTTATTGTATTTTTATTTTTTGCACATTACATTACTATGGTTAAAAAAAATTGTGAGAATCTATTTCTACAAATAACTACATTCTTCATAATAATTTAGTAAAATTTCATAAAATGGTTTTTTAGAATCTAAGCGATTTTTTAAATTACCAATTCACCACCCCCCCCCCCCCCCCCCCTTTGATTATCTGTGGGATAGTTCTATTAGGTCTTATAACCTACTCAAACTTTCACAACTGATATAAAACCACACCATGTACTTATCATTCATGTAATGTCTTATAATATTCATGTAATTTTTAATCATCAAGGGACAGTAATATCGATGACTTTTTATATTCTATTTGATTTTGGGGCTAAATTTGTGAGCACCATACAATCTTGTATGTACCTCATTCATAATCTCCAGGGCTTCACATTTTCCTAAGCAACACAACCACATATAATCATATAAAGGATGATATAAAGATTCATTAATGAGTGTATAATATATAGGATTCTTTTTGATTTAATTTCTATGGGATTTGTCATGTGGGAGTTTACCTTTTCGAAGATATTCAAGAGTAGGCTGCCTCCAATCACTTCCCACATCATCTATTACAGAGGCGGATAAGATTTTAGAAGATTTCTTTATGATATGTTTCAAATCTACAGGAGCCAAAACTTGTCAGTTCTGAACCTCTATAGAAATAGAATCCTTTTCTAGATTGGCAATTTTTTTTTTTTTGTCATATTTTCCAAGGCATCCTCCATATAATTACTTCCATAGGGAATCATATTCAAAGTAACTACATGAATCTATTTGAGATGATGCTTTGTGTATTGATGATATTTGATGAGTTTTGGATTCATAACTTTATAGGTTCTCGTAATTAGGTTGATAGTAAATTTAGAATCTCCAAATACTTCAATTTCTTTTATTTCCATCATGATTGCAAATTCCAAACCAGCTGTCATAGCTTCATCTCCAACTTCTTTATTTGTTTGAGTCACTAAAAATAATATAAAAAATGTATCATTCCCTTTTTTGGTGTTACGAAGACCAGGCCAATGCCAGCTTTTCCAGGAAAACTAGACTTCTATGCTATATCATTTTTAAAATTTGAAGTGCCATCAAAATATAATTTCCAAATATTGTCATCAAATTCCTCTAAACTCATTATTTTGTAATCAGGCAAATAATCATTTGAAATTACTAGATGCGCCAAGAGGGGGGGAATTGCGAAAATTGTTGCAATAAGAAAATCCTAAACACGAGTTCTAATTTTTTTATTTTTAAATTTTAACCACAAAAAAAATTTAATTCAGAAGAAAGTAGTTAAACATGATTTCCAATAATGATTTTCACTACAATTATCACCAAGCAAATATAGCAAAAATAAAGTGCGAGAAAAAATAAAAGCGGTAAAGGAAAAAGCACACCAGAGTTTTTATAGTGGTTCAGTTACTTGACCTACATCCACTCCTCGGAGTCCTCCACTCTGAGAATTTCACTACAAAACAATAGTTCTCCTTTTGTCCCCTTGACAAGGTGGAGAATCCTTCACAATACTTACTTTCACCAACCTAGCATGGCAGAGTGCCAAACGTTTTTCTCACCCTCCTAGCGATGGCAGCACACCTTCTCATTTTTTTTCTCTCCTGGAGAAGGCAGAGTACCTTAGAGGACAGGGATGTAGAAGTGTATCCCCATTAGAATGCCTCCCACAAGAACTTCTTGGGCCATAGGAGAAGCAAAGTGCAGCAAGCTCGGAGCAACCGTGTGATCTCCCTCACACTCTTTCCTCACCAAGCCCACCTTCTCCTTCCTCTCACAAACCCTAATCCTCAAGAGCTCTCTCCCAAGAAATCCTCTCTAATAACGTTCCTCTCTCTTTTTTACCCTTAAAAAACATTACTTTTTGATACTTAAAATGGGTTCCAAAATCCCTGAATTTTTCAAAGTAGCTGTTACAATCGTACAGTACGATTCCACATCTTATAGTACGATTCATATCAATGAGCTTCATCCTGGTACGATGGATTACGAATAATTCAAAAATAATCATACAATATGATATAAACTCATACCATACGATCCTGTTGACCTCATTTTTATATGAGGTCACTAAGACGCTTGCAGACTCCAAATCAATCCAGACCCTAGGATCTACTCTAGACCCTATGATTCTTCCATATCAACCTAAACTCTAGGATTCTCCTAGATCCAGACCTTAGGATCTACTCTAGGTCCTAGGATCCTTCTAGACTCTAGACCTTAGGATCTATTCTAGGTCCTAGGATCCTTCTAGATTCCAAACTTTAAGATTTATCCAAATTCTAAAACCTTTCTAGATTCTAGATCTTAGAATCCCTCCAGACTCTAGGAGCAATCTAGATTCAAATCAATCTATATCTCTGATCATTATAAACCAATCTATACTTCAATCAATTCAATTTTCAAATCAAATCTAGACATCAATTTTACCAAGACTTTAAACCTATCCTGATCCCAAATCCAGTTCAAACCTTGATTGTGCTTCTATTAAACTTTAATCCTATCCGATCATTCATAATCCTCTAAAATAGTTATAGATGATATGGATAATCCAAATCCACTCATTCAAACTCAAAACCCCATTCAAACCCAAAAATCCAGACCAAAATCCTAAGTCCAAAGGCCTTGTCCTAAAAGACTTTTCCAAGGATTTTTCAAACACTTCAAAACCTAGTCAAAAGACCTCTAATTCAGAGTATATCATCTTAAAAGTGGTAAGACATGTCTCTGGGGGTAACCCTCTAAATTTGATCCCATTATGAGGTCTCTAACCCTAGAGATTGAATTGAAATCCAAAGGCTGTAAAACCTTCAAATATTTATAGCCTATGCCACTTGACTTTTCACCTAGTGGAATTTGACCTTCCAACCCCCTCCAAATCTTTTGATCATTCCTAGTGCCTTGATATTGACTTGATAAACAATAGCCTACATCTTTCTAGACTCAATTTGACCCAGAACAGACTCAAAGCCAAAATGACCAAAATGCCATTCACGGGAATTTTTGGACTCACCTAAACTTAACTTGACTTGACCATCAATTCTTGATATCTTTCTCAAATGTTTTCAAATCATGTTTGAGACCTTTTGAACCCAATTCCAACCATGGTTCAATTTGGCTAACTAAGTCAACCCATTTTGACCTTAAGGCCCCTTAAGGGTCAAAATGACCATTTTGACAAAAATGACCTCATTTTGTCTTGGAATCTCTTCCATCACACTCAAAACATCATTCCAAACTTGTTGACCCTCGTGATTGCCCTTGGGTCAACCTAGTTGACCAAGTCAATCTAGGTTGACCTAATAACCCATTAAGGGCCCTTAATAGACCTTTTGACTAAAATGACCCCTCCACACCTTGCTGCCTCATTCAATAGGCTCACATGACCAAATTCATTTCAATGGACCTAACTCCTAGTCCTAGGTCAACTTCACCAAATGACCCATACACATCCTGCCACCTAAACTATTTGAACAAGACCATTTTAATCCCATTTGAATCAAAGGGGTGATTCCTTGGGCTCCCAAGAGACCTCTCTTGGAGACCCAAGCCTTAGGCTCACTTCAGTTAGTCTTTTGGCTTGACCCAAGTGCCCAAAGAGAGGCCCCCTTTGAACCATTTCTCAACCTTAATCAAACTAAATCCAAATCAAGGTGTCATTGAGTCCCCTCTAACCAAATACAGTTCCCTTAACCAGCCCAACCTCTGGATCTACTTGGGTCAAGAATTAGTCTAACCCAAAGTGGCTAAAACTACTTAGGATTGAGCCAATTCTTGTTCTAGGTCCAATTGAACTTGACCAACACCTCCCTTAGGTGGCCCTAGGTCCAATACACTCCTCCAGCCGGCCCATGTCTTGGGTCAAACTTTGGGTTAGCTCAAAGTAGCCAAAACCATATGGACCCGAGCCATCTTCATATCAAATTGAACCCAATTGCCACTTGCATTGGGTGGCCCAGACCCAAACCCATCTCTCACATCAAGCCCAGGGTCTGGCCTAACCTGGGTTGAGCCCAATTCGACCCGAACCGAGTAGATTTGGATCAACCCGAGCCATCTTTGAACCCAGATCAAATTGAGCCCAATTTCAACTTGCATTGGGTGGACCAGACCAAGACCCATCTCCCACATCAATCCCAGGGTCTGGCCTAACCTGGGTTGAGCCCAATTCGACCAAAATCAAGCAGGTTTGGGTCAAACCAAGCCACCCAATCAATTCAAACCGCCCCAAGCCCAATTGAGCTTATTCTTGAGTCCACCATAACCCTATCCTCCTTTCCAGGTCAACCTGACCAGACCCCAACTGACGGTAGCAGGAACCAATGGAGAATAGGCTCCGGAGGTCCCCCAGTCGATCCTGACCCAAAGCCTTCCAAAGGTTGTGGCTCACCGGCTTGAAGCTCACGTGCCCTCTAGAATGATGTCCTCTTCCACCTGGTGCCCATCCGAGGTCCCTCCTAATCAATCATGGCCATCTAAGCTCATGGGAGGTGGCTGAATAGGGCAACTCGTCCCAAAATCCCCCATTCGATCTTAGGCATTCGAAATCACTCCCTAGAGCTCTCGCGTCCTTCCAGTACCATCTCCCTACCTCCCAGTTCATTCCATCGATCCGTTTGAGTGAGCTCCAGTAAAAGCTTTTGGCATCGTGCTCGAAGTCATACCTCTGTCCATCCTCTGGTTCTGATATCTGAAGGAGATCTGCTCACCTTTATCCTCTGAAGCTTCCTGAAAGAGAAGCTCATTCATTGAGACCTTCTCTGCAATAATTTCTCCATCCCGAGCTCCCTAGCTAAGTAGTCTGGTCAAGTGGGAAGAAAACCTTCACCCCAGTGGATTTCCACTGTTGTATTGAAGGTTCCTCCTCCCCTGATCCTCTCTACAAAATTTTGTCGAAGTTCGCCTGAGGGATCACTCGGATCATGTCGAAGAAGCCTTACAGTCTCGGGTTCGTGCAGGAGGTTGAAGATAAAATTCTGACCATTGATTTCAATCAACGGCGCGGATTAGATCTCACGGTCTCAAAGCCCGTTTGATCGTAGTCGTTCGATCGTCCATTCAACGACTACAGTTAATCCTACCATTATCCACTCATCTGCCAATGATTGCCCTACCAATCACAACGTGCCGCGTGTAAAGCCCCAGCTGACTGGGTAATTGGGGGATTTAATTTCACAAAAAAAATTAAGGGATTTCAAAAATTGATATCTCCCTGCACACTTGACCAAACTAGGTGTTCGTAGGCTCATTGGAACGGTCTCAGGTAGACCTACAGAAGCCCTAGGGTTTCAGGTCCTGATTGCATTTGTATTAAATTAAATTTTAGTAATAGTATTATGTCAATTATTACATTTTTTGTTTAAAATAAATTCCCCAGAGCCTGGAATTTTGGGAGAATGAAGTTGGGCATAACATGCCCAAATTTTATCTTCCCTTTTTGAAGTGTTTAAGGGCATTAATATTCCCATTTTGATTCAAGGGTCATGGGTTGACCCTCAAATCCAAATTGGAATTATGACCTATCTGATGAGGTTTAAGATCTGATTTTGAGTGTGCTGATGATGTGTAGCATAGAGAGTTTAGGTTCAGTGATTTTACCCCAATCCAACCTTAGGATAGCTCCCTAGGATTTTCTTAAGGTGACTTAAAGATCACCTTAAGTGGCTTGGTTATCCACCTTAGAGAACTCCATTTAGGCTTAAATTTAATGTGTTTAGGTCTTGGAGTCAGATGAACCCATGGTCCAAATTTCCCCAGATTTGGTGCCCATTTGGATCACCAAATAGGAGCCACAACATTCCCTCCCTAAAATTATCTTAAATCCTAATTAATTCACTAAAAATTCTTATTAATTCTTTAAAATTTTAATCCCTTTAGTCCCTTAACCTATAGAAATTTAAATCCCTTTAATTTAACATTAAAATCCATTTTAATTTAATTTTAATTAAAATCAATGCTTAATAAATTTTAATTAATTAAAAATTATTAAAAATCTCAAAATTCCCTAAACACTAGCTGATCTCTCCTTAGATCATTACTGATCTTTGGGGGTGATTTTAAGGGGTTTAGGACTTATTTGGATTCAAATCACAAAATGAGCTCTCTAATTAAGGTAATTATAAAATTCTAATAAATACCCAAAATTCCACAATTCATAATTAATTGTAAAAAATTCCAAATCAATCAAACTCAGTGGCTAATGACTCTAAATAAAATGTAGTATTTTCTAAAAATTTCAAATCCCTAAAATCTGGTCAAAGTTAAAAAAGTCAACATTTTGGTTTACTCTAGGTTAAAATCGGGTTAAAACTTCAAAAATATCATAACTTTTGATAGAAAACTCTAGATTGAATGTGCCACATGTCTAACAACTCATAATTAGGTGTAGTATTTGTTAAAAAACTGAAACATTTAAATTTCCCTCTAATTCTAAAAAATCAACTTTGACCCCTTGTTAATATATCTAAATAATTTCCCGAAGCTCGTTAACTCTCAAACTTCAGAATGTTCTTAGTTGGTTAATAAAATTCTCAACCAATCTTCTAAAATTAGTAACCAACTTATTTTTATATTAATCCACTCCTCTTAATTTCAACCAACTTAAATTAACTTAATCAACCCTAATTACTACTGAGTAACCTAGGCCTACAAGGTTATTAGCTTAGCACCAAGCAAGGTGAAATAAACTTCACGACCTTGGTGTGAAATAAAGGTAGTAATCAATTAACCTCTAAAATATATTTAAATAAAATTCTTAATATATTAATATTTAAATTCTAACATAAATTTCCCTTATGCCTCAACAAACTCAAATTTTTAGAAAACTCTAACTAATCACCCAACCTAAGATCTACCCCAGCCACACAACCTTTTACACACACTTTAGATGATTTGCTAGGACAACCAACTCTAGATCTAGATTAGGCTGGTGTTTACTTTACCACTGTGTGCCAGATTTTTTGTGATTTCTCTGCATGTTGTGGATGAAATTGCTTTGCTATGTCTGCTTACTTTTTACTGCACTCTATGGATGATTATTGTGTTTGGCGACTAGATTTCCCTTAGGATATGAGCGATCTGGATGTTCACATAATTTTTTTAGGTGGCGACGCTCCTGCAGGGAGATAAAAAGGGGGTAAAAAAAGTCAATTATAATTTTGCTTGCACAGGTGCTTCAGCCGCTAAAGCCCCCAAAGTAATAAAAAGAGCTTGGTTAGTGCTTTTACTTTCTTTTCTACATATATATATATAACTGCTTGGGAATATATTTTGATTTATTAACTACTTAGGATAACCCTGTAGGAGAGTCTAGAATATTTAATTTTTATATAAATGTAATTTATGCAAATGTAAAGTGTTGTGAAAGTGGAGTTTTGAAATTGGGATACATAGGTCCAAAGCTTGGACTCCAAAGAGAAAAGGACACCCTTAGGGGAGTAGCCCTTTTCTATTTGGACATCCAAATTTGGTTCACTTCTTCCCTACCCAAAGATGAAAAAGTGGCCATCCCTTCAAAAGAAGTGTTCTCTTATCCATTTAGGTAGCCTACTACGAAGAATCCAAGGATCCTGAAGAAAATGAGCCCGAAGGAGAACAAGATTGAAGAATTAAAAAAAAAGTATCCCATTCAAAACCACTTGCATCTCTGCTAGGTTTAGAATTCGGGTTATTGTCAGTGGTGCCCGACCACTTTATTTTCTTTAAATTTTAGTTTGTAATAAGCAAGGCAACTTTGCCTATAGACATTTATTAATTAATTCATTTATATTTTATGTGATGAAATGATTGCGTATAGAATTACCTACTTATCTTAGTTTTTTAGCGTTCGTGTGTCATTTTTTTTTTCGCCTGGACTCGTGAGACATGTAAGGTTGTGAAAATTTTTATACTCATAATTTTAAAGTCTAAAATTTAGTGATTCTAAATAACATAGAAAGATAACGAATATAGGGAATTAGCCGGGGATCGATCCCAGGTCGCATGCATATTTATGTACTACTTCTCTACTTGTATTAGACCCTTCCCCACCTACGGGTAGAGTTCAAATAGTCTGACCTATGAGGATGAGGTGCCGGACCTGGGGAAGTCCAGTCTTCTAACAAATTATTTTCTAAGCCTGTTTTTAACTTTAAGCATACTTGATTTGAGATTGTTAACTAGCATGCATTGCATTAAAAACAAATTAAAAGAGTCAAAATTTTAATTGCATTAGTCCTTAGCATTTTGCACCCAACATAAGTCAAAAGGGACAATTAGAGAAATCTCTAGATGTCAGCCCCAACTCTCCAAAACTATTAAATGAAACATCCCTTCCACTCTTTTATAAAAGACCGGATTCATGTATTTTAAATCGATTAGGCGGTTAGCTGGCTCCCCAATCTAGGCTGGGGTAAGTCCAGGTTCTACACTGCATTAGTTAGGTTTGGACAACTATGGTCCAGCGTCCAAATTAGATTTAGGATCCTGGACAGATCTTTGATTATAAGACCCCAACCTCTGGAAATATAATCCCAAATTTCTAATAAAATGATCAACTCAAATTAAATCTTCTTTTAATCTAAAATGTAAAGCCCAACATTTAGATTAAGTTGGGACACTTTCGGATGGTTCCGAAATCTCAAAGTGTCCCCTACTCTTTCCCCTTGATCCTGTTAATAACTGCTCAATTTTGATCCATTCCCTTTTGAGTTTCTACGATCCACCTCTTTTTGATATCACTCCTAGAAAATCTAACAAAATTTTATCCCTATTTTAATCGAGAGTTTTCGTAGGGGACTTTGTCTCCCTACGATGTAATTAATTATGAAGGCTTGCGCTCGTAGGAGATTTAAAACCACACATACCTGATTTTCAAAATTATTTTTTTAAAAATTTTATTTGATTTCTTTGGGAAAATTTAAAATACAAACGATTTTTATCGTCATATTCAAAGAATTAACATCAAATGATATTTTTCCCCTTTGGGGAGATAATATCATTTGTTGATGAAATTTTGGATATGAACTCAATGATCATCTCGCATATTATCTTAGCTAGATATTTGGTTGAACTCCATTTTAACCCTTCGGGGTCATATAAGTTCTTCTTTAAATCTAATTATGATATTCGAGATAGAGTTTATGATTCTAAATCTAAACCCCATTTTGAAAGTTTATTTTCACCTCCCGAGGAGATATACCTTTTCGGATGGGTTGTTCTATTTTCGAATTAAAATTTAACTTCAATTTTAAAATTCCCAAAGAAAGTATAATTTTTCAAATCCTGTTTTCAAAATTCCACTAATAGATCCTCAACTCTTCTTTTCATACAGAACAATAACCGGAACGATCTAAACTCGTCTCTATACATCGTAGGGTATGACCTACTTCATATAGTACGATTAAGCAAAATCAAGGGATCATCCAGTATGAACTCCGGGACTATCAAACGTAGACTCGGTTCATCCTATAGTACAAACTAGTTCGTACAGTATGATTAGCAATCAGAGATTATTCCTTGATTTATTCTACTAATCACGGGTTAATTTAAGTAAGTATTCAAAATAAATTGTACAATACGAATCTCTTCATACAGTATGAACGGCTAATAAAACTTATTTAAACTAATATGGCAGTTAAGGTTTTGGATTAGTAACACATCGTATAGTACGATATGAATCATATAGTACAACATAAATTTGTACAGTACGATTAACAGAGAAAAACTATACATTTTTCTTTTAAAAACCCTCTCCCCCTATGTGTGTGCATAGTTTCTCAGATTTACATGCAGGTTTTCTAAAATGCTATTTTTGAAACCCCGCTCTGATACCAATTGAAATTACTATATGCGCCAAGAGGGGGTGAATTGTGAAAATTGTTGCAATAAGAAAATCCTAAATAAGAGTTCTAATTTTTTTTTGTTTTTAAATTTTAACCACAAAAAAAATTAATACGGAAGCAAGTAGTTGAACACGATTTGGAATAATGATTTTCACTACAATTATCACCAAGCAAATATAGCAAAAATAAAGTGCAAGCAAAAATAAAAGTGTTAAAGCACACCTGAGTTTTTATAGTGGTTCGGTCACTTGACTTACGTCCACTCCCTGGAGTCCTCCACTCTGAGAATTTCACTACAAAACTATAGTTCTCCTTTTTCCCCTCGACAATGAGAAGAAGCCCTCACAAGATTCACTTTCATCAACCCGACATGGCGGAGTGCGAAACACATTCTCACCCTCCTGGTGACGACAGCATACCTTCTAATTTTTCTCCCTCCTAGAGAAGGCAGAGTACCTTAGAGGACACGGATGTAGAAGAGTCTCCCCCTTAGAAAGCCTCCCATAAGATCGTTTCGGGCCATAGGAGGAGCAAAGTGTAGCAAGCTTGGAGCAACCATGTGATCTCCCTCACACTCCTTATCCCTCACCAAGCCCACCTTCTCCTTCCTCTCATAAACCCTACAATCCCCTCAAGAGCTCTCTCCTAAGAAAACCTCTCTAATCATGTTTCTCTCTCTTTTTCACCCTAAAAAATATTACTTTTTGATACTTAAAATGGGCTCTGAAATCCATAAATTTAAAAGTAGCTGTTACTATCGTACAGTACAATTCTACATCGTACAGGATGATTCATATCAACGAGCTTCATCCTGGTATGAAGGTTTATAAACAGTTCAAAAATAATCATACAGTAAGGTATGGACTCATACCATACAATCTTCAACTCTTCTATTCGTACAGGATGATAGCTGGGATGATCTAAACTCGTCTCTGTACATCATAGGGTACGACCTACTTCATACAGTACGATTAGGAAAAATTAAGGGATCATCCAGGATGAACTCCGGGACGATCAAATACAGCCTCGATTCATCATATAGTATGAATTGGTTCGTACAGTATGATTAGCAATCATAGATTAATCCTTGATTTATTCCACTAATCACGAGTTAATTTAAGTAAGTATTCAAAATAAATCATACAGTACGAATCTCTTTATACAATACAAATGGCTGATAAAACTTACTTAAACTAATCTGCTGGCTAGGGTTTTGGATTAGTAACACATCGTACAGTATGATATGAACTGTATAGTACGACTTGTTCACAGAAAGACATTTTAACAAGATCAGATCATACAGTATGACATAAATTCATACAATATGATAAAAAGAGAAAAAATCTATATTTTTCTTTTAAAAATCATCTTCCTCTGTGTGTGTTCATGGTTGCTAAGATTTACATGCAATTTGTGGCCAGACATAAGAAAAGATAAAATAAAATAAATGGAAAATTACAATGTTACATACTCACACTCCTACTCTACCTAGTCTTGAGTCTTCTTGTTGTCCTGAGTAACTTGTGATCTTCCTGAAATGTTAGTACTCATAGAAAATAACATAAATCAAAGATATGCAATGAATAGTAATTCAGGCGACATTATTTGTCATCATCAAAATCTCAAACTTTGGGTCATGTATTGCAATATAATTAAGGGGAGATTCTACTGAAAGTGGGTATGTTTCATGGAAGTATGCAATAGCTTGCCTTTTATAACATGTAGGGGAATAAATGTAATATCAAATGGAAGTAATATTATCGACCACTATGTAAAGTGTCCTGACAACATAAGATAGATCATAATATATTGTAATGCTTTTATTCATGAATTTGAACTTACCTGATGAGAATGCATGTAGTGTATTAGATTTTAGGGTATAAAAACTAAGACAACACTTCTCAAACAATTGATATTTGATCTTTGTTAAAATAAGACACCTAGTAAGATAGTATAATGCCTTTCTTTTTTTATCTTCAACAACTTGTGCTAACAAAGCACCAAGAGAATAATCCAAAGCAGTGGTATATAAGATCAAAGGTTTCCCATGAATGATGTCTGCTAAGACTGGAGGATTGGTTAAGTATTGCTTGATATTTTTTAAGGCTTTCTAATAATTTTCATTTTCGATGAATTTGGAGTATTTCTTAGCTAAACTAGTAAATGGCTTACACCTTCTAGTTAAATTTACAATGAAGCATCTTAGATATGTCATCCTTCCTTAAAGGGGCCTTAATTGAGCGAGAATTTGGAGATGTGACATGTCTAGGACAGCCTTAATCTTAGTAGTGACAATTTTAATTCCATGCCTTACTATTAAATCCAAAAAAATTCCTTGAGTAGACATCAAGGAACACCTCAAGGAATTCATTTTGAGATTATAGCTCACAACCGTTTAAAGATAAATCTAAAATAATATAAATGAGCCTCTTTGACTTTACATTTGATGACCAAATTATAAATGTAGCATTCTTCTAATCTATGAATAAGATCATCAAAGATTTTGGTCATAGTCCACTGGTAGGTTGCACCAATATTTTTAAGTCCAAATGGCATCACTTTATAGCAAGCAATTCCTATAAGTGTTCTAAATACAATGTTATTCTCATCTTCTCCATTCATCTTAATTTGATTATAGCCAGATGAATCATCCCTAAACAAGAAGATAGTATGCAAAAAAGTTATATCCATTATGAGTTTTAATGATTGGTAGAGGAAACTCACCATTGGGACATGTTTTGTTCAACTCCTTATAGTCAACACAGACTCAAATTTAGCCATTTGTCTTTCAAATAGGCATGATACTAGCTACCAAAGAGGGATACTATTCCTCTAAAACGAATCCATCCTTGACTAATTTATTTCTTTCATCAGTGACTTGTTGTTCAATTTTTTGGTGCATATGTTGAGGAGCTTGCTAAACGGGAATAACTTTAGGTTGACTTTTAAGTTTATGAATTACCATTTCAGGGGATAAGCTTGGAATTTCTTCATATGACCAAGAAATGTAACCTTTAAACTCAAAAAGCAAATTGATTATATTATTTGATTCATCTTCTCCTTATAATGAACTAATGAAAGTAGGATGGGGATCATCCTCTTTTCCAAGGTTGATTTCTTTAGGTTCATCAATTATGGTTTCAATTAATTCTTCAAGATCGAGGAGTTCATCCCTAACTTAAAGTTCATCAGAATCCTCTGATGTCTCTAAGAAAAACCCATTAAAAGAATCACCCATTTCAATGAAGATTTTATCATATTCATGATTATTAGTTAGCATAGTACTCATCATCATCAAATGAACCAATGGCACCAAAGCTAATACTATCCCTTGATTTTCTTTTATTCTTTGTATAAAATAAGCTTTCATGGTATCTATCTTGTCCCTTGGTCATTGACCTAGCATGAGTCCTATAACAACATAATTCTTTACACATGAATTGAAGTAGCTAAGATGCATTTCCATTAAATCATAAAAATAATCTTCCTCAAGTCAAACATCATCTTCAACTCTTGAGGTATACGGACTAGGGAAATTCTTCTGAACCATTCCAACTTCTAGGGTAAGACTAGAAGAGTCTATTACTACTAACCCTACAACCCTATCATTAGATAGTGGGGTCAGAGCAAGGTTTTGACTCTTCTACTTAGCTTTTCATATGTAGTCAATTCAGATTCATCACTTTGTGAAGTATCACCTTTTAAAACATTTTCTTGTTCAAAAGCATTATTAAATTTTTGTTGAGGATTTATGTTGCTATAATTAAGAGGGATTCCCACACACAATATACTTTAATCAACATCCAAACCAGATTATAATTTGATGCATAACAAGGTTTATTCTTTTAGATGAAGCACAGCTTGAACCATGTGCCCTTTGGGCCATCTTCCCACCTCTATGAGGGTATGTGTTTTAGATGCCTAAAGGTCACATGCTCAATGTCGTCTTTATTATAATTATATTTTTATTTTTCTTTCTTTTCTCTCCCCGTATTTTATTCCTCCTTTTTTATAACATCACTCTTAAAATAGACAATAGACCCTTTGGGTGCATAATATGCAGCATCTTTATAAATCCCTACTTCATCAATAGAGAACGATTATAAATCACCTTGAATCACATATTTAGTGTCATCATTCTAATACTTGATACACTGGTGCAGGGTGGATTGACCACTTGATACTCATAAATCTAGGGTCTATCCATGAGTGCATTGAAGGACATTTCTGAAGATTATATAAAATTTTTCTTTAGTTTTCAACTCTCAAATTTCTAATAAAAACATGATTGAACCTAAAGCGTTTTCAACATTCATAATGTTGACTAAAGCATCAAGATCAACAAGGACTATGCATAACTTAAAATCCCCTGCATTTATAGAAATGTGCAATGGGTGATCATAATCAACAGTTGTTAAACTTATTTTTGTATGGGGTTATCATAATCTTTACATACTACTACTTTATGATCTAAAGGTTGGCAATCATCCCGTTTCAATTATTTAAAGCCCAATCAAATTTCAATCTAGCCCTCAATCAAATTTCAATCCAAACATCAATCTAGATTTCTATCCATATTTTAATTCAAATTTAAATCCAGACTTCAGTCTAGACTTCAATCATCCAGCTATCAATCATTTAGCCTTTAATCAATCTAAAATTAATGTTAATCAAGTCTTAATCATATCAAATCATTAACTATCATTCATTTGATTTTGATTGAGATAGATAAGTCAAACTCAATCAAATAAATCCAAAATTGCATTCAAATCTATATTTCTAGATAAAAATCCAAGGTTAAAGGACTATGTCCTAAAACCCCTTTTGAGTGATTTTTCAAAAACTTTAAAATTGGGTTAAATGACCCCCGATTCATGATCTATTAATTTCATATTTATTAAGAAAGTCCTTAGGTTTAATCCTTCAATTTCTAGTTCATTTTGACACCTCTATCCCCAAAAACCCAATTAAAATCCAAATGCTAGAAAACCTTCAAATATTACAACCCGTGCCCTTAGATCTTCCATTTTATTAAATTTGACCTTGGGCTATCTCCCAAAACCTTTCACCATGTCTATAACCCTTTTTATGACATGTTGATGATAAAATTGCACTTTTGTGGACACAGGTTGATCAGAAGTTCATCAGGGGACCAAACGACCAAAAAGCCCTTTAAGGGGAAAATTAGAATTTTCTCCAAACCTTAATATGGCCCAGTCAAATCAAACCTTGGAATCTCATCTAGTGCATCCTAAACACCATTAAAAGTGCATTGGACTCATATTCAAGCATTGGTTATGCATGGTTGACCAAGTCAACTCATCTTAACAAAATTACCCTTTATAGTTCTAAATACCATTCCATTGCATAAGACCACCTCGATTGGACTTAAATCACTCATTTGAACTTTTTTGACCAAAACCCAACCTATAGTTTGACCTAATTGAACAAGTCAACCATAGTTGATCAAATCAACCATTAACCCACACCAATGACAAAATTAACCTCTCAACCCTATTCAAATAAATTTAACCACTCAAAATAATTCAATTGGACATTTCATACATGTATACATTTTTCCCAAGTCAAATCCCCCTTGATTTTACTTGGTAAACTTAATTGAAGGGGTCAAAACCCTCTCCATTTCCATGCTTTTTTTTTCTAAACCTCAATCCCATGGCATCAAATACTTGGCAAATAACTCAAACAACCTAATGTACCTCTTTTATTGCTACATCAACCCCATTGATTGTTTTGACCAGTCAGGTGGTCAAATTTGCTCAGACATGGGCTTAGGTGGCCATTCCACCTTAGCAATCCAATTCCCCACTCAAAACCAACTTTAAGGTGCTATGAAGTAGCCATTTCCACTCCCAATGAGTCCTTAGCTCAGCCCCTAATCAATTCTAGATGTTGGTTCAACCAAATGGGGGAAAAGCTAGTGGTCCATCTTGACATGGACCAAGAGAGGCCCTTCTAAACACTAACCTTCCCCCTGGCTTCTAATAGCCTTGTGAGACACATGGCACACATCCAAGACTTCCCCAAATGGATCCAATCCATTCAATTTAAAAGCAATGGGTTAGGTGAGGGGAATTTGACCTAAAACACTCATTCTTGCTTATTTCACAAAAACCCTTCCTCCAGCAGCCTCCAACTCTCCATGTTCTTTCCCAACCTTCTCCAGCCCCTTCCAAAAATTTCCCAAGCATTTTTTTCCAAAAAAACTCAAGCGTTAAATCACCATTTTTTAGAAGAGAGAAGATTTTATTAAGATAAAGTGGGTTATTATCAACATCTTTCAATCCTTTTATTACTTGCTCGTGGAGTCTTCTATAAAGTTTGAGAAGACATCACTAGGAGCAAAATGAGCCCAAGAACTCAAAAATCCATCCACTAGGTTGTAAGATATCTTGATGTTTAGGTAGAATTTTAATTTTAAACTACACACAATCTACAATGCATGGAGCTTCCAAACTCCAAACATTGAAAGATTAGGACACCATGAGTCTTTGTTTCAAATTTAATCGAGTTTTTTTTTTTTTTTTAAGTTATGGCTATTCAAAAAATTTAGTTCATTTTGAACTAATTTATTCTGGATAAATCTTGACCGTTAAATATTTTCTTCTATGCAATCAGATGACCCACAAAACACCATGTCACCCTTAATAAAATTATACGTGGGACACAGGATTTAAACGTGCACCATTTTAATGATCAAGGACCTCATGGCATAATTGAGTTCATCCGTCCTGCACTGTCGAATTCGACATACTAGATTTTGGCTATTTCTGATTAAAACTATAGTGGCAGCATGCCACATCATGCGCAATCATTGACAATGAATATTAATTGGATATTATTGATTTACATATATAATTTAAATAGCCATAACTTCAAAAATTTAGAGAAAACTTATTTTTTCACCAAATTAAGTGATTTTGGTGTCATTTGAAAGATATTAATGTCTGGAATTTTTTTAAATTAAAATTAAAGTAATTTTCTCACTGAATTATGAGCTATTTAAGTTTATTTGAAATTCAATTTTATCAATTTTCTCACAAATAATGGTCAAACTGGACATAACTTTTGATGAAAATGTTTTTAGCATCTTAGGCATCCCCAACATTTTTCTTAGGTTAGATGCTCAATAGATTTCAATGGTGTGAATTTACAAAGTAATGGGTCCATTTTAGACCCAAAACTTTAAAAATTCATAACTCTCCAAATTGGAAGAATTAGGCTATGTGTTTGTTGTGGTTTGCTTGCATTTGTGTCAGAGTTAGTTGGACAAAGATTCAAGCTTAATGGAACACTAGGGACACCTAGAAAAAGTAATTAAGAATTATGTCTAAACAACTTAGAAAATTCCTATGACATTTTATACATACCCAGTAGGGGTGAAACTTTACAACATTAAGTTTAGTGATATTTCACACCTTAGTTTCAAATTTTTTGTAGCCCATTAGGTCAAAAGATTAGCTAAGATAAAAATAGCTTTTTAAGGACCCTGAAACTTTAAAAAAATATAATAAATTAAAATTAAATCCTAAAAATATAAATAGTATATCAAACTATTTAGAATTCAGCCCTTCACTTAGGAAAATTAAAAGATCAGTTACTAGACCCTTAATTTAAGATTAATTTAATTTTTAAGGAAAATTTGTATTTAATTAAATTAAATATTTAAAAAATAAATAAAAATTTCATATAGATCTTAAACACTTGAGAGCACTCCCATAGGTCATTTGTTATCTTTGGGAGTGATTTTTTAAAGTTTGGAATGAGTTTGGATTAAAACCATTAAAATCCTCTTAATTTAAATTTTTTAATAATTCTATTAATTAATTAAACTTAAAAAATTTATATTTAAATCTAAAAAATTCTAAACTTAACAAACTCAAAGGCATTAGGCTACACTGAGGGTCTAGTATTTATTAAATTATATGTCAAACTTCTAAAAATAAGTCAAAGTAAAATAGTCAATATTTTAGTCAATTGTAGTTAAAAATTGAACCCAAATTTAAAAAATACATAACTTCACCATGACAAATCCAAAACTAGGAAGCTTAGTGTCTAATTAATCAACTTATGGTTTAGTATTTAGAAACAATATCAAAATTCTAGAATTAATTCTAATTTAAAGAATCAAATTTTAACCCCTCAATTTAATGGCTAAATAATTCTTAGAAATTTCAAAAATTCAATAATTAATTAAAAGTTCATAAAACATTAAATTTATTATTATAATCAGTCAACCAACCCCCTTAATATATAACAAATACTCAAAAGATGAACTTTTTTTAGGATGAACTTCTTTGAGCTGTAGGCTAAGTGTCTTATGAAGGCTTAGTTCCTCTAGCCTACAATGACATCGCCACGAGCGGATTCAATGAAGTGTAAAATCTTAAAACAATTAACTATTAATTATTTAAACAATTTTAAGTCTTTAATGATGAAAATCTATCATAGGATTCATGTTACCCTTAGGTTTCTTCGGTTTATTTTCTGATGAGGAGTCAGAATCCAAGAAATATATCACAATAAGACTCTCATGAAAGTTGATTTCAAGGGTATCACTATCTGATAAAAATTTGGATTCACACTCGTTATTAGATATTATGATTGGAGGATTAAATTTTAATGAATGTTCATTGATCACTGCTAGATTAGTGTTATCATTTTGATATTCACTTTTTGTGTTTTTATTTCACTTTAATCATCCATTATAAGAATATACGTAGAAGGAGCTTTCATGCTTTTATTTCCCTTTGACTTTGTTAAACAAAGAGAAAATTAAGTAAGGTCAACGAGGATGGGGATTTCAACTTATTATCCACTTTTTGACTACAATTCATTCCAACTCGCTCTTCCCCCTTCATAATATTATTTTTCATTTTGTTTGTAGTAGCTCCTAAAAATTATGAAGAGAGTTCATCTCAGCAAGTTCCTGTAATGCCTCTAGCTCAATCTTAATGATCAGGCACTGGGCTTTTTGTTGGCAATTATTGAGAAAGTTGGAAAGACTTGTTAATGAGATATGGCAATGTCCCAACCATCAGTAAGCACATAAGAAAAAGGGGTTAGAGACTAATCTGAGATGCTTTTTACTGACCCATGGCCCAGATCTAGGAGGTTCACCTTAGGGATGATCACGTTCCCCTACTTATAATTATGTTCTAACTAATCTTTGATACTAATATAGACTTTTATTGTGTGGACTAACATGTGATGGTAAGGGAAAAAATTAGGGTCATCCCTTTATTTGCCTCTTCTAGCTTCCTAGCCTTTGACAATTTGAAGTATATTATCTTAATTAATTTTTTGAAAATCTTTCTAACTGACTCTCTTTTAAATAGATAAATCTTATTTAATTTATCTTTAAAAAATGCCTGGAAAGGATCTCAAGAAGCATAAAAAGGTAACTAAAGGGGTCATGAAGGTGGACTTTCTGGTCGACTTTTAACTTTTGGCTTTCCTTTATCCACATCTAATACATATGCATACTTCTTTTCAAATGCCTTCTAAGGTCTAATTATCATCTTTTCATCTGATTGCTCTTTTCAAAATGGTAGAGAAGACACCTTTTCTTGAAAAATTTTTGCCATATTTAACATTTTTTCAAATGTATAGATAGTGAAACCTTTCAACAAAAAAGCAATAGGACTATGGATGTTCTTTAGGATGTATCTAATTCATGCTACTTAAAAGTGTAAATAACGTTATGTTTCATGTATTAATTTTTCAACAAAAATGTATTATTTTAGTTGTATTTGTACAAAAATATATAGGAAATGGAAAATTTTTAAGTACTGGTATAGCACCATGGCGTCAAACATAACAAAACTGTAGTGCCATCATTAACACCATTTGAGTGCCAAAATGTTGACATGATTATGGCCAGTCTCCTTCTGGTTAACACCAACACTCCATCGGAAACATATCCATAAAGCCTAATCTCTATCTAGACAGCATCACATTATTGGTGGAGTCAGCAGCACTAAGCCCTGTCTCTATTCATATAGAACCGCGGCAAAAAAAGTCAGCACCGCTAAGAAAAAGAAGTGTAACATTAATACTGGAGTGCTCAATAGTTAGCAGTGACACAACGCTATAATTATAACCATTTAGGACTTGTTCTTCTAACAAAGTGATGTGTCGATTTATTAAATAGCAGGTCTATGCCAGCATGTGTCGAAGTGGAGATAACCCATTAACACTATGGTGTTAATTTATTTTATGGGCGCCATGACACAAGTGTCTCAAGTGTTACGGTGCCTAAATACATTTTTTTGTGCTTTTTTATAAATAACTCATTTGTAATGTTTGTGAGGGAGTTCATTCACTTAATAAAAGTCAGACATTAGAGTTCCTCTCTAAAATTTCTTTAGGAGTGACAACTAAGGAAATTCAGGAAACACTAGATCCACTATATTAGAGTATTTTGGTCAATATTTATGGAAGCAATTCTATAAATGTAAAGAAGAGTGTAGAGGATATTGTTGAATAATTCAATGATATCTTTTCTTCTGAATTTCCTTTCTTTTAAGCAAATAATGGAAATGGGTTTGCTTCATTTGTTTTTCAAGTCTGACTAAATTCTCTAGTTTCAGATTGATAATGTAAATTAAATATATAGTACTAAAAATTTCTCTTAATCTTTAAAGTTATGGTATGATATTTTTAATATAACCAATCTTTGTTTAGTACATATAATGGTCATATATATGGTTAATATCAAGTGTAATGTGGGGCCTAGGAGTAAGAAAGTCGGAAAAACCAAGTATGTTGGATTTGTATGATGCAAGCATAGGCTTAGTGATTTTTATCTATCAGATTTATAGAGATGGATTGTCATGAGAAGGTAATTAACAATATATTTTTTACTTACTCTTTTAAGATTTTCATAGGGTAACATACTATAAGAGTTTAGAGTAGTATTGAGAGTGGAATGTGTTAGGCCCTTCCTTTATCTCATCATGCTTAACTTAGCACTCAATGTTTTATATGTTCTTAATAACATCACATTAAAAAGGGAATCATTTGGAAACATATTAATTTACATTTCATCAATCCAAAATATTGTATTTGTATAAGTATATCCATTATTTTGATCTTAATTTTTATAAAAGTGATTGAATCTCCACCAACCTTATTTTTATTGAGTAGGATAATTATTGTAATTATAGTAGAAAATACTAGTGTTTGCATGTAAACATTCTTCCTCATGGGATCGATACTCTACTATATCACTATATTACTTGATTAGGCACAAATACTTATGTATGTTAACGGGGTTTTAATAATTTTTATATCTAAGAAATCCTGAGAAATATTTAAGTATTGATAAAGCTCTAAATCATATTAATAAACCTTATGGAGAGATTAAATTGAAATTTTGAATGTGACTCATACTTTCCATATAAAGTCCAAAATTATACCCGGGCACAATTCTTTTATGTTATAAATCAAGTTTAACATCATGGGGCTTAAAATATGCTTGATTTTACTGCTTTGAGTAATGACACTTAAACATTCCATTTGATAAAAATGAAGGTAGCTGATATGTCATGTGATCAATAAAATATTCAACTCTCCAAAAAAATTAATCTGTCACCAACTTTTATCCTAATAAAAATCAATTATCCATCTAAATCCTCTAACTTTAGATATCCATTTATAACTTAACCAAACAACTCTATAGGCAAATAAAATAGTTAAGCACATCCGCTATATGAAAGTTACCTTTTGCGTTAAAATGGTTTGCAAAAAAATAAGAAAATAGGGCTTTGAGGCTAAATTTCAGCAAAAAAAAAAAAACCACAAATTTCGTACAACTGGGCGGGCTGCCTACTGTGCACGCCTGCTCGGACTGGCTGCTGCCTGAGCCTAACATTACAGACCACTACCAGAGCCTGACTACACAATATGGGCCTGACCGGCTGCCCACTTGACAGGTATACCTGTGCCATCTCCCTCCTGAGAGGCCTACCCTAATTGGAGCACTGCTCCACTCATCAAATACCATTGCCCTTCTCCACTTAATTGGTCGCAAGGCAAAACAACAAAAATAGCTTTTTATATTTATATTATAACTTAGCTTGCAGCGGATTTGCGGTAGAAATTTTGCCGCAAAAAAAAAAAAAAAAAATCTTCAAAATTTTTGTCGCAAACCTGTCACCATTTTTTACCAAAAAAGTCTGCCGCAAATCCCTTACAAATTGCTAACTTTCCTGTAGTGATCTTGTTTTATGATATATTATGTTTAACATAATTGGATGATCGTAATACTATTTGTGACATTTTAAATTCTATTTATTATTTCCTATTTCACACAATTGAAGAAGATGAATATGTTATGACTACAAATTCTTCTTGTACTTCCAAATGAATTGAAGTCTATGCATAGTAATATATGAATTAGACATGTATTAATTATAACCAACACCATATTCATCCAAAGTAATTATCTAAATCGAAATTACATTTTTAACAAAATCTAACGTTTTAAATCTTAAAAAAATAGAACAAAATCATATAAAAGAAGTTTTACTTCTCAAATACAAAAAAAAAATGATGAAAATTTGACCTAAAAATCACCTTGAATAGAGATGGACGACAGAATGGCAGAGAGGAGCTTGCGGGAAGGGTTGAGGGGAGAAAAAAAAATATAAATGAAAGAGGGAGATGGGCTTGGGACAAAATAGGGCTTCTTCCTGCAAATTTTTGAGAAAATGTTTCGTCAGAAATTAGGTACAACTTATAAGAAACAAATCTGCCAAAAATTCTGTTGACTATTATTATCACTTACAATAATTTTTAGTGGAATTTTTTGACCTAAAATTCTGCCAGTAATGCCACATTTCTTGTAGTGAGACTCTCAAGCTTGCTAGAATTGAAGTAATTGGTCCAACAATCATTAATTTAAATTCAACACCTCAATAGATTTCCCAATATCAATTTGACCCCAAGTTTCCTTATTTGAATACTTTTGATAACAACTTTAAAATATTCATCCCCATCTCTAATTGATAACTCAATTTTCCTCAATATTTGACTCAATTGTGAATCACTAAGACGAAAAAGAGTAACAACTAATATCTAGTATTGGAAGAGTTTATCAAAGAAGATTACTTACTATGGCCTGTGGCAAGCTCTAAACATTGACCTTCTCCAATTTCGTGTGGTTTGGTTTTGATATTCTTCAATGGGAGAAAAGAAGAAGATTCAATAACATATTTATGCTTCTATAGTCTCATAATACTTTCTAATAGCATTGCAGAAATCTTTTTACTAATATACTTATTAATCTTTTATATATCTTCAAAGGTATGAGAAAAACTCAAGCATGATCTTAAATAAAAATAATAATAATAAGTTGATGGGTATTTATAAATTTTAAGTAGCCAACATATTCAGTGTCAGTCAAATCAAGAGAAGAATAGATAACATATCAAGATCAAGAACATCTAGGTTGAATTGGTTGAGATGATTAATTCTCATTTTTTCATTGACTTCAAAAAAGAGTCATGTGAATTAATGAAGTCATATTATTATGTTAACCCCATTCAACAAGTTTCCAGCAATTTAATCTAAAGGAGTTATCAGACAAATCACCCCTTAATTTAGAAAGTTCTATTTGCTAGCAAACTGTTCCAGGCTACTTGCCCAGTGATGATGAACTCATCAAATAAACTCATCTAAACATCCAAAGCTACTCGGCAGTTCAACGTGAAGTCATCCGAGACTTCTTTAAATGCTTTAATCTTAAAAATCTTATTTTTTTACTTGGACTCATATGAGTTCTCTATGCACTTTGATAAGTTAGAAACCAACTAAATTTTAGTTATTTAATAGCAGCACTTCTTAAGCCCTGTAACATAATTTAGTTCTTTATGGTATTTATTATAGCAGTATATCTTAATTTAGGTATATAAATTGACGGGCAACGGATGCCTCTAGAGCATTAAGGGTGTTTGGGACTGCTGCAATTTTTTATAAAGGTGATTGTAAAATTATTGTGGAGAAAATATCTTTTTTAAAATTTGTCATATGTAGAAAATAGCTTCCTAGCATAAAAAATTATTGAAAGCAATTAAAGAGCTATGATCAAACAAAATTTGTGAATTGTAATCCAAAAAGAAAATTAGTAAAAAAGTTAGTCATACAAAAATTGTTGTTGCAGACTAAAGAGAAAATCAATAAAAAAGTTGCCCCATACAAGCCTGAGGTTTCGTTTGGGAGAGCTTTCTGTCTTCTTTGTGAAGCAATTTTTTGTAGAAAAATGTTTTGAAATAAAAATTTTTATACTACAAATCTGCTTTAGAAAATAGTAAGAAAGCTATCTCTCAAAAGAAGTTTAAGTCATATCTCTCCAAATCAGCTTATTCTTTCTGACAGCAACATTATGGAATTGTAAATCTTCACCATCAAGTAGGAGTGTCGAAATGAATTTTAGGGTCAGATTCAAGTCCAACCCAAAAATGAGCGCCATCAACTGTAACTACCAAAAAATAGCCCTATCGCAGCATGATTTTTGACATATCCCGGTGATTATAACCGCCATAACTTTCTTCACAATGGTTTTAAAACTATTGCACCCCCGCTGTAATTGTAATGCGCTGCAATGACATTTCACAGCAGTTTAACGACCGACAGGATAGATTTGATAAAGTGTTGGATTTAGCAGCGGTTATAATCGCCACAAACCTCCACATTTGTAGCGGTTATAACCGCCACAAATTCTATCCAGATAAATTGTTTTTCCCTTCAAGTTATGGAACCAAAAATCTATATCCTTGTTCTCCCTTCCTGCTGCTGGACAAACAGTTCAGGAGCTTAACCATCGAGCCACATTTAGCTTCACTATAACTTGCAACATTGTCGTCCCTGCTTGCCAAATTACTGTTGCTTTCTTTCCTTGGGCCAGACGGACGCGTGATGTCGAGAGGGAGCTGGGGCACAGGATGAGAGGGAGAGGGGAGATAGATTTTTAAATTATTTTGTGGTGGTTTCGCAAACAACGTCTATAAAAAGAGCTGTGAAAAATTTATGTTTTTTATAATCTTTTAGCAGCGGTGAAAAGCACTGCTTATACCAATTTGTAGCAACGATTTTAAAACCACCACTAATAAGTGCTGCGAAAATCTTACATTTTTGGTAGTGTGTCTCAAACCAAATCCGACACGATTGGGAAAACGGGTCGTAGAACCAAACCCGAACTTTGCCTGGTTTACGTTTGGGTAAACCCAACACAACCAACTAACACGAGCAAGGATGACCGAGTGTTGAGTCACGAGCGTTCAAGTGGGACAATCACATGAGCTTGTGCACTCGGTGGTTCAAGTGAGCAGATCAGCTCAAGCAGCTTCCGGGAGAATGCAAGTAGGCGAGCACGTACGAGTGACGGCTAGCACAACGAGCGGTGGGGTGTGTGAGCCAACGAGCAATGACGTCAAGAAGAGGGCAAGTGTGAGTGTGTGATGGAGGACACGTGCGAGTTGGCGGGTTGATTTTAGATTTTTTGTTGACCCAAATTCGACACGAATTTGTAAATGGGTCAAAATTTGAAACATGAACAAGAAATTTTCAAGTATTTTTTGCCTATGTCAAGTATTAACACCCCTACCTTCAAGCCCAGTCTCTCTCTCTCTCTCTGTGATCGTCATTTATTAATAGGGTTCGCATTTCAACCATATACAAATTTGAATTCAACGCAAATAGTTTCTGTCGTTTCTGTCTGCGTTCGTTTTGACCAGTTTCCTTTAGCCGTAAAGGTTGATATCCAAATGTATT
This sequence comes from Dendrobium huoshanense, assembly GCA_016618105.1. NCBI lineage: Eukaryota > Viridiplantae > Streptophyta > Magnoliopsida > Asparagales > Orchidaceae > Dendrobium > Dendrobium huoshanense. The sequence goes on from CM028357.1 coordinate 24,133,354, forward strand.
TTCTTAACCTGCTAAATTAAAGTTGATTGTATCATCGTGCAGTTAGAATGCCTTTCTGATGAACCTTTGTTCATTAATACTCATATGCAGATCTAAAGATCATAGCATTAATTAGAAAAAAAAAGCTCATACCATTAGTTTGCGGCATAAGTAAAATTGTACATTAATCAAACCTGATAAGAATTGCCTGTCATGGCAGAGACGGAAGCACGGTAGCAAACAGCTCTTAGATCTCGAGAAGGAACTATCATAACCCTCGTTGCTCAGCTTTGGATCTCTCGCCATTGAAACTCGTCATTAATGGACGAGCTTAAATCAGCTAGTTTCAACTAAATAATACGAATCAGCATCACCATTTTAAATATCCTCAAGCCTACAACTCAAGTCAAAGTGTGAAAAACGCTCTCATGCAACCGTCACCGCCAAGTAAGCGATTCCCGGCGCAGAACAAGATCTCTCCTGCGTGCCTCATCTGCTCTCAAGCCAACTGGTGTCATTCCTCTTTTTTTTTTTTTTTTTTTTTTTTTAAATTGCAAACTTGCATTAAAAGCAAAAAGGAAAAGAGATTACAAACTAATCAAGATAAGCAAGCCTCATATTCGTTATTCAGAAGACTAGTTAATGAAGAAGGAATATCAGGAGCATAAATGGAGTCAAAGCAAAAATTATTCTGTAGAGCTAAAGTTGCATACAAGTCAGCAACTCTGTTACAATTGCGAGGTATGTGGTGAAAAATTACCTTATTGAAGTCTTGGAGAAATGAAATCTGCTCGGAGATCTTGCCTATAGCAGAATAGTTCACAACTGAATTCCGTAGGAACTTGATGGCATTGTAATTGTCTCCTTCAATTATTAATCCTTTACAGTCATATTTCTAGTTTTGAATGAAATGCTTCAAAGTGAATATGGCTTCCAGTTCAAGTTGATTGATGTCCCTATGCAATTTTTGCCTTCCAAAAGCTAGTAGTAAAGTTCCTTTAGAGTACTCCCGAGACACACCACCAACACTGGCTAAATTAGAATCCATTAAAGCTGCATCAACATTAATTTTGATCCAATCTAGTGGTGGGGGATGCCAAGTGGTTTCAGACTCACAGAGGAGGTTAGCATCCCAGTTAACTAGAAGAGGATATTTTCTTGTAGCTTTGTAAAGAACATTAGCAGCAAGAACAGATACAGGAATAGACGGGTTACCATGCTTCTTGTCATTCCTACGATTCCAGGAAAAATAAGCAGTCGTGCAATAAATCTTTGCATAATCACGGTTAGTATTGGATAAACTTCTCAGTTGCTGAAAAAAATCAGCAAGCAAGCTAAAAATTGGGACATAAAATCCCCAAGATCTCAGTTTACTTAAAATTTCAGTGAGGGAGTTGCAATGAATTAAGATATGCTCACAATTTTCAACCACAGAGCAACCATAAGCACACAAGTTACTATCACTAAGCTTCCTGAAATTCAGAAATTCGTTAGTGGGAATTGCAAACCTGCTTAGACGCCACCAGTGAAGCTCGATTCTCGGTTTTAGCTTGAGTATACGAAGCTACATAGTAAAACCATTGTCTTCAATAATTTTGTTATCCTTGATGAATTCGGAGTAAGCCAAAGAGGTAATAGACTTCCCAGATTGCTGATAAAGTAGCTCCACATAATCAGCACTCCCCTTGTTAATGAAACAATGCTGAACAATAAGACTGACCAGCTCAGAGTTGAAGTAACGGTTGAGTTCCTCGATGTTCCAATTACCATTAATGAGGATGAAGTTATTCAGCATCACGTTTTCCAAACCGTTGCAATCAGCAAGTGTAGGCCACTTACTGAAACTTTTATCAAGTAACCAGATGTCGTTCATCACATTAATACTAGCCCCATTAACAATGTTCCACTTAACAATTGGTTTAAGAAAGGATACTCCATCATTGATTATGGATCTAGCTGCAGATTGCCCTTTTTTGTTCTTACAATTTCACTTGAAGGAACCGTATTTAGCTGGCCAACATTGATAAAGAAGTGAAGATTGATTCTGATAAAGTCTCCAAGCCAATCGTGCTCATAAGGGACCAATTCTATTAACTAAAGAATGCATGCCCAAACCACCTCTGTCTCTAGGAATACAAAACTCATCCCATGCAATGTAATGCAGTCCTTTAATACCAATATTTTGATGCCATATAAAATCTCTACAGATTCGGTCCAGCTCATTTAAAACTGATTTGGGAATTAATGAATGAATTGAAATGAAAGTAGGAAGTGAAAGTAGAGAAGACTTATCTAGGATAATCCTTCCAACAAGCGATAGGAAGCGAGCTCCCCAGGCATTCAGCTTATCTAGTGCATGATCAATAACAAATTGAAAATCACTTTTAACCAAACGTCTCAAAGCTATTTTAATTCCCAGATATTGGATTTCCCTCACAATTTTAAATCCTGAAAGCTTACCAATCTTGCATTTTTTTTGAAGAATCTACAAATTTCCCGAATAAGATTTGGGATTTAGTATGATTAATACCTTGACCCGTCCAACCACAATAATCAGTAACTAAATTCATCATTTCTTTAAACTGTGAAGAGGAGGGAGAGCCAAACAGTAGTACATCATCTGCATAGAGTAAGTGTGTTATTCTAGGAGCTCTAGAGGAAATTTGGATGCCAAACTGATATCCTCTCTGTTTGATTACATTAGAAAGACGTTGAGAGCACATGATGAATAGATATGGTGACATTGGACAACCTTGTCGAAAGCCACTTTTGGCTTCTATCCATCTGGTACCTTTTCCATTTAAAAGAATAGAAAACCATACCTTGGTAACGCATTCCAATATAAGTGTTTAAAATTTAATCGGAATCCCAAACCAGGAGAGAACTTTCTGTTTGAATAGTTGCTATTTGAATGATTTATATTTGTGCAACTTATGTAGTTTTGATGATTCCAAACATTATTGTTCAGATGTATAGTTATCTCCTAACAATTTTAGAAGATTTGCACTTGCTCTTGTGTGTACTAACATTTCAGGAAAATCAGACTCCAGACTACGAAAACTTCAAATCAAATTCAACATATGATATTTTGTTTATTTGAAGTTTGTCTTTTCTTTGAATTAATTTTGAAAGGGAGTGATTGTAATTGAGTGAATAAAATCTCACACACACAAATTAGGAGATCTTGAAATTCTATACTGATCGTACAGGACGATATTTATCGTACTGGACGATCTGTCAGTTATCTCCTGTAGAGCACTTGGAACGAATAGGAACTTGCTTGAAAAAAATTTTTTTTCTAAGTCCTATTCGTCCAGGGCGAATTTTATTATCGTCCCGGACGATGGGTTCTCTGTAAAATTTTCGTCCAGACAAAATTTATCATCGTACGAGGCGACCAGTCCTCTGGAAAATTTTCGTCCAGACAAAAATAAATATCGTACCGGACGATCAGCTCTCTGGAAAATTTTCGTCCAGACGAAAACAAATTATCGTCCGCGGCGATGGGTGCTCTGGAAAATTTTCGTCCAGACGAAATAAATAATCGTCCAGGACGATCGGCTCTCTGGAAAATTTTCGTCCAGACGAACATATTTTCGTCCAAACGATGAACCGACTTAGAACAGTTTTCAGCAGTTTCTAGAACCAACCTGGTAATAACCGTTCGTACTGGACGAACCTAGTTCGTACAGGACGATCAGCTGTACGAAGTCATTTCGTACACATATACAAATTGGTTCGTTTCAGATCGTTTAAGTAAAATCATCCAGGACGATCCATGATCGTACAGGACGATCCACTGCGTACAGAATTAGAAATTTGCAGTTTTTGGGCGGTTTTTCTTGTCTTTTCTATAAAAGGTCCAAATTAGACTGCCACCCAATCTTTTTGTCATTTGATCTTCGTGCCTCTTGAGAGAATAGCCAAGGAGAGAGTGGAAGAGAGCATTCAAAGGAGGATTCCTACCACTGGAGCGAGAAGGCTTCACTTGGATTGCTAAGGTAAGAGTCTCTACTTGTGAAATTGGATTTCTTCACTCTTTTCTTTCTTCTTTCTAGATTCTTGTGAGAAGATCATTCAAGAAGGTCCGGTTCTCTGCCGACACTTGGAGAGTGTGAACAGAAGAGGGTTCTCTGCCCACACTAGGAGAGTGTAAAAGGGAGAAGGTTCTCTGCCTACACTTGGAGAGTGTGAACAGCCTTAGGGTTCTCTGCCCACACTAGGAGAGTGTGAAAGGACGACGGTTCTCTGCCAGCACTGTGGATTGTGTAAAAGGACGACGGTTCTCTGCCGCACCGGGTAGTGGTGAAAAGAGTGTTTTGTACAGGCTTCTCCGCCTTGCTGTGGGTGCTAAAGGAGAGTCACTTTGTGGTATTAGTGCAATACTCAGAGGGTGCCTCTGAGGAGTGGATGTAGGTCTGGTTATAGACCGAACCACTATAAATCTGGTGTCATTTACTTTATTGCTTTTACATTTCCGCACTTTGAATTTCAGTTTTAACAACTCTGTGGTGTAAAAACATTTTTCTACTAACTTTAAAAGAAAATTTTATTTCGGTTCAACTTTATTATTAAGAGGGTTTAAAATTTTTAAAACTACCAATTCACCCCCCTCTTGGTAGCCGTGGGACATTTACTTAGGCTTAACAACCTAATTACTGGACTCAACACTTTCTCTAAGGTCTTCCAACACATGCTATCAAAAGCTTGGGCCATGTCAAGCTTAACAGCCATAAGTCCCTTCTTATTTTTTGAAATTTTGAACTTATTGAAAATTTCCAAAGCTAGTAGGCAATGATCTGACATTGATCTACCCAAAACATAAGCAACTTGTTCCTCAGAGATGATATTGGGAATGTAGACTTTTAGTCTGTTTACTAGCATGGTGGTAACTATTTTATAAACAGTTTGGCAAAGACTGATAGGACGAAAGTTGTTAGGAGTTACCGGTGACTTAATCTTGGGAATAAGCACAATTAAAGTGTCTTTCCACACTTTATTCATGCTGCCAGTAGATAAAAAATTCTTGACAGCCTTCCAAGTAGTATCTTTTACTATGTCCCAATAGAATTTAAAAAAAAGTTCAAGTTGAGCCATCTAACCCCGGCGATTTATTTGACCCCTGCTGGAAGACAGCGGCTGAGAAGTCATTTTCTGTAAATTCATACTCTAAGAAACCACAATCTGAATTATCTATAAGCTGATTATGTTCTGCATATGGCCAATTTGAGATATTGCATTCCCTACGTTTCCATTTGTCTTCAAAGAATCTTAAAAAAACAGATTCAATGCCCTCCATATCATCAACAACATTATTGACTTCATCTTTAATTTGCTGATCAGTTTACCATTCTTTCTAGTCGTAGCATAGGTGTGGTAATATCTTGAATTAGTGTCTCTTTCTTCATTCCAACTTGCCTTTGCATGTTGATTCCACCACACATATAGCCACAAAAGAGTGACATTTAATTCCCTGATTTTACTTCGCAGCAATGATAGGTTCTCGGGACAAAGACCATTATCAGTTTCTTCTTGCAATTGAAGCTTAAGAATGTCATTTTTGAGCTCTTCTTTAAGAATATTTAGATCTTTACACTTATTTCTATTCCAGAAAAAAAGTGCTTTTAAAGTTCTCTTTATTTTCCTGTTAAGAATATCTGCTTCGTCTCCAAAGTCTTTCTTGTTCCAAGCATTAGCAACTAACTTTCTAGTAGCAGGGTAAGTTTTCCAGGTATCCTCAAACCTGAAAGTTTTAGGATGAGAATAAAAATTATCCTCAAGCTTGAAAGCAATGGGACAGTGATCGGAAGCTACTCTAGCAAGATGTCATATTGAAGTAGACGGGACTAGCTGTAAAGTAGGGGAGTTCAGCAAACAACGGTTAAGCCATTCCCAAATTCTGGCATTACCTTGCTTGTTGTTGCACCAAGTATATTTAGGTCCAATTACACCTAAATCATGAAGATCATGATTAGCCATGAATAACTTCATCTCTTTGATCCCTTTAGTCAAGCAAAACCGTTTACCACCTCTTTTATCTTCTTTGGAAAGAAGACAGTTGAAGTCTCCCCCTACAATAGTAGGGACATCAGTCTTCATAAGATTATCAAGCTGACTCCAAAGATCTCTTCTACCTTGAGAATCTTTGTGACCATAAACCATAGCTATATTCCATAAACCTTTGCTAGGAGTAGTCAGAGTGCAAAAGACAGTTTTTAGAGAATGATCTAACACAGTAAAGCTAGCCATGTTAGTATTCCACAAGATAAGAATCCCTCCTGCAGTACCAGCCGCAGGTTGATGAAAGTAGTCCAATTTGTTACCAATTAGATTGTTTATATCCTTCTTGTTGATTGAAGTAACCTTTGTTTCAGCAAGGCCCACAAAAAAAAAAACTGCATTGTCCTTCACAACTTCCTTAAGGTAGAGGGAGGTTTCCTTTTTTTTTTTTTACCCCTCTACAGTTCCAAAACACTAATGAAGACATTAATTGATAGAAGGGGAAGAGTCCCCACCTTTCTTTTTTCTCCTGATCTCAACCCTCCTCTTTCTGGAAACTAGTTCAATTGGCCCCAAAAATTTCAGTTTTGGTTTGAATTTGTGCTTATTGGTACTATGCAGATCAATTGAGACAATCTTAGATTCTGAAGGATCCAGAAAAGAAGCTTCAAAAATAATTTTAGAACATGAACCTGCTTCGAACATAGTTCCCTTATGCTTATAATCAGTAATGATTTCAGAGTTATTTATGGGAGCGCATATTTCAGCTGGAACTGAATACTCAGGATCTGTAACTAGTAAAGGAGGAGTAACACGTGCTTTCAAAACCAATATAAACTATAGCATTCTCTACAAAATCAACTAAATCAGAATCTGTCTGCCCAGAATTTATAATGTCAGGAGCCGGATCGGAATCCAAACACTCTAGATCAAACTTCTCAATAGGTTCTTGAACAGAATCATCCATCAGGACCTCAAAGCTATTGATCAGATTTAGCACACCTTTAGGAGTGATTTGTTGCTGTATGGAATTACTATGAACATTTCCTTCTGTGACATTAGTCCCTTCAGAATCCTTAGCTAGATAAGTGTTACATATAGCAGTAACAGGATTGTCTGTAGTATTAGCTTTCTTTGTCTGAGGAACCCACTGTTTCTTATTTTGCTTAGGTCTTCTTTTGAAGTTGACATGAATCCATGGACCAAAAGATTCTTACTGAATAGTGTGATTGGCAGCATGATTAACACCATCATTCGATATGTTACTGAATTCAGTACTCTTATTAGGCAAAAGATCAGGACAAGTGGACTTCAAATGCCCTATTCTTGCGCAATTATAACATAATGAGGATAATTTTTTGTATTCAACTTGCTGAAAGAATCTACCTCCTATCCCATCGACCCAGACTCCAGAAGGTAGCTTAACTTCAAGATTGATACGAACACATATGCGCACATATTCTTTCTTACTTCAGCTGAAGGAGTTACCATCAAAGAATAATGGTGTGCCAATTCTGGAAGCAATAGTAACAATGTTGACATCATCCCAACATTGCAAAGGCAGATGTGGAAAGCGGATCAAAACCGGAGCAGTCAGTCCTTTTAAAGTCATTGGAGAAAGGAAGGTTACCATTTGTCTAAACCAACAATGTGCCCTCCAATATACCAAGGCCCTCCACTAAGAACTTCATCCATAGCAGCAGCTATCTTGAATGAGCAAAGGATCCAATTCATTCCCAAAGATGTAAGGTGAAAAGTACCATATCTATTCCATTGCTTACGCAATTCCATACTGCAAATCAAGAATGGAATGCTCTTTCCCAAAACTTTCAAAACAATTGAATTAGAGAGGATTTGAGAGTTGTTCAATTCTAAATCAGAATTCAATTTAACTGCTATTCCATCATCAGACATAACTGTTGAGCTAGCATCAAAGTTGATCTTTATGCGCTGGGGTTTGGACCAGGCGTTAAGAAAATTAGCTTTCGGATTTACTGTTGCATTAGTAGGGGTTTCCAATGGAAAATTAATATTAGGAATAACATCTTTGTCGTCAGGGCACAGGGACGAAGTCTTCTTGATATCTTTATCGGTAGAGTTTGAAGTAGTCAATAAGTCTTTATCCAGAGAACCAAAGATTAATCCAGTCGAAGCAATATTCTGACGATCAATCATCGTATCTTTACTATTCTCATCAGAAGAAAGAATAGACCTAACAGCATGAGCAGAGGAACAAGATTCTTCTCTAAAAATCAACGGAACGATTCCAGTTCTGGTTAGCAAAGTACCAGATGATCGTTCAATGGAGGATGGTAAATCAGCACGTAAATGTGGATCAGGAGGATCCGAATGAGGCCGATCGGACGCCTCTATGGATAGAGGCAACAAGCCACGAAACACAGAATTCAAACTTTCTCTCTCTAGAAACTAAGCGGGAGCTTCTCTCTCTCAACTCCAATAATAAGGAAGAGTTTACTGGTGTCATTCCCCAAAGAACTAAAAAGCTAAATATATCCTCCTCAAAATAAACCTTATATTATTATTAGGAACTATATATATATATATATATATATATATATATATATATATATATATATATATATATATATATATATATATATATATATATATATATATATATATATTATGTTGAATGCAGATTTCCATATTGTTGCAAATCTATTTTTTCATGGATTATGTTTTGATGATTGACAAACACTATTTCTCTTGAACTGCTTGTTGCTTCTAACGTTTCAGGAATCAAAGATCGGACAAACAAGACAAAGTCAATTCAGGATTGTGTAGGTTTAGGGTTGAGTCAGTCTGTACTTTCGTTTTTCACTTCTTGAGTCTACTTGTAATGGTCAAAGAGACTGATGCTAAGTAACCCTTCACACACACACTTGAGATACTTAGAATTTCTATTTTTGCCCACATCGGCCAGGCCGATATTCATATCGTCCTGGACGATCAGCTTAAAACAGAAAGTCTAAATAAGGATTCTTAATTAAGGCAGCCAACATTAACAAATCGTCCTAGACGATACGTGTATCGGCCAGGACGATAAGCTCAAAACAGAAAGAAGCTGCCGCCATAGACAATTAAGGTTTACTGTATTTTTAAATTATCGGCCAGGACGATCCTATAATCAGCCTGGACGATATTCACAAATTATGCCTTAATTGATCAGGAAATCAAGGGAGTAATTAAGGATGATTGATACGATCATATCGTCCTGGACGATCGCAAGATCGGCTAGGACGATCCAGTCAAAAACCTTAAGTTACTTCAGGACAATAAGTATCGGCCAGCTCGTATCCAGGGCTATTGTCAGGATGATTTTCCTCTGATTTGAACTGATCGGCCAGTATGATCGTGAGATCGGCCTGGATGATCAAGCCAATTTTCAATTGTCATGTTTTGCATCCAGGGCGATGCTCTGGCCGATCTTTATTGTGAGGGCTTCTCCGCCTAGCCGTGGGGGCTAAAGGAGAGTCACGTTTTGTAGTGCAATACTTGGAGGGTGCCTCTAAGGAGTGGACGTAGGTCGAGTTGACCGAACCACTATAAACTTTTGTGTTCTTTCTTTAGCTTCCGCACTTTTATTTCCGCACTTTGTTTTTTGTGGTGATTTTGGTTTATGCAATTTTCATTCTTTGGGAAAAGAAATTTTTTAATTACCAATTCACCCCCCCCCCCCTTCTTGGTTAGCTTGGGCCAGTTCTATAGGGCTTAATATCCCTAGTGAACATTCAAGTGGCTTAACATCCCTAGTGAACATCCCTAGTGAACATTCAAGTGGTATCAGAATGAAGCAAAGAATGTGGGATAACTGTCTCAAGAATCATCAATCCTGCCCACATCTCATTCCCGGTAATGGATCTTTTCGCTCACACCTCCCTTTGCTTCGTTCTGTCTCTTGATTTCCCTTTCAATTCAGAGTTTCTTCGAGAATTTTTTGCAAACCTTCGCATCAACCCTACCTTTACAGCCCTGACCTCCTATGTGAATCGACACCCTGTCGAAATCACATATCAGGATTGTGTTGATCTTTTATAGCTATCCACCACCGGGGATAAGCTGCACTTAATCGCCTCTGACCCTGATCTTGACTGGTCCACGGCGAATCACTTCCTTCACCAGACCAATGTACCTTACCATGTTGGAGAGACTAGCTCTTTAGTTAAAGATGTTAGGACAATCCAACATGTCCTTCGCACCTCCATCATTCCAAAAGCTGGCGACCGAATCCACATCACCCCTCTGCTTTCACTCACAACTTTCTACATCATGGCTCATAGGGAATTTAATACTGCGGACCTAATTTTTTTATACATTGATCACTTAACCACAATCCGTGATCCAGGCCACAAAAGGAAACCCAATCTAGCCTTAGGACACATCATAGCCTATGTCCTTGAAACCAAATACCAACTTCAGTATCCTATTCCACCAAACCACCCAACTCCCTTCTACTCAAATAATTCCTTCTGCACCCTTCACAGTACTCGTCTCCACCCTGAGGAACCTCAGGGGGCTAGAGAGGAGGCGGCTCCCGCTCATGCTCCCTTTCCTGACCCTGTTCCTCTCCACCAGCACTCACCGGTTGATCAGTTGATTGAGAGATTTGATCGATGGGAAACCCGTTTTGACGCCTATATTGCTGCACAGGAGCAGCAACACTCTGAGGACATTGCCCGTTACGAGCATCACCGCGCTGAGGATCTAGCCCGATTTGACAGTTTCCTTACTCACCACCAGCAGCAGCATGACCAGGACATCACCTGGTTCAATGCTCAGTTTACCACGCTTGTCAGCTACTTTCAGCAGCCACCTCCATCACCTCCATCTGATGATCAGGATCCCTCGTTCTTTTAGTCTGTGCTTTCTGTTGTTTGTTTCCTATGTTTTGTATTTTGCTTTTAGTCGTTATTTGTTTTTGGACCCTCTTTTTGTGATGACAAAAGGGGGAGTAGGGTGTGGTAGAAAATGCTATTATAACTTTGATTTTCTAATGAACATATTTTTTGTTTAAATTTTCCTACTTGTGTTTACCATCATCAAAAAGGGGGAGATTGTTGCAAATCTATTTTTTCATGGCTTATGTTTTGATGATTGACAAATACTATTTCTCTTGGACTGCTTGTTGCTTCTAACATTTCAGGAATCGAAGATCAGACGTACAAGACAAAGCCAATTCAGGATTGCGTAGGTTTAGGGTTGAGTCAGTCTGTACTTTTGTTTTTCACTTTCTTGAGTCTACTTGTAATGGTCAAAGAGACTGTTGCAAAGAAACCCTTCACACACACACTTGAGAGATTTAGAATTTCTATTTTTTCCCACATCGGCCAAGCCGATATTCATATCGTCCTGGACGATCAGCTTAAAATAGAAAGTCTAAATAAGGATTCTTAATTAAGGAAGCCGACATTAACAAATCGGCCTGGACGATACGTGTATCGGCCAGGACAATAAGCTCAAAACAGAAAGAAGCTGCCGCCATAGACAATTAAGATATACTGTATTTTTAAATTATCGGCCAGGACGATCCTATAATCGACCTGGACGATATTCACAAATTATGCCTTAATTGATCAGGAAATTAAGGGAGTAATTAAGGATGATTGATATGATCATATCGTCTTGGACGATCGTAGGATCGGCTAGGACGATCCAGTCAAAAACCTTAAGTTACTTCAGAACGATAAGTATCGGCCAGCTCGTATCCAAGGCTATTGTTAGGATGATTTTCCTCTGATTTGAACTGATCGGCCAGGACGATCGTGAGATCGGCCAGGACGATTGTGATATCGGCCAGGACGATCGTGAGATCAGCCAGGATGATCAAGCCAATTTTTAATTGTCATATTTTGCATCCAGGGCGATGCTCTGGCCGATCTTCATTTATTTGTACTGATCGGCCAGGCCGATGTCCATATCGGCCTGGACGATATTGTCGTCAACTTACAATTAATGAGCTCCTTTGAAGCTCTTCTATTTAAGAGCTCTTGTTAAATGTTTTTCAAGACCTTTGGCTGCTGCCTTGACCTGAGAAGACCTTGAGGAGAGAAAGAGAAAGAGGGAGAGAGAGAGGATCTTGTGAGGGGGAGCTTGTGAGGGGATTCACAAGGGTTACTTCAAGGATCGCTCTACTTGTTCTTTGTCTAGAGTTTCTCCTCCGTGGAAGGGTCGGTAGAGGTAAGGAGTTAGCTTGTGGTTGTGGTTCTCTGCCAGCTTCAGGAGGAAGCAAAATGAGGTAGGTTCTCTGCCTTGCCGGGTGTGGCAAAAAGGAGGTTCTTGTGAGGGCTTCTCCGCCTATCCGTGGGGGCTAAAGGAGAGTCACGTTTTGTAGTGCAATACTTGGAGGGTGCCTCCAAGGAGTGGACGTAGGTCGAGTTGACCGAACCACTATAAACTTCTGTGTTCTTTCTTTTGCTTCCGCACTTTTATTTCCGCACTTTGTTTTTTGTGGTGATTTTGGTTTATGCAATTTTCATTCTTTGGGAAAATAAATTTTTTAATTACTAATTCACCCCCCCCCCCCCCCTCTTGGTTAGCTTGGGCCAATTCTATAGGGCTTAACATCCCTAAGCGAACTTTCACATATTTCACCAAGGTTTAATTTGAGACGGCTTTGATACCGTTATCTAAAAAAATTTTGAAAAAACTGTTTTAAAAAGAAATAAAAAAATTGTCCCAAATAAAATCTATTTGACAAAGTTTTCTTAAAGCTATCTATAACACTTTAAAGTAAAAAATTTTTAGAAGTACCAAAAATACAACAGCTAAAAACTTTTTTTTTTTAAGTTAAAACCCACTCAAGGGACCTACGTGTTAATATTCAAAAATTCGATTACAAGGTCCTTAGAAGGAACCTCCAGCTCACTACTGCTCGGAAGAGCTACAAGTAAAAAAGAAAAATCAAAACCTATGAGCGGGTGGTTCCTTTTTCTACTATTACAAAAAGAATGTAATAATAAACTAGGTCTGTGAATCAACAGAACCCAAAAAAGGAAGCTCATAATGATGACTTTCAGCTCAGCCTTCCTGCAAAAAAACCAATGACAACATCCAAAAATTTCTAATGATCAAAAGAAAAATACCTTACAGACAGTGCAGATTGTACCACGATAGATGTAGAAATTCCTGCAGGTAGATCTCCCAAAAAGAGTATAAGAAACATAGGAAATAACATCAATTGAAGCAAAAATATCAAAATAAATCCTGTTAAACCAACCCTTCCAGAGGTAAAAGAGCTGCAGAACTAAAAAATATCCAGGATTACCAGAAACAGGAGCAACCACAGGCCCCAAATAATAATGTCCAACAAAACTAATCTTGCCAATACAAACATTCCAGTGCTTATAACCCGAATACACACTCATATTCGAGTCATTTAAAATTATATTCCTAGCATGATAAAGAGAGAAAAAACACCAGATATAATCACTAATGCAAAACTCCAAAGAACTCATAAAAAACAGAGTTAAAATTAAAACTCCCACCACCCAAAAAAAGCACAAGCCAAAAATACCCCCACCTGTTACAGGATCACAAAGATAAGCAACACCACCCCTAACCAATAAACCAGTGCAGAAAAATATGGAGCATAATCAACCATCACAATAAAAAACAGAACCACCAGAAAATAGACCAGCAACTAAAGGCAACCCAACACAAAGAGAATTAGAAAGAAACAACCCACCACCGAAAAACCAGCAACCCAAGAAAACACCCATCAATTACCCCTAATGTAAGGAAGACCCAGAATATCGAGCCTAACTAAACCCGATAACGGGCTAGGCAAATTATCAATATGAAGCTCAATATCATTCCTAGAAGTGTGGCCAAATTTCGCTAACCAATCAGCACAAGCATCACCTTCTCTCAAGATATGATTCAAAGAACAATTTAAATTAGACATAGCCAGACGGATCCTTCTAATAAGATAGAAAAACTGCGGATATAAACTATTCTCATTCTTAATCATCTGAATAACAAGCAAAGCATCCACCTCAATCTCAACATTAAAAAAGACCCTTCTTTGACAAAAATCTATCCCCTTAGCCAGGCCCATAAGCTCAGCAAAAATTGCTTTACACGAATATAAAGGGCTCGCAAAAGCCAATATCACCTCACCAGACCAATCATGCAAAATACCCCCTATCCCCGCAGAAGAATGACCCACAGAGCCATCCATATTGAGCTTAAAGAAAAATTGGGTAGGTTTTAACCACCTGACCACCCTCTCCCTTCTCCCCACCTGAACCCCATCCAAAACAATACCAAGAGAAGAAGCAAACCTAGCACAATTTTAGAAATCTTTCTCTTTAATGAGGTTAGTAGAGAAACTTTGAATGACTTTATTATTAACATTAGTAATAATGACGTTAGCATTAATTTTAACACTACTTTGCTTAGCCTCGTTTCTAGCCTTCCAAATGAACCACAAAATGAAGATAGGCAAAATATTAAAGATGTGACCCTTAGTAGAAATCATCCAGTCAAAAAGCATAACATAGATATTGTCATTACCAGTCACAGTTAAAACTTTGTTAACAGAGTTAGCAAAAAACCACCAAACAGTTTGGGCCGTAGGACTACTGATAAAAACATGCTCAATACTTTCAATATTAAAACAGCACTGACATTTAGAAGGAAGGAGAAAACCTTTATTCTAGAGACGATTGTCCACAGGTAAAAAACCCTTTAATGCATCTCCACGCAAGAATGGAATAAGACACCGGGATGCTATTGTTCCACAAGGCCTTAAAAACCATAAAATCAGCTTGCATAACTCTAAAATTATCCCACAACATATTAAGCTTAAATCGGCCATTGAAGGATTTGTTAAAAAGAATACAATCTTTATCATTCAACTGAAGAGAAATACTAAGAATTTAATAATCAGCTCAATGGGAATAAGATTTCTAAGCTCAATAATATTCAAATTACTATTCACCAACAAACTAGAAACTTTAGTATTTATCAGAGTATGAGTATTAAGCATGCTATCAATAGACCCATTTCCCAACTAGTTATCCTGCCAGAAAGAAATATCACCTTTTCCCAAACTCCATTGAACAAATTAATCAGATTCCCAACTAATCTTACACAATCTTTTCCAAACCAAAGAATCATAAGTTTTGAAACTACAAAATAAAGGATGGACATCCTTACAATATATAATATGCATAAAATTAGACCATAAACTGTTATTGGTTCTAAAAGCCAACCATAACTTATGGGAGAAAGCATGCACCATATCCAAAATACTCTTGCAGCCCAAACCACCTTCATTAACCGGGCCACTCACTTTAGTCCACGAAGCCCAATAAATGCAAGAATGATCATTATTGGCACCCCAAAAGAATTTGTTAATTAACCTTTCCAACCTCAAGCAAATAGCAGTTGAAGGATGCAGCGTATGGAAAATAAAAATAGGGATCGAATTTAACACACGCTTGATCAACATAAATCTACCCCCAAAAGACAAAAATCTCATGGTCCAATTAGAAATTTTACTTTGAAAAACTTTGAACATATTCTAAAAAATTGAATTTTTCTTCCTACCCTTAAAAATAGGCGTACCCAAGTACTTAATAGGAAAAAACACACAATTAAAATTGCACAAACTAATAATCTCATTATTTTTTGCTAGGTTAACAAAATTAGCAATAATGAAATTACTCTTTTGCCTGTTTATGTTGAGACCACTAACCTTATGAAAACCTTCAAGAAACTTCACTAAAATTTTAATATTGTTTAAACAAGCATTAGAGAAAATAATAAAGTCATCAGCAAAGCAGAGGTGAGAGATAGGAATACCCCCCATCGTACGGTAATGTAAAGACGGATGTCTCTTAAATAATTCCTCTAAACTTCTGGACAGATAATCAACATCAATAATAAAGAAGGTAGAAGACAAGGGATCACCTTGTCTTAAGCCTTGAGAAGACTTAAAGAAGCCGTGATTTGCACCGTTAATAATGACAGAAAAATAACAGTTCTCAATACTATTTTTAACCAGTAAAATGAAATCAGCACTAAAACCAAATAAAGCAAGGACTTTATATAAAAATTCCCAATTCAAGTTATCATAAGCTTTAGTAATGTCTAACTTGAAAATAATATTACCCCCTTTGGATTTGGCAATAATATCATGAGCAATCTCTTGAGTAAGCAGAATGTTGTCAAAAATACTTCTACCTTTGACAAAGCCCATTTGGTTTTGAGAAATAATTCTAGGAAAAATATTCACCAATCTAGATGAAATGATTTTAGAAATTAACCTGTTAAAAAAGGAACATAAACTTATGGGTCTAAAATCATTCCAATCATTGGTTGGATCTTTCTTGGGAATTAAAACAATATTAGTGGAAGAAAAAAATTTAACGTAAGGTTTCCCAAGAAAAAAATTCATTGATAGCTTCAATAATATCAAACTTGGTAATATGCCAAGTTTTAACAAAAAATTTAGTAGTAAAGCCATCAAGACCCGCCACCGAGTCTATATTCATCATTTGCATGATATTCCAAATCTCCTCCAACGGAGGCTTAGTAAGCATAAAATTATCACTATCAGTAATGCAATTAGGAACAATGTAAGGGTTTTGAATGGAATAAGAGTTTAAATTACTATTAAAGATACTCCTAAAATGCTCCACACCCGAATTGATAATGGAGTTCTCATCCTCCAATAACCTTCCTGCTTTGTCCATAATTTTAAAAATATAATTCTTGACTTTTTTTCTTATTGTACATAACATAGAAAAAATGAGTATTTCTATCACCTTCAACCATAAACCTAGTGGTAGCCTTTTGCTGCCAATACATTTCCTCTTATTCATGAAGAGAAAAAAGCTTAAGCTTAGCATTATTAAGGCTAGAAATGTTACCACTATCAGGGTTCATAGCAACACATTTCTCCAAATCAACCACCTCATTTTTAGCCTCTTTGATATTATCAAAAAGGTTTTTAAAAACATTCTTATTCCACCATCTAAGCACCTGTTTCAATCTACTAATTTTGTTCCACAACCTAGCCATACCATGATATTATTATTTGGAAAAACAAGGGCTTGCCAATTCATACTAACCACATTTAAAAAGTCCTGATGAGAGAGCCACATATTTAGAAATTTAAAGGCAGAAGAAGTAAAACTCTTGTTAACATTAATAGATAAAAGTAAAGGCGCATGATCAGAAGCAGTTCTACTTAAATGTTCAACATGAGTCATATAAAAATTAGCAATCCAATCATTATTAAAAAGAATTCTATCAAGACGTTGCCAAAGAGTACCTCTATTCCAAGTGTAGGCACCACCAAAGAACTCTATATCATGCAAATCATAATGATTCATCATGCAATTGAAATCTTCCATAGCTTTAAGGATAGGCAGAGCCCCTCACAATCTCTCACTTGCATTAGCAATGGTATTGAAATCTCCACCAACACACCACGGCCCCATATTAGAAGAAGAAAAATTACATAATTGCTCCCAAAGAGACAACCTGCCTACTCTGGAACAAGCGACATAAACAAAAGAGGCATTAGTGTTGAAATTAAACATCTCAATATTAACGTGAACAACTTGAACAAAGTCTCCTAAAACATCAATTTTAATAACATCGTTCCACATAATCTAGATCTTATTAGAACAATTAGCAAACTTATTGGAGAAACCCAACTTAGAAGCAGTAGTAACAAGTTTATCTAAGCTAATCATAGGTTCAAGTAAAACTAATAAGTTGACGTTATGAATTCTACAAAGATATCTAACTCTAATCCTAGAGTCTTTACCCCCCACCCCTCTAATATTCCAGATAAGAGACTTAACCATTAGAGACTCCTTTAGATTTAGCTTGGGTTCTAGTGGATCGTGGAGTAGCAGGTAGCAATTCTTTACTTTTTTTTCCCTTTTTTCTATTAATTTTAATACACTCCTCCTCCCCCAGAGAATTACAAGTAGAACCTTCATCCTCACATTTTTCAGAATTAGCTTCCCTATTCTCGGTATTGGTTAACTGGTGAGCTTTACTATTATCCACAAGTATTGAAGGAACAAATTCTCCTTCTTCACTATCACTAATCTCATAATTAACATTAATAGCAATATTAGCAACAGTATTCGTAAGCATCGTATCCAAAACAATTTTTTCTTGATTTAAAACATTATCGTGAACCATAGAGTAAATTGAAACACATAAATTAGGAATAGTAACATCTTCTTTTCTGACTAAATTACCTTCCAAAGCAGTTCTACCAACATTAAAATTATCAGGTAAAGCTAAAAGATTTACCTCAACAGATTCCAGACCAATATTTTTTTCCCCCACCGGCGTGGCCTCTAAAACCACCTGACCCTGTTCCTTCACAGGTAAATCAGTTTTTCCAACATTAGATTTAATATTATTTTTTAAATCAGGGTGCAGTTTAAAACAATCAACAACACCATGACCATGCATCTTACAATGGGAACAAAAGTCTGCCACTTTCTCAAACTCAACCTTTTGCATATAACCAAAATCCTTTGAACCAACCCAAATCTCTTTCTCATGTTTCATAGAAATATCAACTTCCACAAGGACTCGAGCAACAGAAGGCCTACTCCTGGAAGCAGTCGCTTGATCGGTTTGCAACGGCCTTCCAAATACAGAACTGAGAGGTACATGCTCGGCACACGCTCGGTACTGAGCGGTACATGCTCGGTACACGCTCAGTACTGAGTGGTACATGCTCGGTACACGCTCGGTATTGAGCAGAATTTCAAAATTACTCTTATAATATAATTTTGTTCCGGTACCATAAACAGTCGCTTTCTCGGTACTGAGCGGTACATGCTTGGTACACGCTCGGTACTGAGCAATACATGCTCGGTACACGCTCGGTACTGAGCGGTACATGCTCGGTACACGCTCGGTATTAAGCAGAATTTCAAAATTACTCTTATAATATAATTTTGTTCCGGTACCATAAACAGTCGCTTACTCGGTACTAAGCGGTACATGCTCGGTACATACTCGGTACTGAGAGGTACATGCTCGGTACACGCTCAGTACTGAGTGGTACATGCTCGGTACATGCTCGGTACTGAGCGGTACATGCTCGGTACACGCTCGGTACTGAGCAGTACATGCTCGGTACACGCTCGGTACTGAGCGGTACATGCTCGATACACGCTCGGTACACGCTCGGTACTGAGCGGTACATGCTCGGTACACTCTCGGTATTGAGCAGAATTTCAAAATTACTCTTATAATATAATTTTGTTCCGGTACCATAAACAGTCGCTTACTCGGTACTGAGCGGTACATGCTCGGTACACGCTCGGTACTGAGCGGTACATGCTCGGTACACGCTCGGTATTAAGCAGAATTTCAAAATTACTCTTAAATATAATATGTTTTAGGGGCGCTGCCCCCCGAAAACCCCCGCAGGGGCGCTGCCCCTTGACCCTGCGACCTGACCAGGCAGGTCGAACCCTGCCAGGGGGCAGCGCCCCCTTGGACCCCCGGCAGACTGGTATATTTTTGTATTCATGTTGTTTTATTATTGGTATTTGGTAGTACAAATAATTTTTGAAATATATCCTATTGTTAGCATGACTAGTGGCACAAGAAGGAAAGATCCTGCATGGAAATATGGAACTCAAGTTGAAGTGTCAGGCTAAGGTGCAAAGAAGGGATATGTTTACATGAAATGTAATTTCTGTGAGAAGCGCATAACTGGTGGCGTCAAGAGATTGAAGGATCATCTAGCCTACACTCATGTCAATGTGGGACCATGTGCAAAAGTTCCTGATGAGGTAAAGAAGGAATGTATAAATTATTTAAAGAAGTTTGCCACCACAAAGGAGGTCACACAAAGAAATATGAAAGAGATGATAGGAAACTCTTCTTACTATGGATCACAGCATGAAGGTTTCAGTACTGGAAGCCATCTAGTTTCTTCTGACCGAGGTAGTCGGGGGCCCATGGATAAATTTATGCTAAATATTGATAACGACAAAAATATAAATACTCAGGATATTCAGCCTCCTACAATTACAAAAGAACTCAGGAATAGAGTTTGTTTGGATATCGTCAGATTTATCTATGAAAATGGGATTCCATTTAATGTTGTTAGGAGTCCATCGTGGAACAATATGTTAAATCTATTGGAAGCTATGGAAGAGGATTACAACTTCCAAGCATGTATGAGCTGAGGACTTGGATGCTGAATGAGGAGGTTAAGACAACTTCAAAAATGATGGATGATGTTAAAAAGACTTGGATTGAGACAGGAGTGACAATAATGTCAGATGGTTGGCCAGATATTCGACATAGAAGTATTATTAATTTTTTGGTCAACAATCCATATGGAACAGTTTTTCTCAAATCCGTAGATGCTTCAAGCTTTATAAAGGACGCACAATTATTGTTTGAAATGTTGGATGAAGTTGTGGAGGAAGTGGGAGATGCTTTAGTAGTACAGGTTGTTACTGATAATGCAAGTGCATACAAAGCTGCAGGAAGAATGTTAATGGAGAAGAGGCCTCACCTTTACTGGACTCCTTGTGCTGCACATTGTATTGACTTGATGCTTGAGAGGTTGGGACAGTTGCCTCAATATAAATCAGTCATATTGAAGGCCAAATTCGTTAGTAAGTTTATATACAATCATTCTTGGGTACTCGGCTTGATGAGAAAATTCACTGACAAGGAAATTATTAGACTTGCTGTTACAAGATTTGCTACTGCATATTTAATATTACAGAGATTTAAGGAGTTAAGACAACCTTTGGAAGCAATGTTTGCTTCTGAAGAGTGGGATAAAAGTTCATGGGCCAAAAAACAATAAGGAAAGTAAATTAAAAAGATTGTTATGAGAGATGATTCATTTTGGCGCAGTACAAATTATGCTTTGAAGACAACATGACCATTAGTAAAGGTGCTTATAATGGTTGATGGTGAGAGGTCCCCGGCTATGGGATTTATTTATGAAGCAATGAATAGGGCTAAAGAAGATATTGCAAAAGAATTGGGAGGTCAAGAAAGTGCCTACAAAGAAATATGAGATATTATAGATGAAAAGTGGGATCGACAATTACACCAACACTTACATGCTGCTGCGTACTATTTAAATACCAAATTTCATTATGATAAGGATTTTCATGTTGACAAAGAGGTAAAAATTAGTTTGTATGCATGTATGGACAAACTCATTTCTGAAGAAAACTACGTTAAAGTAAATGATCAACTTGAGGATTTTCATTTGAAGAAGGGAATGTTTGGATTTAGAGCAGCACAAACATGCTACAAAAACTCGATCAAATTGTATGTTTATAGTTTGAGTATTTATAATTTTAATGTTAATAATTAGTTTCAAGTCTTTTACTTCAACCAATATTCATAAAATACTATTTTTGTCTTCATGTAGAACGTTGGTGGGCTCAGTTTGGAGATGATGTTCCTGAATTAAAAGCTTTTGCAGTTAAAGTTCTTAGCCTAACGTGTTCGGCTTCTGCATGCGAGCGTAATTGGAGCATTTTCAATCAAATTCATACAAAGAGGAGAAATCGATTGGCGGCAGATCGAATGAACAAACTAGTTTATATTATGTTTAACAAAAAAAATAAAAAATAGATATCTCAAATTGTAGAATCAAGGAAATATTGAGAATGAAATTGATCATTTGCTTGTTGATGAGTTACAATCTGATGATGAATGGGTTACTCCTAAGAATGTTGATGTTTCTGAAGTTGAAGTAGAAGGAGAAACTCATGTCAATGAAAAAGATAATGAAGCAACTGCCCAAGTATATAAAAGGAAGAAACAAAGTGAGATTGAAGGTTCAAAAAAATTCAAAGGTATTCTTAAATATAATGAATTATTTTGTATGTTACTATTGTTTCATTTTATAGCTAATGAAATATTAACTGATATAGGAGATAAAGGAAAAAAATATTATAGATGAAGAAGAGTTTGAGGATGACTTTGACATTAATTATGAAGATTCTTCTGAATACAATCAAAGTGATGACGAGCCTACTTTGGGTCTTGATCCTAAGGGGATGTTTTATTTTTAAGTGAGTTTATTTTAAATCTTGTATTCCAGTAATATTATCTTAAAACAAATCTTCAAATTCATAGTTGACATAATATTTTGTTATTTTTTATCATTATTTATAATTTTAAATTAATTTATTTTAATCGTTTTGAGGCTTACGCATTGATCCGCCTCGAGTCTTACGCCTCGTCTCGTTTAGAAAAAACGCCTCGATTCCCGATTTCGTCTTTTAAAACCTTGGGTTCTGGTTGACCCGAATAATATCATGTCAATTTCGGATTCGACCTGAACTTGAACCATGACCCGAAATTGACACCCCTATGCATGACACTCCTGGTCAGCCTAAAATTATATATACCACTACCTTCGATGAACCTCATATTCAAACCAAATGACCCACAAAAAGTAAACATTTTAAAAGCTCATGTGGTTTGAAGATAATTTTGAATTGTATCATTTTGTTATTAGTATGGCTGATGACTTTGAAGTAGAAATTTTTATTTTAATTTAGGCTTCATTTGAGAGAGCTTTTTTATTAATTTTTAAAACAACTTTTTAGTACAAAAGAAAAAAAAATTTATACTACAAAGTTGTTTTAAGAAAGCCATCCCAAACCAAAATATATATCATAATATTTTGATATAAAATGTGTTTTAATGGGCTTTAAACTCATTCAATTTATATTGAGATTAGTATAATTTAAAATATAAAATATATTATTAAATTTAATGAAAATTGGATGACTTTAAACTAAATGTTTTGTATTCTAATATCTTTACTACTGGAAAATCATTGATTATTAGTAGAAATTTTGGCGGTTTTTCTCATCATTAAAAGTGTTTTATCGACGGAATTTTTTCCACCTAAAATCTTTATTTCCGTTAGAAATAACCCAATTTCTGACAGAAAAATCTACAGTGAAATGGCAATTTTTCTTGTAGTGACATAAAAATCTAAATTATATAATTTTTATAATTTAATTGCAGAGGCATATTATGTAGAGATCTTGCTAATGAAATTTTTTTTTTTTTGAAAAATGGGACATTAAAAAAGGCTTAAATTAATTCTGGTCAATTCAAATAGGAATATATTATAAAAATTAAAATTTAATATGTTTCTTCCTTAAGATAATTAAACCATAAGTTAATTTATAAAAATAAAAAAATTTAGTGCATCCGGTGTAACGACAAAAACGACTGATAACAGTGGGAAAAAAAACGCATGGATAGTTTCAATGCAAATCCCTACAATAAATTAACAGAATCTTGCCAAAGGGACGAATCCAATGAAAACGGAGAATTAGAAAACAGATTTAATGGAAGTCTTGATGCTGAAGACGAGTAATCATGATTAAACACCTTTAATGATGAGCGACATAAATGTTGGTAAATCTTAATTATAAGCAAGCAACAATGATGAGCTGTGCATCTAAAAGAGGATATATTATTATCTGCGGACAGTGGATAAAACTTATTGTTCAAATATGAATCAGATGCAGTCATATCATTTAGTACCGAGCAGTGCCGAGCTTGGTACCGAGCAGTGCCGATTAAGGGGTGATGTGGCACATTTTCATTGGGCTCTGCACGACGTTCGACGTCCGCATAGAATAATTTGCCCTATAAGAGGAATTTTTATTGCCTCAGGTTACCTGACGTAGAGATACATCAGGTAGCCTATAATATATCGCCATGTGCTCTTACTCTTTATCGCGCGGCCCGACGACCCAACCCGAAACGAATATGCGCGGTATTTGCTAGGTACTACTCGGTATTTGCTCGGTATTGCTCGGTATTTTCTCAGTATTGCTCGTCATTTCTCACAAGCTAAATGTCGTTGAAATGCTGTAACTTCCTGTCCGGCGGCAGGGAATGCCGGATGAACGAAGTCGACCAACTGTAGATGGTCGAAGAAGCACGCGAAAGAGAGGAAACTACCTTTACAGCGAGCGAACTCTGTTTGTTGCCTCCGATCAAACTTTGTAGCTTCTGATCCGGTGGAAAGGGAAAGTCGTCGATTGAGAAAAGTCGAACGTCCACGAGTGGAGCCGTAGAAGCATGCGAAATGGAGAAGGTTATCTCCACAGCGAGCGGGATCCCGTTTTTGCTTTCGATTAAAATGTTGTAACTTCCGATCCCGAGCAAATACCGATATATGAAAACTCGATATCTTCTTCACATGCTTCAGAGAGCCATTGCAAAAGATAATAATGTCATCAACAAAGCATAAATTAGAAATTTTCATACCATTAGTATTGATAAAATCCAAACCTTTTTATTTCGCAAATAGAATATTGATGCCTCTAGAAAGATAATCAGCTGCAATAATATAAAGAGTAGAGGACAAAGGTCACCTTGCCAACCCCCTTGAGCAACTTTAAAAAAATCTTGAGTTTTTTCATTTATAATAACAGGGTACCAAACATTCTTCATAATGTTACAAATCAAAGAAATAACATTCTCATTAAAACCAAAAAGATTTAAAATCTTGTAAATAAAGATCAAATTTCATCATGGCTTTAGAAATATCCTATTTTAAAACCATATTTTGTCCAACTACTTTATAGTTTATATCATGAATCAACTCTTGAGCAAGCAACACAATGTCAGAAATACATCTCCCTTTAACAAAGATAATTCGATTACTACTGATAATATTAGGAAGAATATCAGCCATTCTGGAAGCAAGAATTTTAAAGACAATTTTATTGAAAGTAGTACATAAACTAATAGGCATGTAGTCTTTCCAACCTTCAAGATTATCTTCTTTAGAAATAATGACCAAAGAAGTACTAGAGAACACCTAGGGATTGAAAAAACCCCTAAGAACCTTACATAAATTATTTTTAATGATATTCCAACTTTTCTAGTAAAAGGCAATGGTAAAGACATCAATCCCAGTTATGGAACCCTTATTCATCTCCATGCATATGGATTTTACTAATTTCTTCCACATTAAGACATTTAGAAATTTTATTATTCTAATCATCCTGAGTAATGTGAGGAATAGAAGAAGGATTAAATAGCTCATCCACATTCTTAACAATACCAATTAAGTCCTTAAAATAAGAAATTGTAGAGTTAGCAATATCCTCTTGGTTCTCCTCCCAAGAACAAAAATCTAATTTGACTTTATGGATAATAGATTTATTTTTTTTATTATTAGCCTGAGCATGAAAATATTTAGTATTTTAATCACCATTAGAAATAAATTGAAAATTAGCTTTTTGATGCCATTACTCCTCTCGAGAATGCATGTTGGAAAGAAAATTCTTAGCTTTGATTAAAAGAAACTTGTTCTTTTTAGAATTACTAGTAATAGGGGTATTTTCCAATTTAATGAAATCCTCCTCCACTTTTTTTTTTTAATTTTGTTGATGATATTCCCAAAAACATGTTGGTTCCACAATATAATAACTTGTTCGATACACTTAATTTTTATAGGAAAAGTAATAATATTGTTGGACTCATCATAATACGAAATGGGGACCATCCAATTATATTCCACAATAGAATTAAAATCCTGAGCTTGTAGCCACATGTTTTGTAACCTAAAAGAAACAAACCCCGTATCATTCCTATTCTAAATAGAACAAAAGAGAGGAGCGTAATCAAAATTAGTTTAAAAAGATGCTCGACATTAGTGTTATGAAAAGTAGAAACCCAATCAAAATTAAAAGAACTCTATCCAATAACTAACACTTTGTATTATTTGACCAAGTAAAGTTTGGCCCAAAGAAGCTGATATCTGTAAGCCCACATTCCAAAGTCATGTGATTAAAATCTTTCATATAAGAGAAAACTAGAGGAGCACCCCCCACCCACCACCACAACCACACACACACACACACACACACACACACAAGTCTTTTTGAAGCTTTTGCAATAATATGAAAGTCCCCACCCACAATCCATGGACCATCAAAAGAAGTAGAAAAATCTTGTAATTGATTCCATAAATGAATCCAACACATTTTAGAACATTTGGCATAGCAAATGGAACCCATAATAGAAATATTTTTCAAAATCATATTGCAGTGAATGACTTGATCAAAATCAGTAATAACACAACAATTAATCTTATCATTCTAAAAAAATCCAAATTTTACTATTGGTATTGGCATAAAAATGCTTAAACCCCTTTTGATTTTGGAAAAATTAAAGTTTTGAAACATAAATAAAAGGTTCAAGAATGGCCAAAAAGTTGATATTATGAATCCTACATAAATTATGAATAAAAACACAAGTTATAAGATTACCAACACCCCTAACTTGCCAAATAAAAAAACTAATCATTAAAAACCAATACGGTTAGTAGCATGAGTTCTAATAACCCTAGCATCAAAAGTTAGAACCACATTCAATTTATTTTTACGCTTTCTCTTCTTTTTATTTTTACTAGAAGGTATTTTGAAGTAGTCCATAGAACCATGCCTGGCATAATATTTTGCATTTTTCATCAACATATTATTTAATTCAATAATCAGAATGAAGATCATTCTCTTCCCAGTTAGAAATCAATCTATTAGAGAGGTCATTATACCCAATAGACTAAATAATATCATCAGAAAGAGCCTTAATAGGCTCCCTTACATTAATATCAGATTTATCAATATCTATCATATGTGAGGGCTGGTTATATGAAAGTATTGGTTTGTTGATGATAGAAGTATTAACTTTATTCCCACTATGCTCAAAAACCATATTATTCTTAGAGATTTCCAAATTATTATTACAAACTGATTCAGTGGGTCTAATCCCTTAGAATTTTCTTTTGAAATATATTTCCCTATAGAATGAATCATGTTATGAATAATATGAGTATGAGGATGAGCTCCTTATTCCACATTTTCAATGGAAATAATTGGAGAGTGATAAACACCATCAACCTCATTCAACAAATTAACTTAATTATTAACATTATTCACACCATGGTTATTATCATTGATACCTTCCCCTCTGGCATTGATTTTTTTCTTAATCACACATGATTTTCTCAAATGACGGTGAAGTTGATAACATTCCTTTTTTTGATGCCCTAAGGATCTATAATGCTCACTGATTTCAAGAAAATCATTCATGTTAACTTGTTAGATATACCTATATTTTTTAAAACCAACCCACATAGACTCATAATATCTTTTTTGTTATATCCAGCTCAACCAAAATTCTTTCTACTAAGGGTTAAGAAGTGATAAGTGTATATAATGTATTATTTCATGTGTTAAATTTTTAGTGAAAATGTGTTATTTTAGTTGTGTTGTGCAGGAAAAATATAAAAAGGGCATAAAATGCTATGTATCATCATTTGTCGTGGTGTGGGATGAGTCAACATTATAGTGCAATCAAGGACACCATTGAAGCACCATAATATTAACATGGCGGTGCTGAATTCTCACTTTGACATCACTTCAACATCAAAATGGTCAGCTTTGCAACTCTGTGTTCACTATCTTAAAGTGTTGCAATGTCATAATCTATCACGCCTTGGAACCAAAATTACCACATGGGTGCCATAGTGTTTGACGATAGCACCATGACATTGTAGTTATAACTTTCGAAGGACATGATCTTCTAGGGAAGTTTTTTTTTTTGGGCTAAAACCCACTGAGGGGTCTATGCCTTATTTCTAAAACAAAGGTTATAAAGTCCTTAGAAGGGACCTCCAGCTCACTACATCTCAAAAGCGCTACAAGAAAATTCAAAATAAAACCTAAGAGTCGGTGGTCCCTTTTTCTACAATTACAAAAAAACATATAAGCAAAAGTTAGGGCTCCAAGTAGATAGCACCCAAAAAAGGAACCGCAGATTGAACTCGTTCAACACATTCTTCCTGCAAAAATAGTAAGCTAACCTAAAAAAGCTTTGAAGATTATAAGACGTGAGAACCTTGCAATCATTGAAATTCCAAAACTCAGAAGAAACGTTATGCTTGCAAGAACAACTCCAAAAGCAATGTTAATAAGATAGTGATTAATTCAGCAATTAAGCCAAACAATATGAGTACTATTGAGCAGAATGCCACGAGGAACCAAAATAACCCCCTCAGATGACGAAATAAGGATCTAATCTAATGTATGAATTATTCATAACAATAGAAATGATAACCTGGATGAGATCCTCCATCATAACAGACATAACATAAAAAATAATCCTCAAAGATAACCCCATGATACTCTGTTTTGATTAAAAAATATATATTTTGAAAAGTATTAATTTTCTTTGGGAAAGTTAAAAAGTTGAATTTTAGTTTTAGAATCGAACACAACATTAAGAATGATATATCGTCTTAAAAGGAGAGAATATCATTCACTAATTGGTTCAGATTATAAAACTTTAAATTTATCCTTATTATCGTGGTCAAATCCAAGAAGAATCGTATTTGACCTCGAGAGATCAAAATAGGATTTAATCGAGTATTTGGCTAAGCTAATATGGATTGATGATCATCAATTTCATAATCAAAACCATGATAATAATTGATATATCTCTCTGAAAAAAGAAGATATCAATCATTATCGATCGATTAAAAATTACGGTAATGATCGTTATGTTTAATTTTCCCAAAGAGAATTAATTAAAGATTTTGAAAGATTTATTTTGAAAATCAATTCTGGGTTTCTAAATCTCCTACGAGCGTAAGCCCTCGTAGTTAATTACATCGTAGGAAATAGAAATTTCCTACGAATACTCTCGATTAAAAAAGCGGTAGAAATTTAATTTAAGATTTTCAAAGATCGATATCAAAGGAGGAAAAGGGTAGGAATTTTCAAATGGGATTGGTTCAATGTTGAGCACTTATTTCTGAAGTCAAATGAGGAGAAGTAGGAGGTGCTTTGAGATTCTGAATTACTTCAGAAAACATCTCAGCCTATCCTAAGTGTTGGGCTTGTATTTGATTGAAAGTGATTTAAGTTTGAATGGTTGATTTTATTAGAAAGTTGGGACTCAATTCCCGAAAGTTGAGGTCTTATGGCCCGAGCCAGCCTCAGAACCTAAGTCTAAATTGTGCACTAAAAGGTGACCCGAACCTAGCTAATGCAGTGCAAATCTGGACTTACTCCGGCCTAGATTGGGGAGCCAGCTAACCACCTAATCGATTTAAAATAAATGAATCCAGTCTTTTATGAAAGAGTGGTAGGGACGTTTTATTTAAAGTTTTGGAGAGTTGGGGCCGACATCTAGAGATTTTTCTAATTGGCCCCTTTGACTTATGCTGGGTGCAAAATGCTAAGGATTAATGCAATTAAAATTTTGACTCTTTTAAATCTG
This sequence comes from Dendrobium huoshanense, assembly GCA_016618105.1. NCBI lineage: Eukaryota > Viridiplantae > Streptophyta > Magnoliopsida > Asparagales > Orchidaceae > Dendrobium > Dendrobium huoshanense. The sequence goes on from CM028357.1 coordinate 24,162,655, forward strand.
TTTCTAATGCAATGCATGCTAGTTAATAACTCCAAATCAAATATGCTTGAAAGTTAAAAACAGGCTTAGAAAATAATTTTTTTTAGAAGACTGGACTTCCCCAAGTCTGGCACCTCGTCCTCATAGGTCAGACTATCCGGACTCTACCTGCAGGCGGGGAAGGGTCTAAAGCAAGGAGAGAAGAAGTGTAAAAATATGCATGCGACCCCGGGGTCGATCCCCGGCTAATTCCTTAAATTCGTCATCTTTCTAATGTTGTTTAGACTCACTAGAATCTTGAACTTTAAGGTTATGAGTATAAAAATTTTCACACCCTCACGAGTCTCACGAGTCCAGGCAAAAACAAAAGCGACACACAAACACCAAAAAACTACGAAAAGCAGATAATTCTATACGCAATCACATCAAACATCAATCAAATTAATTAAATTAATATTCAAATTGAAAGTCCATAGGCAAAGTTGCCTTGCTTATTACAAACCAGGGTCTGCAGAAAATAAAGTGGCCGGGCACCACTGCCAACAACCTGGATTTATAATCCTATGACTCAAGTGACTTTGAGATTTGGGATTCTTCTCGTCGTCCATTTCTTTGTCTTCTCACGAACATCTTGATTCGTCAGTTCTGGATATCCAAATGAAAAGAAACTCCCCCTTGAACGGGGTGTTATCTTTTCTCTTTGGATAGGCGAAGAGCATCCAAACTTGATCTTCCAAATGGACGAAAACTCTCCCCTTTAGGGATGTCTTCTCCTCTTTGGAATTAAAGTTGGATCTAAACATCCCAACTCAAATCACTTTAAATACAACTCAAATTATATCAAATTACATTAATCAAAAATTAAAAGTCTAGACTCGATTCTGCAGGGTTATCCTAATAATCAGCAGTTATATAAATAATCCCAAGCAGTTAATATTAAATCTCAAGAAGATATAATAAATCTAAAGCAGTTAATATTTGAAATTTAAAATGCTTAATTACTCACAACATAGAGTGCAGTAAATAAATAAACAGACATTCAATCAATTCTAAGCTAACAACCAGCATGCAGTGAAAGCTTGAAAACCCGGCACACAACAGAAAAGTAAACATCGACCTATCCTAAAACTAGAGTTGGTTGTCCTAGCAAACCATCTAAAGTGTGTGAGATAGGCCGTGTGGTTTTGATATGTCCTAAGGAGGGTAAATTGTTAAAGTTGTTTGAATCAAGATTTTCGAGTTTTGGGAATCTTCTCGATTATTCTAATCACTTAATCAAGGGGTCAAAAATTAACTTTTTAATTATGAGAGTTTTTTAGAAAGTTAATATTTTATTAAAATACTAGACCTCAATACGATCAGTTAGAAGGTAAGTACGCTGAAATCGGATTTTTCTACAATTAGTTACAAAGGTTTGAAGTTTTGACCTGATTTGACCTAGGTTTGACCAATTTGTTGACTTTTTAACTTTGACTAATTTTTTGAAGGTTTGAAATTTTTAATAAATACTAGAATTTATTTTAAGTTGAATGCAAGTGAGTTTGGTCAATTCGGAGTTTTCTAGAGTTAGTTATGATTTTTCAAAATTTGATGTATTTATTGAATTTTTAAAATTGTTTAATTTGAAGGGTTTTCTTGATTTTGCTCCAAATGAATTCCAAACTCCTTGAAATCAACTCCAAATGTCAGAGATAACCTAAGAAGTGATTCTCAAGTGTTTTAGAATTTTATGGAATTTTTAATTATTATTAATTATTTATTTTAATTAAATATTGGTTTTCAATTAAAATTTAATTAAGACTTGATTTGATGTCTGATTAATGTAATTTTAATTTGCATTGATTAAGGACTTAAGGCTGGTCAGTAAGAGGTCTTGCTTGTATTTTTTGGATTTAAATTTGATTTATTGTAATTTTTGGAAGTTTTAAAGTCTTTAATAAGGCTAATTTTGATTTGCTTAATTAACTAACCTAATGAACTCAACATTAGGTGCAATTTAAACCTAAGGTGTAAAATGTCACTATATTTACTGTGTTCAAGTTTCACCCCTATTAGGTGTGTGTAGAATTTCCTATGATTTTTCGAAGTTAAATAGACATTTTTTTAAATATTTTCCCTAGGTTTCTCTACTGTTCAAATGAGATTGAAATTTGGTGTGTCTAACCCTTATGCAAATGCATTCACACCACTGAAAATTCAAAGCAAAATACTAAGAATTTAATGAGTTATGAATTTTTCAAATTTATTGTCCAAAATGGACCCTTTACCTTGAAAATTCACATCACAGAAATTCATTGGGTATAGGACCATAGCAAAATCAGTGAACATGCCTAAGATACCCAATACTCATCCACCAAAATTTGGGCTCCAATGGATCACTGGATTGTGAGAAATTTGCAAAAAACATAATTCAAACAAAGAAAAATATCTCACAATTCAGAGACCAAATCAACTTGATTTTAATTTTATTAAATACTACATGAAATTCTCTTTCCAACAAGCCTAAGTAAAGCTAATTTGGTGAACAATTCGATTTTCTATGAATTTTGGAAGATCTGGGCATTTTTCTGAATTATTTTTTATCCTTTTTGGTCAAATTGACCACCGAATGGCGGCGCCCAATGAGAACGCACCACGTGGGGACCTGGCCCGCCACTTAACCACGTCAGCACCCGTGTTCATGCGGTATGGCTAGATCAAGGCCGTCCGATCGCGCTAAAGGCGCGATCGGACGGTTCTGGTTGAACTAGAGCTAGAAAACTTCAAATGCCCATAACTTTCAAAATACGCAACAAAATTGCATGAAATTTGAACTGTAGCTAGAGGGAAACATAATCTAACAATGCCTAAAGTTTGGAGGCTCCATGCATTGTAGATTTTCTACAGTTTCAAATTGAAATTTAAACTTCAAATGGGAATAACATACAATACAACTGTTGGAATTTTGTGTTCTTTAGCTTGTTGGAAAGCTGCAGTGATCCTCTACAACTATTATGAAGACACCAAGAGCTAGATCGTGTTGGATCGAAAGTTATCTTTGAAACTCCACTTTCTCTCTCTAGGTTCCTCTCTCTTCACCAATGAGGCTTTGGAGGCTTGAATTCGGTGGGGGAAGGCTTGGTAGTGCTAGAGGAAGATCTGGAGGAGGTTTTTGAGGGTTTTTGAGAGCTAGATTCGTTCTGGATCAGAGAGAGAGTGAGTGAGAGAGGCTTAGGGGTTAAATGCATGTCTTAAGATATTTCCCTATTCAAGCTATCTTAGTGGATTTTGGATGGTTGGGATTGACTGCATGAGCTCCTAGATGCATGCCATGTGGCCATGGAGTTGATGGGATCAAGGGATCAAAGGACAAGAGGTGGCATGAGGTGTTAAATCTTCTTTTTGCCCCTTTGGACACATGGCTTGATGAAGAGCCATTAGATCTCCATCCAAAGGCTAAGATGAGTTCTAGGAAGCTTCTAGAAGAGGTATTAATAGCTGGAAGGATTTAGATTAGGTAAAATTAATTTTGAAAGGTCAATTAAGGCTTTTAAGAGGCTCATTTGACCACCCATTAATTGTTTGACCAGTCAATGGGTCAAGGGGTGCTGAGGTGGCATGTGAGAAGTATTTTGGAGTTGTTGGAATTATTTAATATAGGATGGGCTAGCTTGGGTCAAGCCCATTTGAGGATTTAAGCCTCTTTCAAGTGAATTTGTTGACTATGTTGATTAGTCAACCAGCCAAATTGACTGATGACTTGGCATGTGAGGGTGTTTGAACTAATGGAGGTGATTTGAGGATTGAAAGGGATTGAATGGTTCGAATATATTAAAATAACTTATTTAAATATTAAAGGGCATTTAGGTCAACTTAGGTTAACTTGGTCAACCGGGTTTGCCCGGGACCCGAGTTTGGGCTCAACAAGTTTGGTTTGATGTTTTGAGTCTATTGGAGGGGGTTCTATGGTTTGGAAAGGTCAATTTGGTCAAAATGTCTATTTTGACCTTAAAGAGCCTATTTTGGTCAACCTAGGTTGACTTGGTTAACTAGGTTAACCCAGGGTCTAGAAATGGGCTCAATCAATTTGAAATGACATTTGGCAACCAATAAAAGTGGTTTCATGGCTCAAAGAGGTCATTTGGGTCAAAACACTTGTTTGGACCCTTAAAGGGCCTCTTAGGTCAACTCAGTTGACTTGGTCAACCAGGTTGACCAAGGGCCTGAGAAATGGGTTCGACAGGTTGGGTTTGATATTTGAAACTTGTTGAAAGTGGTTGCGTTCAATTCAGAGTTCATCTGGTTTGAAATCCCTATTTGAACCCCAAAGGGGTATTTTGGTCATTTTGACCCCTGGTCAACTAGGGGTCAAAATAGGTTTAGAAAAATGCAGTTTAATGTTCAATGAATCATAATCAAGGGTCTGGAGGTGATTAGAGGCTTTGGGGAAAGCTCTAAGATCAAAATCTTCTTAATGGAAAGTCCAGTGGCATGGGCTGTAAATATTTGAAGGTTTTACAGCCTTTGGATTTTGATTAAGTTTCTGGGGTTAGAGACCTCAGAATGGGATCAAATTTGGAGGGTTTCCTCCAGAGATATGTCCCATCAATATGCAACTGACAGACCCTGAATCAGAGGTCATTTTATAAGGTTTTGAAGTGTTTGAAAATTCACTGGAAAAGGCCTTTAGGACAAGGCCCTTGGACTTAGGTTTTGAGTCTGGATTTTGAGCTTGATTGATTGGATTTGAATTATCTAAATCCTTCACGATCATTTAAATGATCATAATTGATTGGATAGGATTGATGTTAGATCAAAAGTATGATATAGGCTGAAGTCTAGATTCTCAACTAGATTGAAGTCTGGATTTTGATTAAGGATTGGATTGAATTGAGATCAGGTTTGAATTGGAGTCAGGATTGATCTGGAGTCTGGGTGGGTCACTAATGACCTCATACAAAAATGAGGTCAACAAATGGACCCCCAATATGTGTACTAGAATGAAGTTCTAGTGCACATATTGGCATTGACCGAAAAAGGTCGAGTCTAGAATTTTGATCCTAAGGGAAGGAAAAATCTATCCCTAGAGAAAAAGAAAGCCTAGGTGAATCCTATAGGAAGAGAGAATTCCTAACTATAGAGGATCGAATTTAAGTTTTATAATAGGGTAGTGCCACGAGGGGCGTACTCTACCACTAGTAGATCTGATCCTTAGGGAAGGGGGAAACCTAACCTTGAGGAGAAGACGGGTCGAATGATCATATAGGAAGGAAGAACTCCTAACTATAGAGGATCGAATTTGAAATTTGATACTAGGGTAGTGCCACGAGGGGCGTACTCTACCACTAGTAGATCTAATCCTAAGGAGAGAAAGCACGATGACTCACATCTGTCCTTAAAGAAAAGAAAATTGGAAGATCTCGTGGGAAGGAAGCATTGCTTCTCACGAAAGATCGGATCAGGATTTGAATTTAGGATGGTGCCACAAAGGCGTACTCCATCTTGTGGAGAGGAAACTTTCTCTACACAGAGAACTGCATTTGGATGATCATATGCGGAGGAAACTTGCTTCACATAGAGGATCGAGTCTGGATGATCGTATGTAGAGGAAACTTGCTCTACACAACGAATCAATTTGAAATGATCGTATGTGAAGGAAACTTGCTTCACACAGAGGATCGAGTCTGGATGATCGTATGTAGAGGAAACTTGCTCTATACAGCGGATCGAATTTGAAATGATCGTATATAGAGGAAACTTGCTCTATATAAAATCAGGGTTAAAAATTGAATTTTGAGATGGTACCACAAGGGGTATATTCCATCGCTAAAGGGCTAAACCCTAAGACCAAAAGATTTGAAAATTAACTTCTTAATCTTAAGAAAAGAAACACGAGATATCAAATTTTAAAAGATTTGAACAAAATTGAATAAGATTTATTGAAAACTTTAAAAGTTTTATTGATTGAAAATTTTGAGCTACATCAAGTATAGTATTTCTTAAGGAAACGCCCATTTACAAGAAGCACCGGGTGATTTCCTTTACAATCCACTAGATGATACGAGCCTCCTTCGTAGACTGTTTCCACTACAAAGGGTCCTTCCCAAGTTGGTTCAAACTTTCCACCGAGTTTTCGGTACGCTAAGATAGGCCTCCGAAGAACCAAGACCAAGTCGCCTACTCGGAAGGTTCTAGGTTGCACTAACTTATTGTGAGCTTGAATCATTCGGGCCTTGTACAATTCTAGATTTTGCTGAGCTTGAAGACGACGTCCTTCAAGAGCTTCAAGCTCTTCTAAACGGAGTTGTGCATTTTTTTGAGCTGTGATTTGGTTATGGATTGCAATTCTGAGTGAAGGGATTTGAACTTCTAGAGGGAGTACGACCTCAGATCCATACAATAGTGAAAAAGGTGTAGATTGGGTCGGGGTTCGATAAGTGGTCCTGTAGGCCCACAAAGCTTCCACCAACATCTCATCCCACTGACGTTTATTTTCATCGAGGGTCTTTTTGATGATTTGAACCAAAGTTTTAGTGAAGGCCTCAGCCAATCCATTAGCCCGTGGGTAATAGATTGTTGAGTATCTCCAATCAATACCATGGTGATTTGCAAAATTATTGATCTTCGTAGACTTGAAAGTGGACCCATTATCGATATGATTCTACGTGGTACGCCGAATCTATATACGATATGGTCACAGAAGAATTTCATTACATTATGTGATGTTAAATTTCTTAGTGGGACTGCTTCCGCCCACTTTGAAAAATAATCAGTCGCTGCTAAGATGAAGCGATGACCCTTTGAAGAATGAGGGTCAATTGGCCTAATGACATATGTCCCCCAACTTTCGAAGGGCCACGAGGCTATCGTGGGATGCAACACATTAGGCGGCTGATGTAAAACCACACCATGTACTTGGCACTGGTGACAATATTTTGCAATTTTCATGCAATGATCAATCATCGTAGGCCAATAGTATCCAAGTCTTTTGATTTTCATTTTCATCTTAGGACCCGATTGATGAGCATCGCATAGTCCAGCGTGGACTTCATTAGCAATCTTCAGGGCCTCACATTTGTCTAAACGATGGAGTCACATCTGATCGAACGATTGTCGGTATAACATATTATTGACTAGTGCGTAAGATAGGGCACGTTTCTTGATTTGATTGGCAAGTGATTTCTCGCGAGGAAGCTTGCCTTTTTGAAGATATTCGATTATTGGTTGTCTCTAATCTCCCTCTTCATTGACTGCTGAAGAGGTAGAAAGGACCCGATACATTTGTTTGTTGACGTACTCCAAATCTATAGGAGACAGGACTTGACGACCTTGTACCTCTATAGGGATAGAATCTTCTTCTGGACAAGCAAATTCTTTCGCAAGCTTTACAAGAGCGTCTGCTGAAGAATTGCTTCCACGGGGAATCCTATACATAGTTACGATGGGAATTTGCTCGAGCAAGTGACTGGTGTACTGATGGTACTTCAGGAGTTTAGGATTCAAAACCTTATAGGTTCCCGCAATCTGGTTGATCACCAATTGAGAGTCATCAAAGATTTTAATCTCTTTAATCTCCATTAGAATTGTAAGTTCTAGGCCGGTTATCAGAGCTTCGTATTCAGCCTCATTATTTGTACAAGGTTCTGATAAATGGTAGGAAAAGTACATCATTCCCTTATCCGGTGTTATGAATACCAGGCCAATTCCGGCTTTTCCAGGGATAATAGGTTGATGTGCTTTGCCCCGTTGGGAGGACGCAGCTCCATCAAAATACATCTCCCATACTTGTCTGTTAGGTTCCTTTAAACTCATGATTTGTTCATCAGGTAAATCATCATTCAAAGGGGATTCTGCTGGCAACGGGTGTGCCGCAAGGAAGTCGGCGATGGCCTGCCCTTTCACAGCACGCAAGGGAATGAAAGTGATTTCAAACTGAAGCAATATCATAGACCAACAAGTCAAACGTCCTGATAGCATAGGCCTGGTCATAAGATATTGCAGGGGATTAACACTGAAAATTAAATTGACTTGGTGAGAAAGCATATAATGTCTTAGTTTTTGTACTGCAAAAATTAAGGCAAGACAATGTTTCTCGATCGTTGGGTATCAAATTTTTGTTGGAAGAAGTCTCTGACTTAGGTAATAGAGAGCATTCTCTTTCCCCTCATCATTGACTTGAGCAAGGAGGGCCCCAAGAGACTCGTCAAGGGCCGCAGTGTAAAGGATTAAAGGTCTCCCCAGAATAGGAGCTGCTAAGACTGGTGGATTTGTCAGGTATTGTTTGATATTTTCAAAAGCAGATTGACATTTCTCGTCCCAAATGAATTTTGCATTCTTTTTAGCAAGGACCGAGAATGGTTGACATCTTCCAGAAAGATTGGAAATGAATCTTCTTATATACGCCAGTTTACCTTGAAGAGACATTAATTGAGTAAGGCTCTTAGGAGGTGGCATATTTAAGATAGTTTCAATTTTGGCAGGATCAATTTCAATTCCGTGGTGCCTTACTACGAAACCTAGGAATTTCCCTGATGTGACACCAAAGGCGCACTTCAAGGGATTCATCTTAAGGTCGTAGCGGCGTAACCGCTCGAAGACGATTCTTAAGTTATAAAGATGAGCCTCTTTAACTTTACTCTTGATAACTAAATCATCAATATAGCATTCGACTTGATTATGGATTAAGTCGTCAAAGATTCGAGTCATAGCCCGCTGGTAGGTTGCACCGGCATTTTTAAGGCCAAATGACATCACTTTATAACAAAAGATCCCTATAGGACTTCTGAATGCAGTGTTTCTCTCATCTTCTGGGGCCATCTTGATTTGGTTATAACCAGATGAGCCATCCATAAAGGAGAAAACAACGTGCGAAGAGGCAATGTCTACCATGAGTTCTGGAATAGGCAAAGGAAATTCATCCTTAGGACATGCCTTATTCAGGTCTCTATAGTCAACACAGACTCGGATTTGACCATTTTTCTTTCGAACAGGCACGACGCTGGCTACCCAAGAAGGGTATTGTTCTTCCCGGATAAATCCAGCCTCGGCCAATTTCTTGACTTCAGAAATGACTTGTTGTTCGATCTCCAAACGCATGCGTCGTGGAGCTTATTTGACAGGAATGGCATCATGCCGAATTCCAAGTTTATGAACTACTACATTGGCAGACAAGCCCGGCATTTCATCGTATGCCCAAGCGAAGTAGTCCTTAAACTCGGTTAGAAGTTAAATTAGATCCTTAGACTCATCCTCACTCAACAAAGAAGTTATGAAAGTGGGACGAGGGTCGTTCTCTGTTCCAAGGTTGATTTCTTTAAGTTCATCAATTATCGATTTGATTTCTTCTTTAAATTCAGGGGGTGCATCTTGAATTTGAACATCATCAGAGTTGTTTAAGGTCTCCAAACAAAGTTTATCAAGTGAATCAACGACTTCTGTAGGGACACTTTCAGATTTAGAATGACTAGTTATCATCAAGCAATATTCATCATCATCAAATGAACCAACGGTACCAAAGCCGATACCATTTGTCCAATTTTTTTTGAATTTTGAATTCCAAATATTTTGGTGGTATCTAGCTTGACCCTTAGTCCATCGACTCAGAGCGAAACCTTTAGAGATAAGAACCTTAACACCAAGAGGAAAGTAGCCAAAAGGTAATTCCATTAATTCATTGAAATCTGCCTCTTCAAGGATTACATCATCTTCGTTCCTTGAAGAGGAGGAGCCAGGGAAGAACTTCTGGACTTTCCTTACCTCTCCATCTAAGTTAGGGGCATCCTTAATTACTAACCCTGAGACTCTGTTAGCAGACAGTGGGGTTAAGGTTAAGGATTCAACGACCCTATTAAGCTTTTCAGAAATTCTCAATTCAGGCTCGTCACTTTGAGGCTTAGAATCGTTACCCTCCTGGTCACTATTTGAATCCAAGGTGAGATCAAACTTTGGAGGAGGATCGATTTTTTTATAGTCAAAAGCAATTCTAGCTCCCCTTTTTCTTGATTCTTCATCAGAACTTTTTTCACGTTCGATGTATATTGGGGAATTTATCTTTTCAACTGAAGGACGACCTCGGCCGTGTGCTCTTTGGGCCATCCTTCCACCTCTTTGAGGCAGGTTGATTGGAGGCCTAAAAACCACGCGCTCGACGTCGTCTTCACTACTTGAATTTTGTCCTTTTTTATTCTTGACTTTTTCTTTTCTTAACTTTTGAAATGCTTTTGAACTTTGAGTTTCTGCCTTTTCCTCCTTAATGTTGATCTCTACCTCCCTGAGATTTGGTAGTGGATCCTTTGGGAACATAATATGCAGCATCCTCATAGATCCCAATCTCGTGATTAGAGAATGGTTGCAGATCACCCTTAATTGCAAACTCAATGCCATCTCGTAGGTACTTGATGCATTGGTGTAGGGTGGAAGGAACCATCCTATATTCATGGATCTAGGGCCTACCTAGGAGAGCGTTAAAGGACGTCACCGAATCGATTATATGAAATTTCGCTTCAGTTTTTAACTCTCCTATCTCTAGTAGAAGTGTGATTGAACCTAAAGCCTTCTCGCCCTTTTCATTGAACCCACGAAGTACCATCCTATCGGTTGAGAGCTTGCTAATATCAACTCTAAGATATGCGAGAGTCTTTATGTTCATCACATTGACCGATGCACCCGGATCAACAAGAACTCTTGATAGCTTGAAATTGCCCACATTTACGGTGATGTAAAGTAGACGATTGTGTTCGGCAGTACCAAGGAGTAGATCTTCGTCAGAGAAAGTAACTCTTGGAACTTCTTTGAAGTACAAAGCTTCTTCCTCAGAAGTCGAAGCAAGTTGAGCTAAGCAAATCTCTGGGTCAAGAAGTGCTTTAATTAGAGTCTCCCTCATCTCTTTTGAAAGAACAAGGGCGTCATAAATACTCAACTTAGAAGGCAACTTCCTAAGGTGAGCTAAGACATTATAATCAACACTTGGAACTTTAGTATCAGGACCCGGTAAATTTGAAGGAGGGTTTGATTGTTGAGTAGGGATTGGAATCGGATCAGTGGAAACAACTTGCTTTCCCTTTTCCTGTGGGGGAAGCCTAGGGGGTAAGACCTTACCACCATGCAATTGTACTTGCATAATTTTATCGGAAGAACAAGCTACGGGGAGGTCTACGCTCTCCTTAGGCGATTGATTGTCATTTCTTGAGTAAGAATCTGAATCCAAAAAATCAATCATAACGGGACTCCCTTAAAAATTAATTTCTGGGGTATCACCATCTGATAAGACATCAGATTCATTTTCCTCTTGAGGGGTCAAGTCTGGAGGACTGGATTTTTGAACTACTTGATCAATCTCAGCTAGTTCTGATTTATTTTCAACAGAAGTGTCATCTGGAATTACATTCTTATTAATTATCAAAATTCGAGCAGAAGGATCTTTCTTTTTATTTAATTTTTGACCCTTAGCCTTTGATGGAGCAAAGCAAACGTCAGATAACATTAGTGGGGTCAATGGTTTTGAGCCACCATCCACCACTTGTATAGATCTCTCATCAATAAATTTCCTCTCTACAAAAGGTTCACTCTTTTCATTTTTATTTATTACAATAGTTTCTACAACTACTCGAGAGGAAACTGTCCCAACGTCCTCCTGCGATGCCTCTAGGTCAACTTCCTAGATCAAGCCCCGGGCTCTCGTCATTGAGAAAGACGAAAGATCGGTTAATCGACTTTTTAAATGCTCGGGATAATGCTATATCCCAACCATCTTCAAGGGACAAAGAAATATTAGAGTTTTTACCTGAAATGGATTTAACAGACCCTTGATCCGGATCGACCAGGTACTCCTTTGGAATTACAATATTACCTTGACGGAAGTTCTTCTCAAGCCAATCCTTAAAGACAATACAGTCTTCGATTGTGTGGCCTAACATGCGATGGTAGGGGCAAAATGTTGGATCATCTTTTTTATTTGCCTCTTCCGGCTTCTTGGCCTCCGGCAATCGAAAATCTGATTTCTTTAAAAGGCTCTTAAAAATCTTCCTCACCGACTCTCTTTTAAATGTATACGGACGAGCCAATCTCTCTTTAAAAGTAATCTGGTGAGATTCTCTAGTAGGCTGAGAGGTTACCTGAAAAGGTTGAGATTTTTGAGTTTGTTGAGTTGTAGGATTACTCGATTGGGTATTGATCGGTTTCTTCAATTTGTCAACTGCTGAAACCATTGCTGTTCTCTTTTCAAAGGACTTCAACGGTTTACTAGCCTTCTTCTCTTCAGTAGAATCCTTCAGAAATGGCATTTTGGAGGCATCTTCCTATAGATTACTAGCTTTATTAAGAAGTTTTTCAAAGGTTTTGATTGTAAACCCCTTTATCAGAAAAGCAATAAGCCCATGGATATTCTTTAGAAGAATTTCCACTGCATGTTTCTCTTGCAGTTGGGGTTCACATTTCATTGAAAGGTTTCTCCATCTCAAAATATAATTAACCAAAGGCTCGTCCGGTTTTTGCTTTTCGATGACGAGATCACCAACGGTTACACGTTGTTGAGCTCCTGAGAATCTCTTTAAAAAGAGACCCTCGATCTCTGTGAAAGTTTTTACATAACCATTTGGTAAATCTGCGTACCACTCAAAAGCAATACCGGACAAACTACTCACAAACTGATGAAAGAGTAGAGCATCTAACCCACCTACGTTGCAACAGCTCGCTCGAAAATGGGCCAAATGCTGCCTCGAATTTTCTAAACCACTAAAAACTTTGAAAGAAGGTGGCACAAAGCCCTTTGGATAAGGAACCAAATCATATTCCTCGGGGTAGGGTCTACCCTTTTGAATAGATACAGTTCCTTGTGAATGGGCTAAGGCCTCCCTTACCTGGGTTTCAATCATCTGACGGATATCCTTTTCTGGTGGAGACATTGGAGAAGTAACTTCTGGAAGTTTAGGATTTGAATCAGCTTTCCTGCTGTGCTCGCCCATTATGTGTACTGTGGGCTGCAATGGCTCGGGTCTCGACTGCTGTGATTGCAAAAGCTGACTCTGCATTTGTTCAACTTTCATCATCATCTCCTCGAGTTTTCTTTCAAGGCTCAAAATATATTCGTCTTTTTCCCTTAACTTGACAGAAGTATTTGAATCTGAATCTACCGCTGCTGACTCTTCATCTTTACCAGAACGGTGTTTAGAAGCCTCAACATCTTTAGTTGATGATCGAGTTTCTACCATATGAACATCTGCTACTGGATCTTCCTCAACTAACAGATCATCTTCATCCGGATTGAATTCATCAATAGCCTTCTTCTTAAGGATATCTCTGATTTCTTGTACCACTTCCTCGACTGGCCTCCCATCTATTGCTTCAGCAAAAATTGGTAAGTATCCATCATAATCCATCACTTGATCATACTCTTTCACATCTAACTTATCAAAGATATTGCTAATCTTAACATCTTCTTCAGTGATTGCTCCACTAACCAATTGATCTAACATTTCTTGATCAGGATCTTGGATCGTCTCCTCCCCTTCGGCTGTCCCGAGGTCGGTAGTTGTAAGGGTGACATCCTCAGTAGGGTGAGGGACATCTATCTTAATTGGTGATGGAGGGGCTTGAACGGCGGGGGCTCCAACATCAATATGAATAGAATCCTCACATCCCTGAACTGGGAGTCGGGGGAGTTCAATTGGCGTCTGAGTTTGAGGTTCTCTGATTTGAATTCCAATAGATCTACTGAACTTCCTTCGCGTGCATGATTCATCTGAAGACATGGGCCTCTTTCCCTTGACATCAATTAGTTTCTACTCTTTCAAAATTTCTTTAGATTTTGCTACCACTGGGGCTAGCTTAGACAATTTTGAAGGCGCGGTCGGTGGTCTACCACTAAAAGGGTGACTCTGGCTGGACCCAGTTAACACTATCTCCTCCGTCTTTGCAGACGGAAGGCGGGGCACCCAATGGTATCCATCTACTAAGACTGACGTCACAGGTTGTTTAACAAACTTCTCGTTCTTCCTCACTGGCTGAGGAGTCAGATCCTTGGCTTCAAATTTTTTTTCTTTCAACACCTCTTTCTCAAGCTTATGTGAAATCACCCCTTTCAAGTGTTTGACATATTGTTCTATAGTCTGTCCTACTTGAGCAGCACAAGTATGGATGATATTTCTGAGCATCCTAGCTTTTAGATTTTGCTTATCCTTCGGGTTCTCTTAACAGAATAGTCCACTAGGCTAAGCGGAGTGCTAGCTATCTGAGTAACTCTCTCCTCCCCTGCAGCAGCTGCGAGGGGGTGAAAACGACTCCCTTTCAGAAGTGGAGAAGAGGCAGGGATTGGCAGCTCCTCAGCAGCCTCAAGATAGACTTTACCCAAGGCCTTCAGCTCGGCCACCTTCTTAGTCTTTGTGATTTTCTTCCTCAACCTCCTGAGGTAGTTCTTTTTGGCGTTTTTACTGCCATAAAGGGTTTCAGAACTAGAAGATCCTTTCTCAAATATTGACTTGGCTTCAGCGGCAGCTTCCAGCTTTTTCGCATCCTCTAGAAATTCTTTGGGTGTGTTAGCAATATTCAGTGCTGACCAGAGACTAGGAGGGGCATCGTTTCCAGCTCCTATGGCTAACTGAACTAAAGGGGCATCCTTCTCACCCTCAACAACTAGGTCCACCAAAGTATCTCCATTCATGACCAGTCTAAGGGACTTAAACCCTATCCCAAACTGAATCGAGTTCTCATAAATCAGTTCTTCAATCATTAAGTCGCGGTCCATTGAGAACAACAGTTTTCCAGCCATTGGAAGTGATTTGAATTTCGAAGGAAAAGATTTTAATTAAAAACTTGAATTTTGAATTTGAAAATCAATTTATATTTCATCACATATATCAGATTATAAGAGTTACATCCCGGTATATATTGATAAGATATTGAGATTGATTTTAATAAAAAAAACTTGAGTTTTCATTGTATATGTTCAACTACAAGAGAATGTTGTAGAAAAACATATAGCAATGATAATGGATTTAAAAAAGAGGATTTGAATTTCGAAGGTTGAAGGATTTTTTGTAAATTGTGAAACTTAGCATGCTAGATTTATTCGCATGCAAGTTTGCAACATATACAGGAGAAGTTTGGCTTGACTCTCTCACTCTACCAATCAAGTTGGAGGCAAAATGTCAAAGCCCGACTTCAATAGAGGATTCCTACGCTCACCTCTCTTTTGACATGTCTTAATTGAGTTGGTCACGCTCACCCAAGGAAGAAATGGGAGAGGGACCAACGGAGAGAAAGGTAGTTAAAACTACCGATTCAATAAAAATTATACCGCTATTAAAGATGGAGAGTGAGATTAGTCCCCAGCGGAGTCGCCATTTTTGTTTTGATTAAAAAAATATATTTTGAAAAGTATTAATTTTCTTTGGGAAAGTTAAAAAGTTGAATTTTAGTTTTAGAATCGAACACAACATTAAGAATGATATATCGTCTTAAAAGGAGAGAATATCATTCACTAATTGGTTCAGATTATAAAACTTTAACTTTATCCTTATTATCGTGGTCAAATCCAAGAAGAATCGTATTTGACCTCGAGAGATCAAAATAGGATTTAATTGAGTATTTGGCTAAGCTAATATGGATTGATGATCATCAATTTCATAATCAAAACCATGATAATAATTGATATATCTCTCTGAAGAAAGAAGATATCAATCATTATCGATCGATTGAAAATTACGATAATGATCGTTTTGTTTAATTTTCCCAAAGAGAATTAATTAAAGATTTTGAAAGATTTATTTTGAAAATCAATTCTGGGTTTCTAAATCTCCTACGAGCGCAAGCCCTCGTAGTTAATTACATCGTAGGAAACTGAAATTTTCTACGAATACTCTCGATTAAAATAGTAGTAGAAATTTAATTTAAGATTTTCAAAGATCGATATCAAAGGAGGAAAAGGATAGGAATTTTCAAATGGGATTGGTTCAATGTTGAGCACTTATTTCTGAAGTCAAATGAGGAGAAGTAGGAGGTGCTTTGAGATTCTGAATTACTTCAGAAAACACCTCAGCCTATCTTAAGTGTTGGGCTTGTATTTGATTGAAAGTGATTTAAGTTTGAATGGTTGATTTTATTAGAAAGTTGGGACTCAATTCCCGAAAGTTGAGGTCTTATGGCCCGAGCCAGCCTCAGAACCTAAGTCTAAATTGGGCACTAAATGGTGACCCGAACCTAGCTAATGCAGTGCAAATCTGGACTTACCCCGGCCTGGATTGGGGAGCCAGCTAACCACCTAATCGATTTAAAATAAATGAATCCAGTCTTTTATGAAAGAGTGGTAGGGACGTTTTATTTAAAGTTTTGGAGAGTTGGGGCCAACATCTAGAGATTTTTCTAATTGGCTCCTTTGACTTATGCTGGGTGCAAAATGCTAAGGATTAATACAATTAAAATTTTGACTCTTTTAAATATGTTTCTAATGCAATGCATGCTAGTTAATAACTCCAAATAAAATATGCTTGAAAGTTAAAAATAGGCTTAGAAAATAATTTTTTTTAGAAGACTGAACTTCCCCAGGTCCGGCACCTCGTCCTCATAGGTCAGACTATCTAGACTCTACCCGCAGGCGGGGAAGGGTCAAAAGCAAGGAGAGAAGAAGTGCAAAAATATGCATGCGACCCCGGGGTCGATCCCCGGCTAATTCCTTAAATTCGTCATCTTTCTATGTTGTTTAGACTCACTAGAATCTTGAACTTTAAGGTTATGAGTATAAAAATTTTCACACCCTCACGTGTCTCACGAGTCCAGGCAAAAACAAAAGCGGCACACAAACGCTAAAAAACTACGAAAAGCAGATAATTCTATATGCAATCACATCAAACATCAATCAAATTAATTAAATTAATATTCAAATTGAAAGTCCATAGGCAATGTTGCCTTGCTTATTACAAACCAGGGTCTGCAGAAAATAAAGTGGCCGGGCACCACTGCCAACAACCCGGATTTATAATCTTATGACTCAAGTGACTTTGAGATTTGGGATTCTTCTCGTCGTCCATTTCTTTGTCTTCTCACAAACATCTTGATTCGTCAGTTCTGGATATCCAAATGAAAAGAAACTCCCCCTTGAACGAGGTGTTATCTTTTCTCTTTGGATAGGCGAAGAGCATCCAAACTTGATCTTCCAAATGGACGAAAACTCTCCCCTTTAGGGATGTCTTCTCCTCTTTGGAATTCAAGTTGGATCTAAACATCCCAACTCAAATCACTTTAAATACAACTCAAATTATATCAAATTACATTAATCAAAATTGAAAAGTCTAGACTCGATCCTGCAGGGTTATCCTAATAATCAGCAGTTATATAAATAATCCCAAGCAGTTAATATTTAATCTCAAGAAGATATAATCAATCCCAAGCAGTTAATATTTGAAATTTAAAATGCTCAATTGCTCACAACACAGAGTGCGGTAAATAAATAAACAGACATTCAATCAATTCTAAGCTAACAACCAGCATGCAGTGAAAGCTCGAAAACCCGGCACACAATAGAAAAGTAAACATCGGCCTATCCTAAAACTAGAGTTGGTTGTCCTAGCAAACTATCTAAAGTGTGTGAGATAGGCCGTGTGGTTTTGATATGTCCTAAGGAGGGCAAATTGTTAAAGTTGTTTGAAGTTCTGGTTGGTTGAAAGGCTCAGGAAAATATTTAAATTTGAGTTCAAGTATTAATGATTTAAGATTGATTTTAACTATTGTTTGATTGCTAATTTTAAGGTTGAATAAACATTTCTGGAGTTTTAGAGTTATTTTCGAGTTTTGGGAATCTTCTGGATTATTCTAATCACTTAATCAAGGGGTCAAAAATTGACTTTTTAATTATGAGTGTTTTTTAGAAAGTTAATATTTTATTAAAATACTAGACCTTATAAAGATCAGTTAGAAGGTAAGTACGCTGAAATCGGATTTTCTTACAATTCGTTACAAAGGTTTGAAGTTTTGAACTAATTTGACCTAGGTTTGACCAATTTGTTGACTTTTTGACTTTGATTGATTTTTTGAAGGTTTGAAATTTTTAATAAATACTAGACTTGATTTTGAGTTGAATTCAAGTGAGTTTGGTCAATTTGGATTTTTCTAGAGTTAGTTATGATTTTTCAAAATTTGATGTATTTATTGAATTTTTAAAATTGTTTAATTGGAAGGGTTTTCTTGATTTTGCTCCAAATGAATTCCAAACTCCTTGAAATCAACTCCAAATGTCAGAGATAACCTAAGAAGTGATTCTAAAGTGTTTGAGAATTTTTTGGAATTTTTAATTATTATTTATTATTTATTTTAATTAAATATTGGTTTTCAATTGAAATTTAATTAAGACTTGATTTGATGTCGGATTAAGGGAATTTTA
This sequence comes from Dendrobium huoshanense, assembly GCA_016618105.1. Classification (NCBI taxonomy): domain Eukaryota; kingdom Viridiplantae; phylum Streptophyta; class Magnoliopsida; order Asparagales; family Orchidaceae; genus Dendrobium; species Dendrobium huoshanense. The sequence goes on from CM028357.1 coordinate 24,180,983, forward strand.
ATTTTCATTGATTAAGGACTTAAGGCTGGTAAGTTAGAGGTCTTGTTTGTATTTTTGGGATTTAAATTTGATTTATTATAATTTTTGGAAGTTTTAAAGTCCTTAATAATGCTGATTTTGATTTGCTTAATTATCTAACCTTATGAACTCAAAAGTAGGTGAAATTTAAACCTAAGGTGTAAAATGTCACTATATTTACTGTGTTCAAGTTTCACCCCTATTAGGTGTGTGTAGAATTTCCTATGATTTTTCGAAGTTAAATAGACATTTTCTTAAATATTTTCCCTAGGTTTCTCTACTGTTCAAATGGGCTTGAAATTTGGTGTGTATAACCATTATGCAAATGCATTCACACCACAGAAAACTCACAACAAAATACTAAGAATTTAATGAGTTATGAAGTTTCCAAATTTAGAGTCTAAAATGGACCCTTTACCTTGAAAATTCACATCACAGAAATTCATTAGGTATCGGACCCTAGAAAAATCAGTGAACATGCCTAAGATACCCAATAATCATCCACCAAAATTTGGGCTCCAATGAATCACGGATTGGGAGAAATTTGCAAAAACATAATTCAAACAAATCGAAATATCTCACAATTCCAAGACCAAATAAACTTGATTTTAATTTTATTAAATACTACATGAAATTATCTTTCCAACGAGCCCAAGTACAGCTAATGTGGTGAATAATTTGATTTTCTATGAATTTTGAAAAATCTGGTCATTTTTCTGAATTATTTTTGACCCTTTTTGGTCAAATTGACCGCCGAATGGCGGCGCCCAATGAGAACGCGCCACGTGGCGACCTGGCCCGCCACTTAACCATGTCATCACCCGTGTTCACGCGGTATGGCTAGATCTAGGCCGTCCGATCACGCTGAAGGTGCGATCGGACGGTTCTGGTTGAACCAGAGCTAGAAAACTTCAAATGCCTATAACTTTCAAAATACTCAACAAATTTCATGAAATTTGAACTGTAGCTAGAGGGCAACATAATCTAACAATGCCTGAAGTTTGGAGGCTCTATGCATTGTAGATTTGCTACAGTTTCAAATTAAAATGTAAACTTCAAATGGGAATAACTTACAATCCAACTGTTAGAATTTGGTGTGCTTTGGCTTGTTGGAAAGCTGTAGTGATCCTCTACAACTATTATGAAGACACCAAGAGCTATATCGTGTTAGATCGAAAGTTATCTTTGAAACTCCACTTTCTCTCACTAGGTTCCTCTCTCTTCACCAATGAGGCTTTGGAGGCTTGAATTCGGTGGGGGAAGGCTTGGTAGTGCTAGAGGAAGATCTGGAGGAGGTTTTTGAGGGTTTTTGAGGGCTAGATTCATTCTGGATCAGAGAGAGAGTGAGTGAGAGAGGCTTAGGGGTTAAATGCATGTCTTAAGATATTTCCCTATTCAAGCTATCTTAGTGGATTTTGGATGGTTGGGATTGACTGCATGAGCTCCTAGATGCATGCCATGTGGCCATGGAGTTGATGGGATCAAGGGATCAAAGGACAAGAGATGGCATGAGGTGTTAAATCTTCTTTTTGCCCCTTTGGACACATGGCTTGATCAAGAGCCATTAGATCTCCATCCAAAGGCTAAGATGAGTTCTAGGAAGCTTCTAGAAGAGGTATTAATAGCTGGAAGGATTTAGATTAGGTAAAATTAATTTTAAAAGGTCAATTAAGGCTTTTAAGAGGCTCATTTGACCACCCATTGACTGTTTGACCAGTCAATGGGTCAAGGGGTGCTGAGGTGGCATATGAGAAGTATTTTGGAATTGTTAGAATTATTTAATATAGGATGGGCTAGCTTGGGTCAAGCCCATTTGAGGATTTAAGCCTCTTTCAAGTGAATTTGTTGACTATGTTGACTAGTCAACCAGTCAAATTGACTGATGACATGGCATGTGAGGGTGTTTGAACTAATGGAGGTGATTTGAGGATTGAAAGGGATTGAATGGTTCGAATATATTAAAATAACTTATTTAAATATTAAAGGGCATTTAGGTCAACTTAGGTTGACTTGGTCAACCAGGTTGGCCCGGGACCCGAGTTTGGGCTCAACAAGTTTGGTTTGATGTTTTGAGTCTATTGGAGGTGGTTCTATGGTTTGGAAAGGTCAATTTGGTCAAAATGTCTATTTTGACCTTAAAGAGCCTATTTTGGTCAACCTAGGTTGACTTGGTCAACTAGGTTAACCCAGGGTCTAGAAATGGGCTCAATCAATTTGAAATGACATTTGACAACCAATAGAAGTGGTTTCATGGCTCAAAGAGGTCATTTGGGTCAAAACACCTGTTTGGACCCTTAAAGGGCCTCTTAGGTCAACTCAGTTGACTTGGTCAACCAGGTTGACCAAGGGCCTGAGAATAGGTTCGACAGGTTGGGTTTGATATTTGAAACTTGTTGAAAGTGGTTGCGTTCAATTCAGAGTTCATCTGGTTTGAAATCCCTATTTGAACCCCAAAGGGGTATTTTGGTCATTTTGACCCCTGGTCAACAAGGGTCAAAATAGGTTTAGAAAAATGCAGTTTAATGTTCAATGAATCATAATCAAGGGTCTGGAGGTGATTAGAGGCTTTGGGGAAAGCTCTAAGATCAAAATCTTCTTAATGGCAAGTCCAGTGGCATGGGCTGTAAATATTTGAAGGTTTTACAGCCTTTGGATTTTGATTAAGTTTCTGGGGTTAGAGACCTCAGAATGGGATCAAATTTGGAGGGTTGCCTCCAAAGACATGTCCCATCAGTATGCAACTGACAGACCCTGAATCAGAGATCATTTGATAAGGTTTTGAAGTGTTTGAAAATTCATTAGAAAAGGCCTTTAGGACAAGGCCCTTGGACTTAGGTTTTGAGTCTGGATTTTGAGCTTGATTGATTGGATTTGAATTATCTAAATCCTTCATGATCATTTAAATGATCATAATTGATTGGATAGGATTAATGTTAGATTAAAAGTATGATATAGGCTGAAGTCTAGATTCTCAACTAGATTGAAGTCTGCATTTTGATTAAGGATTGGATTGAATTGAGATCAGGTTTGAATTGGAGTCAGGATTGATCTGGAGTCTGGGTGGGTCACTAATGACCTCATACAAAAATGAGATCAACATACTCAAAACATAGATCAACTTACTAGCAGCCTTCCCGATAACATCAGAATTATGGACCTTACTATTAGAATATAGAGTCAAATCCAAGTAAATCAACAAATGAATAAGATAAAAAATGATCATCTGCTTAGAAAAAATCCACAAAAACCTGCAATCAAACAACATACCCGAGTAAACCCCAATCAAGTAAAATAGACTACATGAGACAAACCCCAGCACCCAGAAACAGAAACAAAAAGGCTCACACAAATAGCCAATAAGAAACACAGACACAAAACCAGTGCAGTGAAGCATGACGAATGTAAGGGAGATCGTTCTTGTCTAGTGTAATCATGCCTCTAAGAGGAAGAGGCAGATTATGGACAGGATGCTCCTAAAAAGCCTCAGTTTGAAAACCAAAATTAGCCAGCCAATCTGCAGACGCATTACCATCATAATAGATATGGGAAATAGTAAAATTAAGCATAGAAAGAACCATTTTAATTTTTCTGATAGTGTAAAAGTCATGAGGACAACCAGCTTCCTTATCAAAAATCATATGAATAACAAATTTAGAGTCAACCTCAATGTTGACATTTTGAATGCCTAATCTCAAGCACATATCTAAACCATGATATAAACCCAAAAGCTCAGCACTCAAAACAGAGCAAAAGTTCAAGGGACCAGAGAAAATGGCCATAATATTACCAATATGGTTCCGAATAATGCTCCCCATACCAGCATTACTAGCACCGATAGACCCATCCATGTTAAGCTTAACATAAGGAAAACTGAGTTTGAGCCACCTCACAATATGGTCCAACTTTCCCACATTACTAGATTCAGTAAGAATCCCAAAATGATTGGCTAACAGATGACAATTCATAAACTTTTTTATAGAAATAAGTTTAATAGAAATCAACTGCAGAATTTTATTCCTCACATTAGATATGATCTGGTTTGCATACATCTTGATATCCTTATGCCTAGAATCATTCCTACCTTTCCAAAGGTACCAAATAAGCACAATAGGAAGTAAGTTATGGATATGACCTTTGCTTTTAGAAAACCATAAATTAAGAATAACAGTCAAATCATAGTTAGCATTAAAAAACACCAATACCATCCAGATTAAAAAAAATGAAACCATACTCTGTAGGCAATAACACCATTCACAAACACATGTTGAATGCTCTCAATATTGAAACATCATTGACATTTAGAAGCAAAGCTAAAAACCTTCTTCCACAACAAGTTATCCACATGCAAAAAGCCTTTAAGACACCTCCAAGTTAATAAGGATCAAGATAAGGGAATAGTATTATGCCAAAGCGACTTAAAGTTTTGAGAGATCTCACCTTTGAATCTAATCTCCTCCCAAACCTTATTGAAACTGAAATTACAAGAGAAAGACAACTTAAAAAGAATTTTATCTATAAACTGCACTTGTAAAGGATTTAGAACAATTTTCTCAATAATATCATTGGGGACCACCTCCTGAAATTTAGAGATGTTCCAATTCCCATTAAGAATGAAATCATTAACTCTAGTGTTAACAATGGCATGGGTATTAAGATAATTATTAATAGATAAGGTACCCAACCAATTGTCTTGCTAAAAAGAAACTACCCCATTACCAATGCCCCATTGGATATACTATTCCGTTTCTCATTTGGTATTGCAAAGCTTTTCCAACAATAGAATCAGAAGCTTTGTAATGACAAAACCAGAGGATTAAGCTCCTTACAAAATTTACATTCATAAATGGGCCCATAAGCTGTTATTTGATCTAAAAGCAAACCAAAGTTTATAAGAAAAAGCATGCACAGTATCAACAATAGACTTGCAACCTAGAGACCCTTCATTGTAAAACCACAAACTTTTCTCCAAGTCGACCAATTGATACAGGCCTTGTTGTTGGTAGCCCCCAAAAAAAACTTATTTATCTTTTTTTCCATTCTCATACAAACAATAGACGGAGGTTGCAGAGTGTGAAATATAAATATAGGAATAAAGCTTAAGACACTTTTTATCAAAGTCAGTCCCCACCAAATGAAAGGAAGTTCGAAGACCAATTAATAATTTCTTTTTAAATAGTAAAAATATTTTCAAATCAAAATTTTTTCCTACCTTTGAAAAGAGGTGTTCCTAGATATTTAATGGGAATTAAAGACTGGTTGAAGTCACAAACTCTTTTGATCATTCTCACTCTGCTACTATTCACAGAACTTCTAGTAATAAAGTTACTCTTCTCCTAATTAATAGATAAACCACTAATAATTTGGAAAGAGGATAAAAATTGAGCAAGAATTTTAACATTTTTAATAGAAGCATTCGAGAAAATAATAAAATCATCAGCAAATCTAAGGTGAGTAATAGGAATTCCACCAAAAGTATGAAAGGTAAGAATAGGGTACCTTCTATAAAGATTTTCAAGACCTCTGGAAAGATATTCCATCGCCATAATAAAAAGGGAAGGAGATAAAGGGTCCCCTTGCTTGGAAGGAAAAAAACCATGATTATTACCATTGATGATAACAGAGAAAAAATAGTTTTCAATGTTATTCTTAATAAGCATAAGAAAGACTGATAAAACCAAACAGATGTAAAACTTTGTAAAGAAATCCCACTTCAAATTGTCATAAGCCTTCTTAACATCGAGTTTAAACATAATGTTACCTCCAGTACCATTAGCATTAAGATCATGAACCATTTCTTGATCTAATAAAATGTTATCAAAAATGCTTCTGCATTTCACAAACCAGTTTGGTTTATTGAAATAATTCTCGGTAAAATGAAAGAAAGTCTAATTGTAATGAATTTAGCCACCAGTTTGTTAAAGAAGTACAAAGACTAATATGTCTAAAATTGTTCCATTAAGTAGAATTGTCTTTTTTAGGGATAAGAACAATATTAGTGGAGAGAAAAAATTTTGGGTAGGGAGTACCTTTAAAAAAATCATGCATAGCTCCAACCACATCATTTTTGATAATATCCCAGGTTTTAATAAAAAAATTTGTAGTAAAACCATGAGGTCCAGCCATAGAGTCCCATTCATATCTTTAATGATGGTCAAAACTTCATCTTACGTAGGAGGTTGAGTAAGCAACTGATTGTCTTCCTCACCCACAAGATTAGGGATCACATTAGAATTAGCAATAGGAATGATTAACTTGGAAGTATTAAAAACCTCTTTAAAATACTCAACACCAAAACTAACAATTAAATCCCCGTATCATAAACACTACCCTGGTTATCAACCATTATGTGAATATTTTATTTTTATTCTTTTCTTGTTAGCTAAAGCATAAAAAGCAGTGTTTTATCCCCTTCCAAAGTCATAGTAATAGAGGCCTTTTGTTTCCAAAATGTTTCTTCCTGATTTTGCAAATGAAAAAAGATATTTAGCATTATCAAGATTGGAAAGATTAGCACCAGAAGGATTTTCTAGAAACAACTTATCCAATTCCAACATCTTGTCTTCAGCTTCCTTAATATTATAAAAAATATTTTTGAAAACATGCTTATTCCACCATATAAGAAGTTGTTTAAGTCTACTTAACTTAGCCCAGAGCCTAGCCATGCCTTCAATATTGTTATCAGGAAAAATATAGCATTCCAATTATTAGACACCACATTAAGGAAATTAGAATGACTAATCACATGTTTTGAAATCTAAAAGAAAAAGAAGCCTTCGGGTTGTTGTTAGAAATATTCTTAAGAAGAGGCGCATGGTCAGATAACATTCTACTCAAGTGCTGAACTTGAGTCATATAAAAATTGCTTATCCACTCATTATTAAGAGGATTCTATCAAACCTTTGCCACATCGAAGATCTATTCCAAGTAAAAGCACTGCCAGAGAAACCAATATCAGTTAAATTGCAATTAGAAATCATTTGATTGAAGTCATATAACATTAGGAGGGTTACCCCTATCCTTCATTAGCATTAAAAATAATATTAAAGTCACCTCCCACACACTAAGGACCATTAGAGTTGTTAGAAAAATCCGATAAGCACTCCCAAGAGGGATTCAGCCCAATCTAGTACAAAACGATACATAAAGGATGCATTAAAAATAAAATTAGCATAAGAACTGATCGTGGACATTGTTGAGAATCCGAAATAACAGTACGTTAAATGGATTTTCACATAATCCAATTTTATTTGAACAGTTATTGCAAACTTCTGTTAAAACC